>JARQOD010000007.1:43705725-43740926 GCA_033576555.1 Oophaga sylvatica
TTGGGGGAGGCAGTGATGGAGGTGATGGGCAATGATGGTGGGGGAGGCAATGATAGAGTTGATGGGCAATGATGGTGGGGAGGCAATGATAATGGTGGGGGAAGCAATGATGGAGGTGATGAAATGGGCAATGATGGTGGTGGGGGGAGCAATGATGGAGGTGATGGGCAGTGATGATGGGGAGGCAATGATGGAGGTGATGGGCAATGATGGTGGGGAGGCAATGGTAGTGGGGGAGGCAATGATGGAGGTGATGAAATGGGCAATGATGGTGGTGGGGGAGGCAATGATGGAGGTGATGGGCAATGATGGTGGGGGAGGCAATGATGGAGGTGGTTGTTATTGATGGAGGTGATGGGCAATGAAGGTGGGGGAGGCAATGATGGTAGTGGGGGAGGCAATGATGGAGGTGATGATATGGGCAATAATGGTGGTGGGGAGGCAATGATGGAGGTGATGAAATGGGCAATGATGGTGGTGGAGGAGGAGACAATGATTGATGGTGGAATGGTCAGTGATGGGGTGGTGGGGAAGAATGATAGGGGTGGTGGGGAGAAGGCAATGATGGAGGTGGTGATGAGGACAATGATTGGGGTGGAGAGGGTCTGCATTATACTTTATGAGGGGGCTACATTATATTGTGTGGTGGGGCTGCATTATTCTCAGGGGACTACATTATATTCTGGGAGGCTACATCATACTATATGAGGGGGACTGTATACTCTATAGGGGCCGGCATTATATTCTGTGGTGGGACTGCATTATTCTCTCAGGGGACTACATTAGACTCTGGGGGGCTAGATATTACTATATGAGGGGGCTACAGTATACTCTATGGGGGGCTGCATTATAGTCTATGGTGGGGCTGTATTATTATTCTCTCAGGGGACTACATTATATTCTGGGGGCTACATATTGCTATATGAGGGGGCAACAGTATACTCTATGGGGGGCCTGCATTATATTCTGTGGGGGGGCTGCATTATTCTCTCAGCGGACTACATTATATTCTGGGGGGCTACATATTACTATATGAGGGGGCTACATTATACTCTATGGGGGCTGCATTATATTCTGTGGTGGGGCTGCATTATTCTCTCAGGGGACTACATTATATTCTGGGGCTATATCATACTATATGAGGGGCCAGCATTATGTCCTATGAGGGGGCTACAGTATACTCTATGGGGGGCTGCATTATATTCTGTGGTGGGGCTGCATTATACTATATGAGGGGGTTGCATTATACCCTATGAGGGTGCTACATTATATTCTATGATGGGGACTGCGTTATACCTTATGAGGGGGTTGCATTATATTTTGTGGGGGGCTGCATTATATTCTATGAGGGGGCTACATGATTTTATGAGGGGGGCTACATTATATTCTGTGAGGGAGGCTACATTATATTCTATGAGGGGGCTACCCCTCTATGATTCTACCCCAACCCCTGCTACATAATTAAGACATGTACTACCTTATGTTATACCCTGATATTAGCGTGTTTTACCACAAATTGGTGGTCTTGTATTTATTTCTATGTAGCTACATAGTGGGTCCCAAGAATGATTTTCTCTGGTGGGCCCAAGGTGCTCCAGTCCAACGCTGGCTGTGAACCTCATGTCCTCTGCTGGCTGTGTGCATACTTCCTGGCTGTATGATTAGGGCGGTGGTGCCTGCACTTCCTGAGTCTTATACAGACAGTGCGCACATTCCCAATGTTTCCCCAGCCTATTGCCAAGAGGTATCAGGTAATTAAGGCATCTCCACCCATAGGGAAAAGCCTGTGCAACAAACTCTCTCAGTCTGTGTTTTGCTACTGAGTTGTCAGGTCCTGTCCTGTTTCTGCCTTCCTGGGGGCTGCATACCCAGGCCCATTTCTGTGATCTTTGTGTCTAGTTTCTGCCTTACTGGGGACTGCATACCCATGCCCGTTTCTGTACTCTTTGTATCTAGTTTCTGCCATCCTGGGGGCTGCATACCCAGGCCTGAATCCTTTGTCCTGAACTTGTTCCCGTGTCTGATCTGGTCTGAACTAAGTCCTATATCTAAACCTGTTTGTATTCTTGTCTGTAGCCTTCCCTACCCTGCTGTGTCTATCCTTGTGTCTACTCCTTTTGCTCCCAGATCTTGTACTAGCACCTGTCCCTATCTGGTTGTCTCTGCACAATGTTAAGGGTATGCCACACTAAACAATATCGCTAACGGGATCGCTAAAAAACGTCACTATTTAGCGATCCTGTTAGCGATGTTGTTCATGCGGCAGCTGCCAGCGACGAGCTTCCTGCTGTGATCTCGCTCGTCGCTGGAATCGTTCTGGACCCTATTTTCTCGTCGGCGCTCCCGCTGGGTAAGTATCTTATCGCTGTGTGGCACCTTTTCTTAGCGATTTAGCGGTACTTTGTACGCTAAAGTCGTTAGAAGATCGCTAACGGCGATGCGTCGTTAACTACTATATCGCTAAATGCGCAGCATTTGCGATTTGAAACATCCCGCTAGCGATCTCATTATATGCAACGCTAACGGATCGCTAGCGGTTAGCTTTAGTGTGGCAGTAACCTTAGTGTCTATGGTGTTCACTTGGTACTTCACTGCAAGTACTTGTGTTTATCTGGTCTTGCTCTGCTCCCTCTTTGCCTCAGCAGCTCTGCTTTGCTCCCTCTTTGCCTCAGTGGCTCTGCTCTTCTCTCGCTCCGCATCCCGCGGCTCTGCTCTTGCTCCGTACCCTGCGGCTCTGCTCTGCTCTCGCTCCGCACCCCACGGCTCTGCTCTTCTCTCGCTCCGCACCCCACGGCTCTGCTCTGCGCTCGCTCCGCACCCCGCGGCTCTGCTCTTGCTCCGCACCCTGCGGCTCTGCTCTGATCTCGCTCCGCACCCCGCGGCTCTGCTCTCGCTCTGCACCCTGCGGCTCTGCTCTCGCTCTGCACCTTGCGGCTCTGCTCTGCTCTCACTCCACACCCTGCGGCTCTTTATCCCTCTAGTCTGAACAGGTTCCTATCTGTTCCCATATTCCACTCGTACCTGTCCGTGTTCCTGTCCTTCTTAAATCAGTTCCTGTTCCCCCAGTCTGGTACTTGCCAGCCGTGCCTGCCTGCCAGATTGCCAGCCGTACCCGCCTGAGTGCCAGAGTGCCAGCCGTGCCTGCCAGAGGGCCAGTCGTGCCCGTCTGTACTTGCCACACCTGTCATTAGTGTTCTGTCCCCCAGTGGGACCAGCTGCTACTGCCAGACACAGCCTTGAAGTGGTACCTGGCAGCTACCTGCCGCACAAGCCTGACCTCACCACTAGAGGCTCCAGTGAACACCAAGGTAGCTGCTTAGTCACGCCCCTCCAGGGTAGTCTGGTTTGTAGCACAGTGGGGTCACAATCCTTGCTTGCAACATCCAGTCAGGGTGCAAGCATTACAGAAGAGCAGCTCCTTGATGGTTGAGGCTGTAGGCTGTCTGCAGGACACGTGGGGAGCAGTCAGCAATGGAACCAGGGAGAGGACAGGAGGTGAGCAGGGCTGACTGAATTAGGAGGGAGACTGTGTAGATCAGGGGTGGGGAATGTCCGGCCCGCGGGCCATTTACGGCCCGCCATATCATATGATCTGGCCCGCAGCCACTCCAGAGCCACAATCCGGTACCTTGTTGTAGGAGCCAGAGGAGCAGAGGAGGACCCGAGCTCTGCTTCCGAGCCCCCCCACCAGATACCGCGCACTGATACGTGCACGCACTGACGGGGACTGAGCACACCCCGCCGGACCCGAGCGGCCCCCGCGCACTGATACCAGCTAATCATAGGTATCTGGAGCTGGAGGAGTCACCGCACGCTGCTACCCAGTGTGAGCTGCGCTGGACTGTCTGCGGCCTGCCTTCATCACCCCGGCCTGCCTTCTTCATCACCCCGGTCACTGGTGCGGTGGTGACCGTGTGCTGCTGTGTGTGCGGTGTGGGGCCCGGGGGCCATCCAGGAGGCCTGGTCAGTGGACTTACTTCCGTCACTGTGTACTCACTGGACCACTCCAACACTAGGTCAGTATGAGCTGCCTAATGGGGACCTGTGCTGCCTAATGGGGACCTGTGATGCCTGCCTATTGGGAACCTGTGCTGCCTAATGGGGACCTGTGCTGCCTAATGGGGACCTGTGCTGCCTATTGGGGAGATGTGCTGCCTAATGGGGACCTGTGCTGCCTAATGGGGACCTGTGCTGCCTATTGGGGAGATGTGCTGCCTAATGGGGACCTGTGCTGCCTATTGGGGACCTATGCTGCCTAATGGGGACATGTGCTGCTTAATGGGGACATGTGCTGCTAGTGGGGACATTTGCCTGCCTATTGGGGACCTATGCTGCCTAATAGGGACCTATGCTGCCTAATGGGGACCTTTTTTCAACTACCTCCATGATGGAAACCATAACACTGCTGGGAGAAATAAAGTTCAGGGGCAGCGGGGTTCAATCTTCAGGCGCCAAGCAAGATTCAACCTATATCTGCAGGTTAATAGCGTTTTTACAGGTGATAGGTTCCCTTGAAATTATTTTGCTCAGTCATGCTTTTCATTTTTCAAATAGGTTCAGGTAGTGGTGAGACAAAATGGCCAGTGTAAAGAAAAGAAAAGTTGATGCACAGTGTCGAGGTTTTCAAGATAAATGGACAAATGATTATTTTTTTGTTGAAGTCAAAGGCAAACCTGTGTGCCTGGTTTGTGCTGATGCATTAGCAGTATGAAAAAAGCCAATCTGGAGCGTCATTACAGCACAAAACATGCAAAGCTCAATGAATTGAAAGGCCAACTGCGTCTGGATAAAATCAATGCTCTTCGACGGAGTTTGGAATCGCAACAATCCGCTTTTACTAGGTCGCATTGTGACAGAGGCAATGCAGAGCCATTAGCACCAGACAAAGTAAAATTGTTTCAGAATGTTAGTTTGTCTCGGAGAACCGTCTCAGATCGGATTACTGATTTGGCACAAGATATTGAAAAAACGCTCAAGGATTCAGCAGATTTCCAATTTTTCTCTCTGGCTTGTGACGAGACAACAGACATAACAAATACTGCCCAACTGGCCACTTTCATTTGTGGAATCACTGCAGAGTTTGACACACGAGAAGAGCTGCTGTCACTGGAAGCCATGCATGGCAGTACAAAAGGTGAAGACTTGTTTGAGAGACTTGTTTTATCAATGAAGAAACTTCAACTACCATTTGAAAAGTTAACTGGCCTTACTACAGATGGAGCTCCAGCCATGGTTGGCTCGCAAAAAGGGTTAATTGCATTTGTCAAGAAAGAAATTAATCGTCTTAGTCTTGATCCAAGTGATTTAGTTGTATGCCACTGCATCATACACCAAGAAAGTCTCTGCACAGTCATTGCGGCTGAACAATGTGATGTCAACAGTAGTGTCATGCATAAACTTTATCAAAAGCCGAGCACTGAACAGTCGCCAGTTTAAGGAATTACTGAATGATCTTGAATCGGAGTATGGTGATCTTGTTTATCACCGTGAAGTGCGGTGGTTGAGTCGCGGGAACATGCTCATGAGGTTTTACAAATTTCGGGAAGAAGTCAAGCAGTTCATGGAGATGAAAGGGAAACCTATCAGTGAACTCAATGATGGCAAGTGGCAGTGTGATCTAGCGTTCATGGTAGACATTACCAAGTACCTCTCAGAGCTGAACGTTAAGCTGCAAGGCCCCAATCAGCTTCTTAGCTCTCTGCTTTCAAACGTGAAATCATTTGAAGCTAAACTAAGGCTGTGGAAAGTGGAAAGTGCAACTTGAAAGGAATAACACAGTTCATTTCCCCACTCTGGAAAGACAAAAGCCTTCCACGACACTTGAATATGTTGGTGAATGTGCAAAACTAATTGAAGCATTTGATGAAAGATTCAAGGATATCAAAAGTAAACAAATGGAACTGGACATCTTTGCTGCACCATTCAATGTGGAACCAGCTGATGTGCCTGATGACCTACAACACGAAATCATTCAACTGCAAAACAATGCTGAGCTGAAAGCTAGGTACAATAACCTCCCATTGCTTGACTTTTATAAACGTTATGTGAACAATGATGATTTTCCCACTGTGAGGAGACATGCATTGAAATATGCATCTTGTTCGGAACAACGTATTGCTGTGAGCAGTTCTTTTCAAAACTTTCCATTGCAAAGTGTCTCCTTCGCTCAAGATTGACTGATGCAAACTTAGAAAACCAGTTGTGAGTAGCAACATCATCAATACCTCCCAATATCAAATGCCTCACCAAAGAGAAGTCATTCCAGCCATCACATTAGTTAGGAGTTATTTAAATGTTTGAATAAATATAGTTGGCTAATGTTTAAGTTTATTAATGAGTGATGAGCGAGTATATTCATTGCTCGGGCTTTCCTGAGCATGCTCGGGTGTCCTCCGAGTATTTTGGCGTGCTCGGAGATTTAGTTTTAGTTTTCGTCGCCTCAGCTCCCTGATTTGCAGCTGCTGGACAGCCTTGAATACATGTGAGGAATGCCTGTTTGTTAAGGAATCCCCACATGTATTCAGGCTGTCCAGCAGCTGCAAATCATGCAAATTCGTTGACAGAAACTAAATCTCCGAGCACACCAAAATACTCAGAGGACACCTGAGCATGCTTGGGAAAACTCGAGCAACGAGTATACTCGCTCATCATTATTAATAATTTTATGCGGCCCCCGAACGCTATTATAAAATTCCAAATGGCCCTCGGCAGAAAAAAGGTTCCCCACCCCTGGTGTAGATGCTGACACAAGGAGGCTGGCTGCTGGACAAGCAGTCAGCAGTATGTATGCAGAGAGGCTGTGGAGGAAGAACATGAAGAGAGAGAGGGGATCAGGTGTACATGTGGGGCTGGAGAGGGGGAGACAAGTGAGGGCAGGCAGGGAGTGCAATGGAGATGCAGGGGCTTGTGCTGAGGGAGTAAACACGTGGGGCTAGAAGGGGACACGTGAGGCTGGGGCAGGAGAAGACAGGACAGGGCTGTGATGGCAGGGAGCAGAGAAGAGAGTGGAGATGAAAGGGGAGAGAAGAGCAAAGCAGGACTTTGGGGATCAGGGAAATGAGACACAGGGGGGATGACAGAGACAAGAAAGTGAGTGCTACAGCCACTGGCTTTTTATATACCGTGGGGCGCGCCCCTGTGTGCACATGCATCCCTGCTCATTCTAAGCTGTGAGGTTATTTGATATGCAGGACATTTGCATTGATACAACCCTATCAGGACAAATGTCCAGCAGCAGTTTTTGTCCAAACAATGAATCTCTCAGAACCCTTGTTCTTAGGAGATGCTATCTGCCTAATCTGGCATGGTTAATTAACATGTAAGATGCTTTCCATCTGTCCATCTTCTTTGATATGCCCAGACTGGACATTCTGGTTTAGGGAACAATATAGATATGAGGACCTTTATTTGTGTGGAGGGAGCTGCATGGACTGACACAATAGGTAGCCAGCATTGATCTGCCAAATTCACAAACATCAATTGTTCAGTTAACCTGTGCCTTTCTCTCAAGGATAGGAGAACAATTAGCTGCAAGGACTGATACAATAGGTAGTAAGCAACCATTTAACAAATAAAAAAAACTCAATTTAACCTAAATCAAGTCAACGTTCAGGCTCATATGAACAATAGCTTATGTCTCTTGACTTGCTGAATAATATGTCTGGCATAATTAAGAATAAATGCTTTGTTGTCACATTCCTCCCTTTTCTTAATAAGCTTGATGTGATAGGCTTCCAGAAATCCTTCTCCACTTCCTGGGGACAGTCCATTAGCATTTCTTACACCACAGACCACAAATGTAAGAGTTTTCACCTTCATGAGAATTAAACTTTGTATCATCCAGTTTCCTCAAAGCATATTCCATGTCTTCCTTGCAAATAAACACCACAATCCCCATTCCATCGTTTTGTACATAAGCATAGCAGACATCACCAGCTTCTCGCATATGATCTTTCAGATCCTGCCAACTGCCTGAAGGGGGAAGCCCTGAGATGAGGACTCTGTATTCAGTTCATTGGGAAGGGAGCCCGTTCCTCCTGCTGGGTCCTCCATATCTTACCCCTGGTCTCTGGCTTGACCTGGGAAACTCCACACATAATCGATGATAACCAAACTCATATACATTGCATCCATACATGGCGTCCTCCGCATTCCGTGGTTTCTGGAAGCTGATGAAGATGAATGTTGTGGCACTGCCTCCCCCCACGATTCTTTAGCTTGATGGTAGAGGTTCGCCTGTCCCGATGGAACAACTCCTCCTGCTCCTTCTCCCACTTGAAGCTCCACGTCCCAACGCAACCAACAACTCCTGGAATCGGGCTGCTTGGGACTATGTATTCGATTCCAGACTGCCACTGGATCTTTGATTTGGCAGGCAGTTCAATTCCTCATGATTAAATTCATCATCCTCCAAGACGTTCTGAGCATCCCAAAGGACCAATTTCTGAATCAAATCTGACCGAGTGTCGATGCCTCGGTATTTGATCCATTGAAGCTGGCACAACTCCTGTAGTTGCCGTTTCCTGTTAAGGCTGTTTATGAGCATTGGTCCATGTGGTCTTTCTAAAGACAGCCAGTCCAGTGGACAAGAGCACCCACTGACCCTCATATCTCTACACTTGGTGGTACTGATGGTATAATACTCAGCCCAGCAGATCCAGGATAGTGGCAGGAGACTGATGTTCGTAGACACCATCCGATTGCTCCATAACCAGGAAGGTAGAACGAGCCATCCCAGCTACCCATTCCTAGGGGTCAGCCGCCATCTACCCAAGGTCAGTCCTGGATCAGCACCTGGCTCACCTCTCATGTCTCTCCACGGACCACGGTGTTGTTAGCTGCTGCATGTCTGTAGTCAGATTGGGTGAGGCTCCTAGTCAAGCCCCTCCAGGTCTTCCCTGGTCTTTGGCATAGTGGTTCCACCACCCAGCCCATTACAGTTTGCGCACATGTCAGGAGGAATTTTGGTCCACTCCTCTTTGTATTTCATCTCTAAATCATTAAGATTTTGAGGCTGTCGCTTGGCAACTTCAACTCCCTCCACTAATATAATGTGTAATGTGATAATGTGATCATATTAATGTGATCACATTAATTTAATTAATGTGATGTAATGTGATGTGATTACATTAATGTGAGTAGTACTCTCATCAGCCGACACGTGTGTTCGGCTGTAACGTTTTCACACCCGGTCACAGCTGTTGGCTCACATGCTGTCATCTATGTGACAGCCTGGAAACCGCAGAGCTCTGACCTGCAGCAACGTAAAAGGTTTCTGCCAATCAGAGTCAGTGTTTCTCTCGCTGTCACACAGATGACAGTGTGGTAAATGTCGGATGTTTGGCCCCCATTCATTTGAATGGGGTCCAGGTTTGGGAACGAGTTCGGCTACCAAACTTTTTTTTAAAGTTCGGCTGAACTCGAAGAACCCGAACATCTACGGGTTCACCCATCATTCAATAGATACAGGAGACTCTTTAATATGAAAATTACTGGATCTTCAAACTTGGTACATTGTCCCCAGAGGGGTTAATTTATCATTGGAGAAGGTGATGTAATAAACATGCATTCTGACCATTTTTTCATTTTTTTCTCAGTTTTTATTCAGTTGTTATGCAGTTTTCATTAGTTTCCTTTTTATACAAATTTATTTTCATTTTAAAGTCGATTGTTGTTATTTGACCTGTAAATATGTTTCTTATTGTTTGGTTAAGTAGGGTTTAATGGGTTGTAGATCACTACCTGTTCATTTGCTATATATAAGCTAGTTGCTTGTAATGTTTCCCCATCACTTGATGAAAGTGGTATTCAGGCGCCGAAACGCGTTGTGTGCTTAGCACTTTAATAAAGGTTTGTTTATTTTTATTAATCTTTTGCCCTTTTTTGCATACCCAGCGCTCTGCTTGACAGCACATTTTTTCTTCATTTATCCACAATCCCCTTGAGGGCTGCGGATGGAGCAGCACAGGCATCACTATTAGGAGATCTGCAGGACCTTTGGTGATGTGTTTCAGTCACATGTCAGCTTGGACTCCACGCCCTACAGCTGGAGGGCTGGCTCTTCACTAACTGCAGGCTACTTTCCAGGTTGTGCAAGGGTGCACAACCTGGATAGGTGAGTGGATCCCTGTTTTAATAGATACCTAATCTGACCACCAGGTATAATTCTATGAGCACCCCCTGCTCTTTTGTTTCTTTGTTACATATACAACACTGTCTGCATGGGATTAACCCCTTTGGGAGGCTGCACCCTAGACTGGTGGTCAATTTACTTCATGGAACAATGTTTAACCCCTTTCTGTCATTGGACATACTATTCCGTCCATGTGCCCTGGGACTTAATTCCCAGAGACGGGATAGTACCTCCAAGGCGATCAGCTGCACTCCCGGGGGGAGCGCAGCTGATAGCCGCCGGGTGTCAGCTGATTATCACAGCTGACACCTGGCACAGACCTCTCCCGGCACATTAACCCCTGGCACACCGCGATCAAACATGATCGCGGTGTACCGGGGGCACAGGGGAGCATCGCGCAGGGAGGGGGCTCCCTGCATGCTCCCCTGAGGCCCTCAGAACAGCGCGATGTGATCGCGATGTTCTGAGGCCTTCCTCCCTGCAAGGCCCCGGATCCAAGATGGCCGCGGGGTACTGCAGGGAGGCGGCTTCCTCAGTGCCTGCTGAGAGCCTGCCTGTGATATCGTTGGTCTCACAGAGTGCTGTGCACACTGTGAGACGAGCGATCTGACCATATACTGTAATGTTCCACCCTGGGACAAAGTATAAAAGTTAAAAAAATAAAAAGTGTAAAAAAAAAATTCAAAAAAAAAAAAATATTCCCCAATAAATTCTGTTTCTTCCTGTAAATAAAAAAAACAATAAAAGTACACATATTAGGTATTGTCGCGTCCGTAACGACCTGCCCTATAAACCTGTCCCATTAGTTAACCCCTTTAATGAACCCCTTAAAATAAAAAAAAGCAAAAAATCAATGCTTTATCATCATACCGCCGAACAAAAAGTGGAAAAACACGCGATCAAAAAGACCGATATAAATAAACATGGTACCACTGAAAACGGCATCTTGTCCCGCAAAAAACAAGCTGCCATACAGCATCATCAGCGAAAAAATAAAAAAGTTATAGCTCACAGAATAAAGCGATGCAAAAATAATAATTTTTTATATAAAATTGTTTTTATTGTATAAAAGTGCAAAACATAAAAAAATGATATAAATGAGGTATCGCCGTAATCGTACTGACCCGAAGAATAAAACTGCTTTATCAATTTTACCACACGCAGAACGGTATAAACGCCCCCCCAAAAGAAATTCATGAATTGCTGATTTTTGTTCATTCTAACCTCCCAAAAATCGAAATAAAAAGCGATCAAAAAATGTCACGTGCTCAAAAATGGTACCAATAAGAACGTCAACTCGTACCGCAAAAAATAAGACCTCACATGACTGTGGGCAAAATATGCAAAAATTATAGCTCTCAAAATGTGGTGATGCAAAAACTATTTTTTGCAATAAAAAGCGTCTTTTAGCGTGACAGCTGCCAATCATAAAAATCCGCTATAAATAGTAAATCAAACCCCCCTTTATTACCCCCTTAGTTAGGGAAAAATAATAAAATTAAAAAAATGTATTTATTTCCATTTTCCCATTAGGGTTAGGGTTGCGGCTAAAGTTAGGGTTAGAGTTGGGGCTAAAGTTAGGATTAGGGTTAGGGTTGGGATTAGGGTTAGGGGTGTATTAGGGTTAGGTTTGTGTTTAGGGTTATGGTTAGGGTTGGGACTAGGGTTAGGGGTGTGTTGGGGTTAGGGTTGGAGTTAGAATTGGAGGATTTCCACTGTTTAGGCAATCAGGGGCTCTCCAAACGCGACATGGCGTCTGATCTCAATTCCGGCCAATTCTGCGTTGAAAAAGTGAAACGGTGCTCCTTCCATTCTGAGCTCTGCCATGCGCCCAAACAGTGGTTTACCCCCACATATGGGGTATCAGCGTAATCAGGACAAATTGCACAATAACTCTTGGGGTCCAATTTCTTCTGTTACTCTTGGTAAAATAAAAAATTAGGGGCGAAAATATCATTTTTATAAGAAAACAAAGATTTTTTTTGTTTTTATGGCTGTACGTTATAAATTTCTGTGAAGCACTTGGGGCTTTATAGCACTCACCACACATCTAGATAAGTTCCTTGTGGGGTCTATTTTCCAAAATAGGGTCACTTGTGGGCGGTTTCCACTGTTTAGGCACATCACGAGCTCTCCAAATGCGACATGACGCCCGAGACCATTCCATCAAAGTCTGCAATCCAAAACGTCACTACTTCCCTTCCGAGCCCCGACGTGTGCCCATACAGTACTTTTCTCCCACATATTGGGTATCAGCGTACTCAGGACAAATTGGACAACAACTTTTGGGGTCCAATTTCTCCTGTTACCCTTGTGAAAATAAAATATTGGGGGCAAAAAAATCATTTTTGTAAAAAAAAAAAAGATTTTTTGTTTTTATGGCTGTACGTTATAAACTTCTGTGAAGCACTTCGGGGTTCAAAGTGCCCACCACACATCTAGATAAGTTCCTTGGGGGTCTATTTTCCAAAATGGGGTCACTTGTGGGGGGTTTCCACTGTTTAGGCACATCAGGGGCTCTCCAAATGGACATGATGCCCGCACACCATTCCATCAAAGTCTGCAATCCAAAACGTCACTACTTCCCTTCCGACCCCCGACGTGTGCCCATACAGTAGTTTTTCCCACATATTGGGTATCAGGTACTCAGGACAAATTGGACAACAACTTTTGGGGTCCAATTTCTCCTGTTACCCTTGGGAAAATAAAAAGTTGGGGACTAAAAGATCATGTTTGTGGAAAAAATATGATTTTTTTATTTTCATGCTCGGGCATTATAAACTTTAGTGAAACACCTGGGGATTCAAAGTTCTCACCACACATCTAGATAAGTTCTTTGAGGGGTCTAGTTTCCAAAATGGTGTCTGTTATGTTTCGGTAGCTGAGGAGTGCAGGTAAAAAAGGCAATACACCAGAGCAGTTGGAATCTATGAGATTGCAGTACCCTGACTAACCACCACAACTAGAGGCAGCCGTGGAGCGTTCCTACGTTGGTCCTAGACGCCTCGTCACAGCCTGAGAAACTAACTACACCTAAAGATAGATATAGGAAAGCTATCTGCCCCGGAGCAGAACCCCAAAGATAATAGAAAGCCCCCAAACATGTAATGGCGGTTAGACAAGATGAAATACTGACACAGAAAGAAAATAGTATGAGCAAACGCTGGGGCCCAAACTAACTAAATAGAAAAGGATAGGAAGGGTACTTACTGCAATCCCAGAAAACCCTGAAAAGCACCAACTCTACTAATTTCAAAAACACCTGAGATCACACGACCTCTTCCACCTAAATTAGTTCTCTGGTGTAACAAAATCAAAACAGCAGCCACTGAAAAAACTGGAAAAAGCAAAAGTACAAACATCAGTGGCTGAACAAAACTGAGAGGGCAGAAGCCCCCGGAGGGGACCCTGAAGGCCCCCACAGAAGTGCAGGACAAAATGCAAAAATATAGCACAAACACAAAAGAAGAAAATGTCTTATCTGTTAGCAGGAGATGCAGACACGACACAGCAGGCTACAAGGGAAACTGGAATAAAGGATTCAGACCAGAACAATTGATCACCGGCAACCCTGATGGGAAGGTGACTCCCTTATATAAGACCAGTCAGTAACACCTGATTCCCAGTCCTCACAATCTTCACTGGACAGACTAGCACGCTTGTAACCACCAGAGGGAGCCTCAGCTCAGAACTCATCTCAAACCCATTCACAACAGTACCCCCCCTTGAGGAGGGGTCACCGAACCCTCATTTGAGCAACCAGGTCGGTCAGGATGAGTTCTATGATACGCACGGATAAGTCTCCTAGCATGGATGTCCGAAGCAAACACCCAAGAATTGTCTTCCTGACCATAACCTCTCCATTTAACCAAATACTGGAGTTTCCGTCTAAAAAAACGAGAATCTAATATTTTCTCAACCACATACTCCAGATTGCCCTCAACCAAAACAGGGTCAGGAGGCACAGCAGCAGGAACCACTGGCTCAACAAACCTCTTCAACAAGGACTTGTGGAACACGTTATGGATCTTAAATGTCCCTGGAAGAAGCAAACGAAAAGAAACAGGATTAATAATCTCCATGATCTTATAAGGTCCAAAGAACCTAGGCTTAAATTTAGGAGATGCTACTCTCATAGGAATATTCTTTGAGGACAACCAGACCAAGTCCCCCACTTTAAACCGAGGACCATCAGTCCTATGCCGGTTAGCAAACCGCTGGGCCCTCTCCTGAGAGAGGGACAACCTCTCCACTACCTGGTCCCAAATCAGTTGCATACGCTCCACAACAGAGTCAACACCTGGACAGACAGAAGCCTCCGTCTGTCCTGAAGAAAATCGAGGGTGAAACCCAGAATTACAGAAAAACGGAGACATCAAAGTAGCAGAGCTAGCCCTATTATTAAGAGCAAACTCAGCCAAAGGCAAAAAAGAGACCCAGTCATCCTGATCAGCAGACACAAAGCATCTTAGATAAGTCTCCAATGTCTGGTTTGTTCTCTCAGTTTGACCATTGGTCTGAGGATGAAATGGCGAGGAGAAAGACAATTGAACACCCAGTTTAGAACAAAAAGTCCTCCAAAATCTGGAAACAAACTGGACTCCTCTGTCAGACACAATGTTCTCAGGAATGCCGTGTAAACGAACCACGTGCTGAAGGAACAACGGCACCAATTCAGAGGAGGAAGGCAACTTAGGTAATGGCACAAGATGTATCATCTTGGAAAACCTATCACAAATTACCCAGATGGTGGTCATTCTCTGAGAAACAGGAAGGTCGGAAATGAAATCCATAGAGATATGGGTCCATGGTCTCTTGGGCACAGGCAATGGCATCAACAAACCACTAGAGGAGAGCAAGGCTTGGAGCGAGAGCAAGTCCCGCAGGACTGCACAAATTCCCTGACATCACGAGACAAGGTAGGCCACCAAAAGGACCGACTAACCAAGTCTCTGGTACCAAAAATTCCGGGATGCCCAGCCAACGCGGAACAATGAATCTCAGACATCACACTCTTTTTCCACTGGTCCGGGACAAACAATTTTCCAACAGGGCAGCACTCGGGCCTATCCTCCTGACACCCCTCCAGAGCAAGTCTCAAATTGGGCGAGATGGCGGAAAGAACTACACCCTCTTTCAAAATAACAGAAGGATCAGATAACTCAGGAGAGTCCGCAAGGAAACTCCTCGAGAGGGCATCCGCCTTAACATTCTTAGTGCCAGGAAGAAAGGAAACCACAAAATTAAAACGTGTGAAAAACAAGGCCCACCTGGCCTGTCTAGGATTGAGTCGCTTGGCAGATTCCAGATAGACCAGATTCTTATGGTCCGTAAGGACCACCACTGATGTTTGGCTCCCTCCAGCCAATGTCTCCACTCTTCAAAAGTCCACTTCATGGCCAATAACTCCCGATTACCCACGTCATAATTACGTTCAGTAGAGAAAATTTTCGAGAGAAAAAGGCACAAGGGTTACTTTTAGAGGTCTCTGGATCTTTTTGGGACAAAACGGCACCTGCCCCAATTTCAGAGGCATCAACCTCCACCTGAAATGGCAGAGAAACATCAGGCTGCCGTAGAACAGGAGCAGAAGTGAATCTCTGCTTAAGTTCCTGAAATGCAGAGACTGCCTCAGGAGGCCAATTCACCACATCAGAACCCTTTCTGGTCAAATCAGTTAATGGTTTAACAATAACCGAGAAATTACCAATAAATTTACGATAAAAATTGGCAAAACCCAAAAATCTCTGAAGAGCCTTTAATGAAGTAGGTTGGACCCAATCACAGATGGCCTGAACCTTGACCGGGTCCATTTCAATAACAGATGGGGACAAAATGAATCCCAGAAATGAGATCCTCTGTACGCCAAAAAGACACTTTGATCCCTTCACATACAGAGCATTCTCTCTCAAAATCTGGAATACAGTTCGAACATGTTTCACATGAGAGTCCCAGTCATTAGAAAAAATCAAGATATCATCCAAATAAACAATCAGAAATTTGTCCACAAAATCCCTGAAAATGTCATTCATGAAGGACTGGAAGACGGAAGGAGCATTAGTGAGCCCAAAGGGCATCACCAGGTACTCAAAATGCCCTTCAGGGGTATTGAATGCCGTCTTCCATTCATCCCCGTGCTTAATGCGAATAAGGTTATACGCCCCCCTGAGGTCAAGCTTGGTAAACCAAGTAGCGTTTTTCACCCTGGAAAACAGGTCAGAAATCAAGGGTAACGGGTATTGATATTTCACAGTAATATTGTTCAAGAGACGATAATCAATACACGGCCTTAATGAACCATCCTTTTTGGCCACAAAGAAAAAACCGGCACCTAAGGGTGAAGAGGATGGTCTGATATGACCCTTCTCCAATGATTCCTTGATATAAGACCGCATAGCGTCATGTTCAGGTACAGACAAGTTAAAAAGGCGACCTTTAGGGAATTTACTACCCGGCACTAATTCAATAGCGCAGTCATAGCTCCTATGGGGAGGCAAGGATGCAGATTTACTTTCGCTAAACACATCAGAAAAATCAATCAAAAAGTCAGGAACATCCTGAGCCTGGGGGGAGGCAGAAAAAACAGGAGTGTTGGTATTAACACATTGGCAGCCCCAACTGGTTACAGACACAGATTTCCAATCCAAAACAGGATTATGAGACTGTAACCAAGGAAAACCCAGCACGATAATGTCATGCAGATTATACAGAACCAAAAATTTGCAGCACTCCTGGTGATCAGGTTCAACCCTCATTATCACCTGAGTAGAAAACTGGGGTTTATTCTCAGCCAAAGGGGTAGAATCGATCCCCAGTAGGGGAATAGACTTCTGTAGGGGTATCAAGGGAAATCCACACCGTTTAGCAAAGTCATAATCCATCAGGTTAATAGCTGCTCCAGAATCAACGAAAGCCTGAGCAGAAAATGAGGACAGAGAGCATATCAGAGTGACAGTTAATAAAAACTTAGTCTGAACACTACCCAAGACAACTGAGCGTGCAAAACGTCTTCCCCGCTTAGGGCAGACTGAAATAGCATGAGAGGCATCACCACAGTAGAAACATAACCCATTGCGCTTTCGAAACTCATGACGCTGTGCCCCAGACACCACTCTATCACACTGCATGGTTCAGAAGCTGGTTCACAAGGCAACACCATACCACGCATACTTCTCCGCTCACGCAAACGTTGTCAATTTGAATCGCTAATGACATAGAATCATTGAGACCAGAGGGGACAGGGAATCCCACCATAACATCCTTTACATTATCTGACAGACCCTTCCGGAAAAGGGCTGCCAAAGCGTCGTCATTCCATTTGGTCAGGACTGCCCACCTACGGAATCTCTGACAGTATAACTCAGCGTCATCAAGCCCCTGATTTAATGCCAACAAGGCTTTCTCAGCTTGATCAGTGACATTAGGCTCATCGTACAATAACCCCAAGGCCTGAAAAAATGCATCAACATCACTCAAAACAGGATCCCCAGGTATCAGGGAAAAAGCCCAATCCTGAGGATCGCCGCGCAGGAGAGAGATGATAATTTGAACCTGCTGCGCTGCGTTCCCTGAGGACTTAGATTTTAAGGCAAAAAACAATTTACAATTATTTTTGAAATTCTGAAACTTAGCTCGATCCCCTAAAAACAAATCTGGCATGGGAATCCTAGGTTCCACAACAGGCAACCCAGCAAGATAGATAGCAATACTCCGAACCTCAGTGGCAAGCTGATCCACACGGCCAGACAACTGTGCAAACTCCATTGAGAGAAAAAATCCTCCCCAGCACCCAGAGATACAGAGGGAAAAAAAAAAAAATGCAACAAACAGAAAAATATCTCTGACAACTCTGACAATATTTTTTTCCCTTCTGTGAGTACCATACAATTTCAAATTTTTAGGCCGGTGATACTGTTATGTTTCGGTAGCTGAGGAGTGCAGGTAAAAAAGGCAATACACCAGAGCAGTTGGAATCTATGAGATTGCAGTACCCTGACTAACCACCACAACTAGAGGCAGCCGTGGAGCGTTCCTACGTTGGTCCTAGACGCCTCGTCACAGCCTGAGAAACTAACTACACCTAAAGATAGATATAGGAAAGCTATCTGCCCCGGAGCAAACCCCAAAGATAATAGAAAGCCCCCAAACATGTAATGGCGGTTAGACAAGATGAAATACTGACACAGAAAGAAAATAGTATGAGCAAACGCTGGGGCCCAAACTAACTAAATAGAAAAGGATAGGAAGGGTACTTACTGCAATCCCAGAAAACCCTGAAAAGCACCAACTCTACTAATTTCAAAAACACCTGAGATCACACGACCTCTTCCACCTAAATTAGTTCTCTGGTGTAACAAAATCAAAACAGCAGCCACTGAAAAAACTGGAAAAAGCAAAAGTACAAACATCAGTGGCTGAACAAAACTGAGAGGGCAGAAGCCCCCGGAGGGGACCCTGAAGGCCCCCACAGAAGTGCAGGACAAAATGCAAAAATATAGCACAAACACAAAAGAAGAAAATGTCTTATCTGTTAGCAGGAGATGCAGACATGACACAGCAGGCTACAAGGGAAACTGGAATAAAGGATTCAGACCAGAACAATTGATCACCGGCAACCCTGATGGGAAGGTGACTCCCTTATATAAGACCAGTCAGTAACACCTGATTCCCAGTCCTCACAATCTTCACTGGACAGACTAGCACCGCTTGTAACCACCAGAGGGAGCCTCTGCTCAGAACTCATCTCAAACCCATTCACAACAGGTGTCATTTGTGAGGGGTTTCCACTGTTTCGGCACATCAGGAGCTCTCCAAACACGACATGGCGTCCAGCCAATTCTGCGTTGAAAAAGTCAAATGGCGCTCCTTCCCTTCCAAGCTCTGCCATGCACCCAAACAGTGGCTTACCTCCACATATTGTTAGAACCCTCTTGTTAGGTTTTGTTTCACTTTGCTGGTCACATGACCTTTTTACCCTATTTAGTCTGGTTCCGCCCTTCTGGCCTTGCTGGACTTCATTGTATTATCTACTCTTAAGCTAGCCGGGTGCTTAGGTGCCTTACTCTGTCAGTTTTGCTTGATCTTAGGATCTCTTAGTATTAGTTTTCTGTTTTATTTTCCCTGCTACACTTTCTGTTAGGAGGTGTCCACCTTTTCTCCCAGTCCCTAGATCTTGTAGGGATTCCTCCCTCGCAACTATAGGTCTTCGTTCAGATTAGCTGAGGACTTTAGCGGTCTGGTCGCAGGATCAGGTCCCCCGTTACATCGTAGGGATCCAGCTCAGTCCTATTGTAGGAAAGAATTCCCATCTTTCCTTAGTGCTTGTAGCAGATCATAACAGTAAGTCCAGCCCAAAGAAAAAAAAAAAAAAAAAATCTCTAAGGAAAGATTTTCTGTTTTCCATCATGGTGTCGGTTCAGGATTTGGCTGTACGCCTGCAGCGACTCTCTCTGGAGGTGGCTGAAATCCAGCAACACGTGAGTAGTTGTCCTGGAGCTGATTTCGTGGAGCCAAAGGTACGTTTGCCTGATTTATTTTTTGGTGAACAACAAGATTTTTTTTCTTTTAAAAATGCTTGCTTGTTGTATTTCCGTTTGAGACCCAGATCCTCTGGTGATGAATCACAGCGCATAGGGTTCATAATGTCACTTTTGCGCAAAGAACCTCAGGACTGGGCCTTTTCTCTGCAGTCTAGTGATCCATGCTTTAGATCAGTGGATAGTTTTTTTTCTGCTTTGGGCTTATTGTATGATGATCCGGATCGTGTTTCATCAGCTGAGACAGAATTGAGACGTTTGAGACAGGGATCAGGTAATGTGGAAAAATATTGTACTCACTTCAGAAGGTGGTCCACACAGGTGGGCTGGAACGATTCAGCTTTGAAAAGTTTATTTCTTGCAGGGTTAAGTGAAAGGGTTAAAGATTTGCTGATTGCTTATCCTATACCTGGTAACTTGCAAGAGGCTATGCAATTAGCCATACGGGTGGATAGGAGACTGCGTGCAAGGGTTAATGAGAGTAAATCTGCCTTGTCAGCTCCAAGTTTGGAGAAGGAATATACTGACATTGCAGAGCCGATGGAAATTGGAGCAATGACACCTCATCTCGGAAAAAGAACGCAGATTTGCTAAGGTTTGTGTTTCTATTGTGGCTAAATCTGAGCATTTCATTAAGAACTGTGCGCTTCGAATGAATAAAGAAAAAAAAAAAATGAGGTCAGTTTCGCCCGTATAGCTTGTTTAAACAATAAAGGTGTCTTTCTTTCTGCTACCACTGCTGTTGAGGAGGAATTAATGGAGTTTCGGGTATTTGTGGATTGTGGTTCAACTCTCAATGTGATTGATGGGAAATTTTTGGAAAAACTAAAATTAAAACCCAAACTTCTGTCTTCCCCTATTAATGTGGTTGCTGTGGATGGTTCTCCCTTGAAAAATGTTACTACCATATCTGTGAATTTCCTCTTACTATTAATGGTGTTCATCAAGAGAATTTGGATTTGGTAGTTTTGAATAATTTGCCCTCACCGGTGATTTTGGGGTTACCTGGTTAAAATTGCACAATCCGGTACTGGATTGGTCTACCAATGAAATTAGTCCTGGAGTCTTAATTGTTATGACAAGTGTTGTAACGGGCGTATTGCTGCGTAGTTAAGGGGGAGCTACCTGTACCTATTCAGGATTTTTGGAAAGTTTTTTCTGATAAGGAATCGCAGGTATTGCCTCCTCATAGAGATTATGATTGTGCAATTGAATTTGTCCCTGGAGCGACTCTTCCTAAAAGTCGTTTATTTAATTTGACTATTCCTGAGAGAAAGGCTTTGGAGGAATACATACAGACAAGCTTGGCCGCCGGTCACATTAGGCCTTCCAAGTCTCCTTGGCGGTTGGATTTTTTTTTGTTAAAAAAAGGACGGCGGTTTACGGCCTTGTCTAGACTTTCGTGAGATTAATAAATTACTGTACGCAATCCTTACCCACTGCCATTGATTCCTGATTTGTTTAACCAGTTAGTGGGGGCCAAGTGGTTCTCGAAAATTGATCTTCGAGGGGCATACAATTTGTTGCGCATGAAGGAGGGGGATGAATGGAAGACTGCGTTTAACACTCCACTGGGTCATTTTGAGAATCTGGTCATGCCTTTTGGGCTTTCCAGTGCTCCGGCATTTTTTCAGAATCTTATTAATGACATCCTTAGACCTTTGATGGCAGAAGTGTGGTTGTGTATTTGGATGACATTTTGATTTATTCACCGGATTTGGAGTCTCATTGGAGGAGTGTGCGTGAAGTATTACAGTTACTGAGTGATAATTCACTTTTTGCCAAGCTAGAAAAATGTGAGTTCGCTGTACAGAGACTTAGTTTTTTGGGCTACATTGTCTCCAGTGAAGGTTTTGAGATGGACCCGGTGAAAGTGCAAGCTGTGCAGGATTGGCCTAGACCTATTGGTGTGAAATCAATACAGAGGTTTTTGGGGTTCGCCAATTATTATAGAAAATTCATAAAAATTTTTCTGTGATTGCCAAACCTCTGACCGATCTCACAGGAAAGGTGCTGATGCGGTTCAGTGGACTACTGAGGCCATTGAGGCTTTTGTGTTGCTAAAGGAGAGGTTCAGCTCTGCTCCCATCCTTATGCAGCCTGATGTGACTAAACCATTTTTGGTTGAGGTTGATGCTTCTTCTGTGGGGGTCGGCGCGGTGTTGTCTCAGGAAAGACGGATGGAGTACATCCCTGTGCTTTTTTTTCAAAGAAATTTTCTGAGTCTGAACTAAATTATGATATCGGTAATCGGGAATTGTTGGCAATTAAACTCGCATTTGAACACTGGCGTCATTTTTTGGAGGGAGCGGAATTTCCCGTTCAAGTCTTCACCGATCATAAAAATCTGTCTACCTTGATGCTGCCAAACGCTTGATGCCCGTCAGGCTAGGTGGGCACTGTTTTTCTCACGGTTTAATTTTACCGTTACTTACATCCCAGGTACTAAAAATGTTAAAGCTGATGCTTTGTCTCGCAGCTTTTCTCCTATGGTGGGTACTGAGGAGGAGGGAAAACATCTTGCAAGAGGGGGTTGTTATTGCTGTTTTGGACTCGTGTTGGAAGATGAGATTCTTAAAGCACAGGAGAATGCCCCATCTAACACGCCGCATGGGAGGTTGTTTGTGCCTGGTACCCTGAGGAGAGATTTGTTTGTTGAATGTCATGACTCTCGGTTGGCAGGTCATCCTGGAATCTCTGAGACCAAGAGACTTGTGGGTCGCAGCTTTTGGTGGCCTGGATGGCAGAAGGAAGTCATTAAGTGGGTGCGTCAATGCACTGTGTGTGCTAGATCTAAGTCTTCTCATACTCCTGCTGCGGGTTGCTTTGCCCTCTGGAGGTCCCTAGTGCACCTTGGACACATTTGGCTATGGACTTTATTACTGACCTTCCCCCCTCTGAGGGTTTCACTGTTATCTGGGTGGTCGTGGACCGTTTTAGCAAGATGTGTCACTTGGTTCCTTTCATCAAACTGCCCTGCGCTAAGACTCTCGCTAAGGCCTTTGTCAAGGAAATAGTCAAACTATATGGTGTTCCTACTGACATTGTTTCCGATAGGGGACCTCAGTTTGTGGCTCGTTTTTGGCGCGCCTTTTGTGACAGGTTGGGAGTTCATTTGTCGTTTTCATCCGGATATCATCCGGAGTCTAATGGCCAGACAGAAAGGAAAAACCAGGATGTTGAGCAGTTCTTGCGTTGTTTTGTGACTGATAATCAAGAGGGGTGGTCTGAGTTTCTGCCACTTGCTGAGTTTGCTCTTAACAACCATACATCCGCTTCTGCTGGTTGTTCGCCTTTTTTTTGTTGTACTGGGAGACATCCGTCATTTGGGTCATTTTCCAAGTTGGGATCGGCTGTACCTGAAGAGGAGAATTTTTCTGGTCTTTTGGAGAGAGTTTGGACTGATGTGCGTGGTAATCTTCAGGAGGCTAACAAAAGATCCAAAGTGTATTTTGATAGAAAACGACAAGAGGTTTTGTTTGCTATTGGTGACATGGTTTGGTTGTCCTCTAAGAATCTGCGCTTGAGGATTCCGTCTAAGAAATTGGGTCCCAAGTTTGTAGGGCCCTTTAAGGTGCTTCAGGTTATTAACCAATCTGCTGTTAAGTTGGAGCTTCCCACCTCCTGGAAGATTAATCCGGTGTTTCATGTTTCTCTCTTGAAAAAAGCTGAGGTCTCAGATGGAGACGTCTCGGCCACTGTTCCCCTGGTGGTGGAGGACGGGCAATATGAGATTTCCCGCATCCTAAATTCTAGACGGTATAGAGGGAGTTTACAGTACCTCGTCGCTTGGAAGGGTTATGGACCCGAGGATAACTCATGGGTGAGGGCGGATGATGTTTCTGCGTCTAGACTTGTCAGAGCGTTTCACAAGAGGTTTCCGGATAAGCCTAAGTCCTAGGGGATCCGGAGGATCCTCTTAGAAGGGAGGGTACTGTTAGAACCCTCTTGTTAGGTTTTGTTTCACTTTGCTGGTCACATGACCTTTTTACCCTATTTAGTCTGGTTCCGCCCTTCTGGCCTTGCTGGACTTCATTGTATTATCTACTCTTAAGCTAGCCGGGTGCTTAGGTGCCTTACTCTGTCAGTTTTGCTTGATCTTAGGATCTCTTAGTATTAGTTTTCTGTTTTATTTTCCCTGCTACACTTTCTGTTAGGAGGTGTCCACCTTTTCTCCCAGTCCCTAGATCTTGTAGGGATTCCTCCCTCGCAACTATAGGTCTTCGTTCAGATTAGCTGAGGACTTTAGCGGGTCTGGTGCAGGATCAGGTCCCCGTTACATCGTAGGGATCCAGCTCAGTCCTATTGTAGGGACAGAATTCCCATCTTTCCTTAGTGCTTGTAGCAGATCATAACACATATGGGGTTTCAGCGTACTCAGGACAAATTGCACAATAACTTTTGTTGTCTTGTTACCCTTAGGAAAATAAAAATTGGGGTGAAAAGATCATTTTTGTGGAAAAAATATGATTTTTTAATTTTATGGCTCTACGTTATAAACTTGTGTGAAGTACTTGGGGGTTGAAATAGCTCACCACAGATCTAGATAAGTTCCTTAGGGGGTCTAGTTTCCAAAATGGGGTCACTTGTGGGGGGTTTCCACTGTTTATGCACATCAGGGACTCTCCAAATGCAACATGGCATCCAATCTCAATTCCAGCCAATTTTGGTTGGAAAAAGTCAAATGGTGCTCCTTCCATTCCGAGCTCTGCCGTGCGCCCAAACAGTGGTTCCCCCCACATATGGGGTATCAGCGTACTCAGGACAAATTGGACAACAACTTTTGTGTCCTATTTCTCCTGTTACCCTTGGGAAAATAAAAAAATTGGTGACTAAAAGATAATTTTTGTGCCCGAGCAATATAAACTTGTGTGAAACACTTGGGGGTTCAAAGTGCTCACCACAGATCTAGATAAGTTCCTTAGGGGGTCTAGTTTCCAAAATGGGGTCTCTTGTGGGGGGTTTCCACTGTTTAGGCACATCTGGGGCACTGCAAACGGAACATGACCCCATCAACGTCTGCATTCCAAAACGTTATTACTTCCTTTCCAAGCCCTGCAGTGCGCCCAGTTTCCCCCCCCCCACAAATGGGGTATCAGCATACTCAGGACAAATTGGACAACAACTTTTGGGGTCCAATTTCCTTGGAAAAAATCAAAAATTTGGGACTAAAAAATCATTTTTGTGGAAAATTGTTTTTTTTTTTCACACCCAGGCATTATAAACTTTTGTGAAACACTTGGGGGTTCAAAGTGCTCACAACAGATCTAGATAAGTTCCATAAGGGGTCTGGTTTCCAAAATGGTGTTACTTGTGGGGGGTTTCCACTGTTTAGGCGCATCAGGGGCTCTCCAAACGCAACATGGCGTCCAATCTCAATTCCAGCCAATTTTGGTTTGAAAAAGTAAAACGGCTTCCCTTCCGAGCCCGGCAGTGAGCCCAAACAGTGGTTTTCCCCCACATATGGGGTATTGGCGTACTCAGGAGAAATTGCACAACAACTTTATATGTCCATTTTCTCCTTTTACCCTTGTGAAAATAAAAAGAAGTTTGTAAAAGATCATTTTTGTGACTAAAAAGTTAAATATTCATTTTTTCCTTCCACGTTGCTTCAGCTCCTGTGAAGCACCTAAAGGGTTAATAAACTTATTGAATTTGGTTTTGAGTAACTTGAGGGGTGCCATTTTTAGAATGGTGTCTCTTTTGGGTATTTTCTGCCATATAGACCCCTCAAAGTGACTTCAAATGTGAGGTGGTCTCTAAAAAAATGGCTTTCTAAATTTTGTTGTAAAAATGAGAAATTGCTGATCAACTTTTAACCCTTATAATTTCCTAACAAAAAAAATTTTGGTTCCAAAATTGTGCTGATGTAAAGTAGACATGTGGGAAATGTTATTTATTAACTATTTTGTGTGACATATTTCTCTGTTTTAAGGAAATAAAAATTCAAAATTTGAAAATTGCACAATTTTCAAAATTTTTGCCACATTTGCATTTTTTTCAAAAATAAATGCAAGTTATATTAAATAAATTTTACCACTATCATGAAGTACAATATGTCACGAGAAAACAATCTCAGAATCGCGAAGATCCGTTGAAGCGTTCCAGAGTTATAACCTCATAAAGAGACGGTGGTCAGAATTGTAAAAATTGGCCCGGTCATTAACGTGCAAACCACCCTTGGGTGTTAAGGGGTTAAACAGGAGGATCCAGCCCTTGTAACCTGGTTTCATTACCATTTAACTCTTCTGATGGTGGTTTTTTCAATAATCAATATAATTTTTAGCTATTTTTCCTTTTTTTTCAAGTTTTTGCTAGTTTTGTCTATTTGTTTTTATATGAGTATTAGCAACTGCAATAAGATATTAAGTTCTCTTTCTTTTTTATTATTTTTATTAGGACTGTTAAATTGCATTATAAGACCCTCTGTTATGTAATATGACATAAGTCATTACTTGTGTACCTTTCAGTTGCTTGATTGACCTGCACTCGTATTTATTTCTATACTCTTCGATCAACATGGATTTTTATAACATAGATAGGGAATTGCATAGACAGCACATTATCCAGGAATTGATTGGCACTGCATGTAGTTTAACAACTGATGAAGCCTCTGGTGAGGTTTCAATCATACTTAATGAGGATAATAAAAAGCATATGTTTAGTTTGTTCATGGACTATGAAGCTAAGTCTAAGATTGAAATATCTAACCACGTCGATACTATGTTCCTTAAGCAGTACATATTTGAAAGGATTGTACCACGTGGCCACGGGTTATCTCAAAAATCCTCTTTCCCCCCAGGTTCCTATTTTTTCAAAAGAGTGGAAAAAATTCATTTTGGATTGCTCAGTGGGGATGATGATTTTATTGATTAAAAAAGGGAATCCCTGGCCAAAGAGGCTATGGAGGAGCTAAGGAGCTAATTGTGATTAAAAAATTCTTGAGGGGTTTTCCTCCTCAACTGAATTTAAGAATTTTTACAATACTTTGAAAATAAGGCTTGTTAAATTTGAGGAGCACCCCATAAAGAAAAAAGCTGCCAAAATCAGTAGGGACTGTAAAGATTTTAAAGATTTAATTGGTTTTGACAAAGTAATGGAGGTTGAGGGGAGTAACAGACCCACAGAGCACCTTTTGCAACCAGATCATTCAGAAAATCAAATTCATAATTTATATACTGAATGTATGCCTTTGGGTGTTAGAGCCAAAGGTGCGATTAAAAATAGAAATGTTACCTCTAAGGAGAATTCCTCCTTGATATTTTTAAAGGATAAGAACCTGGTGGCCAGATATGAGCAACACAAGAAAACGCTGAAATTGGGGTCAAATAGTCTTTTTAAAAAGCCAGTACCCTCGGGTTCTTATTTGGACATGAGTGGGTGTAAGGGGGTGAAGGAATATCACTGCTTCGCCCTACCCTGTAAGTGCTCTTAATGTATATATGTACTAATTACTGTGTTGCAATGGTATTGCCACATCTTCTCTTGTGTTACCATTATGTGTATAATATTGTATATGCATTGTGTTCTTTCAGTATATAATGTATGCTCTTGTACAATTTAGGGAAAGTTAGGTGCTTTCTTCTGGGAACACTAGAGGAGAGCACCTTAGTATATAATTCTCATATATTGGGTAAGTGTAGTTCTGTGGTGGGCCACTAGATGGGGCATAGTAGTGGGGCCTTGTTAGGTATGGCTGATAGGAAGTTCATAAGAGTAGGAAGGGCTGCTGTGTAGTAAGACAGGAGTTTGTAGGAAGTTAGATCAGTGGGGGCCAGAGTGCTCAAGTGTCCACATGGGCTATAGGCCTGGACAGCTGGCAGCCACGCAACATTTAAGTGCTGCAGCCCACGTTACCCACGGCCACTGTATACCATATCAGTGGAGCCTGTACAGAGAAGAAAGATGTGGCGTCTTACCGCCTGGGCCAATGCTTTTAAGGCAGAAGTTGGCTGGACTAAGGAGATGAAAGGAGATGGAGGTTCGACAGGATCGGTACAGACGGGCCAGATGGTTCACCAGGGGCCACCAAACGTAGTGATTGATAAATTCATGTCTGGGGCAAAGTAGGCTGAAGGAAATGTCATTATAGCGAGGTAAGGCCTGGAAGGAACTGGGGAGCAGCCTAGTACAGTCCAGGAGCGTACTGCACAGAAGTGACAGCAAAGCATAGAAAGAAAAGAAAGCAAGCGAAACCTATGATGTGCCAACTGTGGATGTAACGTGGAAGAGTTAAGTAAAGAGTATGTTCAACTTATCCTGGACTGTGTCTCCATTACTGGGGGTTGCCTTAAAGAGGGACCGTCATCGCCTGGGAAGTGCCCAGGGGAAGCTGAACTTGGAGATGCAGGTATGCTGAAAAGAAGAATACAGTTTCATGTAGGGGAAGGACTGGACATAAATGTTGCAGAAATTCAGGTCACGACTACAGTCCCGTCCCTCCTTTACATGAAAGCGGTATTTATGATATAAGGGGAGACAAGAATATAATACAGATATCACCAAAAAGCCCTAGGCAAAAAAATCCTGGAAAGACATCAGATAAGCCTTGCTTTTCAATTGGGAATCTCCCTTCTTGTGATTCCTTCCCAGAGAGCAGGGGTGAATTTTTAAACACTGTTATGGAAGCTTCCAGCAACATGGATGTGTCTCCATTGGTTGATCCTGGTGTTGATTTAGGTGTTGAAGAACCTAGATTCCATCTGGGATCGACCCAAGATGTCAACAACTTTCTGGATAATTCCCTTTCACACATGTCAGTATGCCAAATTACAATCAAGAAAAAAAGGTAGCACACTGTAGCGCTATAGCTTGCGGACATAAAAATATAAAAAATGAATTGCATCACTGCCTTAGAAATATGAAAAATTGAGGTCTTAGCGCACAAAAAGGCCAATTTATGTGTACCCGGTAGCCACGTTAAGGCTCTTCTCGTATACCAGGTCCTAACTATGCCAATCCTCACTTAGAAAAGTCTGTCTGCATGGGAACATATGAATCCTCTCTCCAGACTAACATCTACGTCTCTGTGGAGGGGTAATGAACCTGGTATAATTAAAACGCCTGTGACCAACAGGTGGAGTGCTCAGGTAGAAGTTAAATGAATACATATTAAAAACTGACCGGCACATCCAAACATAGATCTAGATGTGAACAGGTGCTAAAACCTAGAGTCACCAACTCATGTACATTCAAGAAAAAAAGGTAGCACAATGTAGCGCTATAGCTTGCGGACATAAAAATATGAAAAATGAATTGCATCACTGCCTTAGAAATATAAAAAATTGAGAAGTCTTAGCGCACAAAAAGGCCAATTTATGTGTACGCGGTAGCCACGTTAAGGCTCTTCTCGTATATACCAGGTCCTAACTATGCCAATCCTCACTTAGAAAAGTCTGTCTGCATGGGAACATATGATCCTCTGTCCAGACTAAAATCTACATCTCTGTGGAGGGGTAATGAACCTGGTATAATTAAAACGCCTGTGACCAACAGGTGGAGTGCTCAGGTAGAAGTTAAATGAATAGATATTAAAAAACTGACCGGCACATTCAAACAAAGATCTAGTGTGAATAGGTGCTAAAACCTAGTTTGGATGTGCCGGTCAGTTTTTATTATGTATTCATTTACCTTCAACCTGAGCACTTCACCTGTTTTTTTTGTAAGTTTGCCCACTGACAAAGAAATGAACAGTCTATGATTTTAAGGGTAGGTTAATTTTAACATTGAGAGATAGAATATCAAAAATAAAATCCAGAAAATCACATTGTATAAATAATATAAATTTATTTGCATTTTGCAGTGAGAAAAAAGTTTTTGATCCCCTACCAACCATTAGAGTTCTGGCTCCTACAGACCAGTTAGATGCTCCTAATCAACTTGTCACCTTTATAAAAGACTCCTGTCCACAGACTCAATTAATCAGTCAGACTCTAACCTCTGCAACATGGGCAAGACCAAAGAGTTTTATAAGGATGTCAGGGACAAGATCATAGACCTGCACAAAGCTGGAATGGGCTTGTCATGTATAGTGTACAGTTCCTATAGCGTCTTGTGCTTGGGTGCGAGGAAAACACATGAGACATAGGTTGATATGAAATGACTTGTATTACTTCATACAAGCATGCTGAAAAGTTCACACAGTTTGCAGGAACAGAGGCAGGAGACACAGCAGGCCAGAGTAACGTCAAGCTCTACAATAACTCTCCAAAGCAGGTTCAGGATCTCTTCTCTGTACCGTAATTCCTCTGCAAACATGGATTCACCAGACAGCAGGTTTCCAGAGTCCGAAAGTATTCCAAAGTTCCTCAGTAGGAAATAGCTGGAGTCCAAAATCCTAGGTTTCCAGGAGTCAGGTCACAGGCTGACTGAGGCTTGATTCAGGAGCACTGATTGTTCAGCTGAGGCTGCTTAAGAAGCAAGAGGGAGAGAATCAGGGCGGGAACATGAAAACTGGAAACTCCATATTAACTGAGGGCAAGAGCTGCAGAAAGACAGAAAGCAAAATGGCCGACGGAAAACTGAGTTTTCAAGGAACATGTCAAAAGAGACAAAGAACCTTACATTACTCCCCCCTTAAGGACAACCTCCGGATGACCTCAGACCAGGCTTGTCAGGGTACCTCTGATGAAACTGGCGGAGCAGGCGAGGAGCATTTACATTATTGACTGGTTCCCATGAGTTGTCCTCCACTGGGTAGCCCTGCCATTTAATCAAATATTGCAACTGATTTCTGTACAACCTGGAACCTAGAATCCTTTCCACCATAAATTCTTCCTGACCATCGACCAGCACTGGGTCAGGGCAAGGAGAAGAGCGTCCAGGAAACGTATTGGGTGTTGCAGCCTTTAGTAGGGATACATGAAAGACAGGGTGGATTCTCATAGTTCTGGGCAGTTGAAGACGACAAGCAACAGCACTTATAATCTTACTGATCTTATAAGGTCCAATGTACTTATGTCCCAATTTAGACGATGGAATCTTTATTTTAAGATTTCTGGTTGACAGCCAGACCAAATCTCCTACCTTGAAAGCTGGTGCAGGTTTACGAAATTTATCTGCTGCTTTCTGTACCTTTCCTGAGCCAATTCTAGATTTTCCTTTAGAAGATCCATATTCTTTTGTAAAGAAGTGATTCTTTCAGCCACTGCCGGCAAGGGCGTATCTATGGGAAATCGAGGAAGAATGTTAGGATGATAACCTAGATTGGAGTAAAAAGGAGACTGCTTAGTGGAGGCGCTCTGAGAGTTGTTATAAGAGAACTCAGCCAGTGGAAGTAGATCCCCCAATCATCTTGTAGGTGGCAGATAAAGCAGCGGAGATACTGCTCCAGGGTCTGATTGGTTCGTTCTGTCTGTCCATTAGTCTAGGGATGAAAAGCAGAAGAAAGGTTTACTTTAATGTCCAATGCGGCACAGAAATTTTGCCAAAACCTTGAAGTGAATTGCACCCCTCGATCCGAAATGACCTCATCCAGTACTCCATGTAAGCGAAACACATTCTTAATCATCAAGTCTGATGTTTGTTTTGCAGTGGGTAAGCCGACACAAGGGATAAAATGAGCTGCCTTTGTTAGACGATCAACCACCACTAGAATGGTGTTCTTCCCTTGAGAGGTTGGTAACTCCACAATGAAGTCCATAGAAATGGATCCCCACGGGCGGGACGGGGTGGGAAGGTTGTAACAGACCAGTTGGTGAGGAGCGAGGTGTTTTGCATCTTGCACATACTTCACATGAAGTGACATAGTTTAAAACATCTTTCCTGTAAGTGGGCCACCAAAAGAAACGAGAAAGAAATTCTTGTGTCTTTAGAATTCCCCTATGCCCGGCTATCTTGGAATCGTGGATGAGTTGCAATACTCTCAATCTGACTGTTTCAGGTATATACAGACGTTGTCCCTGAATCCACACACCATTCTTAAAGACAAGAGACTTACGTCCCTTGGGGGTTGAGCCAACAAAGAATCCGCATGGTATGCTTCCTTGATGTCCTTAAGTAGGTCTTGATTATGAATCACTCCCAGGAATCTAGAGTCAGGAAGAATAGTCTTAGGAGGAGTAAGTGGACGTGTCTCTGCTGAATGAATCCTAGAGAGTGCATCAGCATTTCCATTGCGCGATCCTGGTCTATAAGAAATTACAAAATTAAATTGGTTTAGGAAAAGATTCCAGCGAGCCTGGCGAGGAGTCAGGCACTTAGCCGACCTGATAAATTCAAGGTTACGATGGTCTGTCAGGACGACTATTTGCTGTGCAGCTCCCTGAAGAAGGTGTCTCCATTCCTTGAAGGCGGCAATAATGGCCAACAATTCTCTATTGCCCACATCGTAGTTCCTCTCAGCCGAAGACAACTGCTGGGAACAGAAGGTACAGGGATGCAAGACATTCTTCTCACCTTTTCTCTGAGAGAGTATAGCTCCAACGGCACAGTCTGAAGCATCCACCTCTATTATGAAGGCAAGCTTGGGGTTGGGATGTACTAAGATAGGTGCGGTGGTAAATTTATCCTTTAAACAGGAAAATGCTTCCTGAGCTTGCGGGGTCCAGGAGAACCTAGACTGTTTCCGGGTAAGTTGGGTGATAGGTGACACTACCTCAGAGAAATTCCTAATGAAACGTCTATAGAAGTTGGCAAACCCGATGAAGCGCTGCACCTCCTTCACATTTCTAGGAATTGGCCAATCCTTGATGGCTTGGGTCTTGCTTCCATCCATACTAATCCCTTGCGTAGATAGTACATACCCCAGAAATTGAATTTCAGTCCTATGGAACTCACACTTTTCAAGTTTGATGTAGAGATGGTTTTGTCTTACGCGTTCTAAGACCATTCTCACATGTCCATGATGTTCCTCTGTGGAGTTAGAAAAAATTAGAATATCATCCAGATAAATCACCACAAATGTATCTAGGAGATCCCTGAAGATGTCATTCACCAAGTGTTGGAAAGTGGCTGGGGCGGTACTCAGACCAAAAGGCATAACTAGATATTCAAAGTGTCCATAGCGTGACCTGAATGCAGTCTTCCATTCATCCCCAGGTCTAATACGGACCAAGTTATAGGCCCCACGGAGATCCAGTTTAGAGAAAATTTTGGCATGCCGCACTCTCTCCAACAACTCAGGGATTAAAGGCAATGGATAACGGTTTCTAATAGTAACCTTATTGAGTTCCCTATAGTCTATGCAGGGTCTCAGAGATCCATCTTTCTTCTTCACAAAGAAGATGGGTGCACCTGCGGGAGATGAAGAGGGGCGTATGAAGCCTTTGGCTAGATTTTCATCTATGTAGTCCTTCAAAGCTTTTAGCTCGGGCCCCGCTAGGGGGTAGATCTTACCAAAAGGTATCTCGGCTCCAGGCAATAATTCGATTGGACAATCATATGGACGGTGAGGAGGAAGCTGATCAGCGTTCTTCTTGTCACATAAATCCACATAGTCCTGGTATACAGCTGGTAGTTCAGGGACTGACATGGTTCCTTTAGGAACAGAGCAAGCTGAAACTCCTTGACTCATCTGTTTCTCTGGAAAGTGTAATTCCTTGGTCTCCCAGTTAATCGTAGGATTCTGCGCCTGCAGCCATGGTAGCCCTAGAATAATGGGAAAGTGGGGAGAAGAAATAAGCATAAAAGACATTTTCTCCTGATGATTTTTACCCATAAGGACCCTCAAAGGCTCTGTTTCCTGTTCCACTGGTCCAGAGGTCAGCAGGGAGCCATCCACAGTCTCCATCTGTACTGGAGTAGCCTTCTTCACTGAACGTATCCCTGTTTCAGAGCAAAGGAGATATCCATAAAATTTCCACTTGCTCCTGAGTCGATCATAGCAGAGCTAGACACCCAGACTGAGTCAACCCAGAGTTTGATGGAAAGGAAGCAATGAGAATTGTTTCTTTTACAACTCAGCTGGGACACCGCTGAGGAAACTTGAAAAATTGCAGCGTTTATACCGTCATTGTCCCCAGAACTAACAGAGTTTAAGTCCGAAAACTCAAGATCTCTTGCAGCAGATCTCTCTGGAGTCTGAGGCTCGGACATGACAGAGCTCCTCTCGCAACACTCACAGTGAATGACTGCTGCAGTAGTCTTACGAGAACGGCTGGGGCAGTTTATAATGAAGTGCCCTGACTTACCACAGTAAAAACATAGATTTTCCTTTATACGATGTTCTTTGCGTGCATCACTAACCCGTCTTTGTAAAGAGTCCACCTGCATGGGTTCAGGTTCTGGTTCCCTTGTGATCCTACTCAAAGTTTCCTTAGCTGAGGAGGGAGGTAGGAAAAGGTTAGTGCGATTATTTTCGAACCATCTCTCTTGTCTGCGTTCAGTCAGACGAGCATCAATACGGATACAATAGTTAATAAAGTCACCTAACGCAGTGGGAGGGTCGGCACGAGCAAGTTCATCCTTAATCAGTGGAGACAACCCTTTCCGAAAAATGGATTTTTTGGCGGAAGTGTCCCAAGTGGTATCAAGAGCCCATCTCCTGAAATCCAAGGCATATTCGGCTACTGAACGCTTACCTTGGCGCAAAGTTAACATGGCTGCTTCAGCTGTTGCACCTCGATTGGGGTCATCAAAGACCTGCCCCATGGCTGAAATAAAAGCATCAAGGTGATTCAAACAATCATCCTCAGTCTCAATCAGAGGGTTTGCCCACGTCAAAGCCTTATTGGTAAGCAACATGATTATAGTAAGCACTTTGGATCGTTCAGTGGGAAATTGTGAAGCATGTGCAGAGAAAAATAGATTGCATTGGTTAATAAATCCCCTGAATTTCTCACGTTCACCGCCAAAACGAAAAGGAGGTAACTTGGGGATCCCAGAACTCGGGGTTATGGCAGGAGCCTGGGCTCGTTCCTCTAGAGCCTCAATCCTGGCTCGTAATTCCTGGGTAGTTTGTCCAAACACTTGCAAATTATGATTAGTGAGGTCCTGTAGGCTTGCAAAACGGGTCTTTATAGTCTGTATATCTGCAAGGATTGTATCAGTCACTCCGCAAAGCTCCTTTATGCGGGCCTCCATCTTCCAGATCTTTTAAGGCAGAAGTGCTGGAAGGAGAAGAGGAAAAAAAAAAAAAAACAATAGTGTTTACCTGTGGTAACACTCCAGAGTAACATTTAAGGGAATGCGCTCACCTGGAATGGTTGTGAGAAGTCACAACCACTGTCATCACAGAAGGTATTAAACGGACATCTGATATCCACAGTCCCAGCAGACACGGCTTTCCCAGACCCAGCAGACACTAAACATTGGCTCCTGAATCTTGTCATGTATAGTGTACAGTTCCTATAGCGTCTTGTGCTTGGGTGCGAGGAAAACACATGAGACATAGGTTGATATGAAATGACTTGTATTACTTCATACAAGCATGCTGAAAAGTTCACACAGTTTGCAGGAACAGAGGCAGGAGACACAGCAGGCCAGAGTAACGTCAAGCTCTACAATAACTCTCCAAAGCAGGTTCAGGATCTCTTCTCTGTACCGTAATTCCTCTGCAAACATGGATTCACCAGACAGCAGGTTTCCAGAGTCCG
>JARQOD010000007.1:43741026-43839925 GCA_033576555.1 Oophaga sylvatica
TTTTGGGGGGGCGTTTATACCGTTCTGCGTGTGGTAAAATTGATAAAGCAGTTTTATTCTTCGGTCAGTACGATTACGGCGATACCTCATTTATATCATTTTTTTATGTTTTGCACTTTTATACAATAAAAACAATTTTATATAAAAAATTATTATTTTTGCATCGCTTTATTCTGTGAGCTATAACTTTTTTATTTTTTCGCTGATGATGCTGTATGGCAGCTTGTTTTTTGCGGGACAAGATGCCGTTTTCAGTGGTACCATGTTTATTTATATCGGTCTTTTTGATCGCGTGTTTTTTCCACTTTTGTTCGGCGGTATGATGATAAAGCATTGATTTTTTGCTTTTTTTTATTTTAAGGGGTTCATTAAAGGGGTTAACTAATGGGACAGGTTTATAGGGCAGGTCGTTACGGACGCGACAATACCTAATATGTGTACTTTTATTGGTTTTTTTTATTTACAGGAAGAAACAAATTTATTGGGGAATATTTTTTTTTTTTTGAATTTTTTTTTTACACTTTTTATTTTTTTAACTTTTATACTTTGTCCCAGGGTGGAACATTACAGTATATGGTCAGATCGCTTGTCTCACAGTGTGCACAGCACTCTGTGAGACCAACGATATCACAGGCAGGCTCTCAGCAGGCACTGAGGAAGCCGCCTCCCTGCAGTACCCCGCGGCCATCTTGGATCCGGGGCCTTGCAGGGAGGAAGGCCTCAGAACATCGCGATCACATCGCGCTGTTCTGAGGGCCTCAGGGGAGCATGCAGGGAGCCCCCTCCCTGCGCGATGCTCCCCTGTGCCCCCGGTACAACCGCGATCATGTTTGATCGCGGTGTGCCAGGGGTTAATGTGCCGGGAGAGGTCCGTGCCAGGTGTCAGCTGTGATAATCAGCTGACACCCGGCGGCTATCAGCTGCGCTCCCCCCGGGAGTGCAGCTGATCGCCTTGGAGGTACTATCCCGTCTCTGGGAATTAAGTCCCAGGGCACATGGACGGAATAGTATGTCCAATGACAGAAAGGGGTTAAACATTGTTCCATGAAGTAAATTGACCACCAGTCTAGGGTGCAGCCTCCCAAAGGGGTTAATCCCATGCAGACAGTGTTGTATATGTAACAAAGAAACAAAAGAGCAGGGGGTGCTCATAGAATTATACCTGGTGGTCAGATTAGGTATCTATTAAAACAGGGATCCACTCACCTATCCAGGTTGTGCACCCTTGCACAACCTGGAAAGTAGCCTGCAGTTAGTGAAGAGCCAGCCCTCCAGCTGTAGGGCGTGGAGTCCAAGCTGACATGTGACTGAAACACATCACCAAAGGTCCTGCAGATCTCCTAATAGTGATGCCTGTGCTGCTCCATCCGCAGCCCTCAAGGGGATTGTGGATAAATGAAGAAAAAATGTGCTGTCAAGCAGAGCGCTGGGTATGCAAAAAAGGGCAAAAGATTAATAAAAATAAACAAACCTTTATTAAAGTGCTAAGCACACAACGCGTTTCGGCGCCTGAATACCACTTTCATCAAGTGATGGGGAAACATTACAAGCAACTAGCTTATATATAGCAAATGAACAGGTAGTGATCTACAACCCATTAAACCCTACTTAACCAAACAATAAGAAACATATTTACAGGTCAAATAACAACAATCGACTTTAAAATGAAAATAAATTTGTATAAAAAGGAAACTAATGAAAACTGCATAACGACTGAATAAAAACTGAGAAAAAAAATGAAAAAATGGTCAGAATGCATGTTTATTACATCACCTTCTCCAATGATAAATTAAGCCCCTCTGGGGACAATGTACCAAGTTTGAAGATCCAGTAATTTTCATATTAAAGAGTCTCCTGTATCTATTGAATGATGGGTGAACCCGTAGATGTTCGGGTTCTTCGAGTTCAGCCGAACTTTGAAAAAAAGTTTGGTAGCCGAACTCGTTCCCAAACCTGGACCCCATTCAAATGAATGGGGGCCAAACATCCGACATTTACCACACTGTCATCTGTGTGACAGCGAGAGAAACACTGACTCTGATTGGCAGAAACCTTTTACGTTGCTGCAGGTCAGAGCTCTGCGGTTTCCAGGCTGTCACATAGATGACAGCATGTGAGCCAACAGCTGTGACCGGGTGTGAAAACGTTACAGCCGAACACACGTGTCGGCTGATGAGAGTACTACTCACATTAATGTAATCACATCACATTACATCACATTAATTAAATTAATGTGATCACATTAATATGATCACATTATCACATTACACATTATATTAGTGGAGGGAGTTGAAGTTGCCAAGCGACAGCCTCAAAATCTTAATGATTTAGAGATGAAATACAAAGAGGAGTGGACCAAAATTCCTCCTGACATGTGCGCAAACTGTAATGGGCTGGGTGGTGGAACCACTATGCCAAAGACCAGGGAAGACCTGGAGGGGCTTGACTAGGAGCCTCACCCAATCTGACTACAGACATGCAGCAGCTAACAACACCGTGGTCCGTGGAGAGACATGAGAGGTGAGCCAGGTGCTGATCCAGGACTGACCTTGGGTAGATGGCGGCTGACCCCTAGGAATGGGTAGCTGGGATGGCTCGTTCTACCTTCCTGGTTATGGAGCAATCGGATGGTGTCTACGAACATCAGTCTCCTGCCACTATCCTGGATCTGCTGGGCTGAGTATTATACCATCAGTACCACCAAGTGTAGAGATATGAGGGTCAGTGGGTGCTCTTGTCCACTGGACTGGCTGTCTTTAGAAAGACCACATGGACCAATGCTCATAAACAGCCTTAACAGGAAACGGCAACTACAGGAGTTGTGCCAGCTTCAATGGATCAAATACCGAGGCATCGACACTCGGTCAGATTTGATTCAGAAATTGGTCCTTTGGGATGCTCAGAACGTCTTGGAGGATGATGAATTTAATCATGAGGAATTGAACTGCCTGCCAAATCAAAGATCCAGTGGCAGTCTGGAATCGAATACATAGTCCCAAGCAGCCCGATTCCAGGAGTTGTTGGTTGCGTTGGGACGTGGAGCTTCAAGTGGGAGAAGGAGCAGGAGGAGTTGTTCCATCGGGACAGGCGAACCTCTACCATCAAGCTAAAGAATCGTGGGGGAGGCAGTGCCACAACATTCATCTTCATCAGCTTCCAGAAACCACGGAATGCGGAGGACGCCATGTATGGATGCAATGTATATGAGTTTGGTTATCATCGATTATGTGTGGAGTTTCCCAGGTCAAGCCAGAGACCAGGGGTAAGATATGGAGGACCCAGCAGGAGGAACGGGCTCCCTTCCCAATGAACTGAATACAGAGTCCTCATCTCAGGGCTTCCCCCTTCAGGCAGTTGGCAGGATCTGAAAGATCATATGCGAGAAGCTGGTGATGTCTGCTATGCTTATGTACAAAACGATGGAATGGGGATTGTGGTGTTTATTTGCAAGGAAGACATGGAATATGCTTTGAGGAAACTGGATGATACAAAGTTTAATTCTCATGAAGGTGAAAACTCTTACATTTGTGTCTGTGGTGTAAGAAATGCTAATGGACTGTCCCCAGGAAGTGGAGAAGGATTTCTGGAAGCCTATCACATCAAGCTTATTAAGAAAAGGGAGGAATGTGACAACAAAGCATTTATTCTTAATTATGCCAGACATATTATTCAGCAAGTCAAGAGACATAAGCTATTGTTCATATGAGCCTGAACGTTGACTTGATTTAGGTTAAATTGAGTTTTTTTTATTTGTTAAATGGTTGCTTACTACCTATTGTATCAGTCCTTGCAGCTAATTGTTCTCCTATCCTTGAGAGAAAGGCACAGGTTAACTGAACAATTGATGTTTGTGAATTTGGCAGATCAATGCTGGCTACCTATTGTGTCAGTCCATGCAGCTCCCTCCACACAAATAAAGGTCCTCATATCTATATTGTTCCCTAAACCAGAATGTCCAGTCTGGGCATATCAAAGAAGATGGACAGATGGAAAGCATCTTACATGTTAATTAACCATGCCAGATTAGGCAGATAGCATCTCCTAAGAACAAGGGTTCTGAGAGATTCATTGTTTGGACAAAAACTGCTGCTGGACATTTGTCCTGATAGGGTTGTATCAATGCAAATGTCCTGCATATCAAATAACCTCACAGCTTAGAATGAGCAGGATGCATGTGCACACAGGGGCGCGCCCCACGGTATATAAAAAGCCAGTGGCTGTAGCACTCACTTTCTTGTCTCTGTCATCCCCCCTGTGTCTCATTTCCCTGATCCCCAAAGTCCTGCTTTGCTCTTCTCTCCCCTTTCATCTCCACTCTCTTCTCTGCTCCCTGCCATCACAGCCCTGTCCTGTCTTCTCCTGCCCCAGCCTCACGTGTCCCCTTCTAGCCCCACGTGTTTACTCCCTCAGCACAAGCCCCTGCATCTCCATTGCACTCCCTGCCTGCCCTCACTTGTCTCCCCCTCTCCAGCCCCACATGTACACCTGATCCCCTCTCTCTCTTCATGTTCTTCCTCCACAGCCTCTCTGCATACATACTGCTGACTGCTTGTCCAGCAGCCAGCCTCCTTGTGTCAGCATCTACACCAGGGGTGGGGAACCTTTTTTCTGCCGAGGGCCATTTGGAATTTTATAATAGCGTTCGGGGGCCGCATAAAATTATTAATAATGATGAGCGAGTATACTCGTTGCTCGAGTTTTCCCAAGCATGCTCAGGTGTCCTCTGAGTATTTTGGTGTGCTCGGAGATTTAGTTTCTGTCAACGAATTTGCATGATTTGCAGCTGCTGGACAGCCTGAATACATGTGGGGATTCCTTAACAAACAGGCATTCCTCACATGTATTCAAGGCTGTCCAGCAGCTGCAAATCAGGGAGCTGAGGCGACGAAAACTAAAACTAAATCTCCGAGCACGCCAAAATACTCGGAGGACACCCGAGCATGCTCAGGAAAGCCCGAGCAATGAATATACTCGCTCATCACTCATTAATAAACTTAAACATTAGCCAACTATATTTATTCAAACATTTAAATAACTCCTAACTAATGTGATGGCTGGAATGACTTCTCTTTGGTGAGGCATTTGATATTGGGAGGTATTGATGATGTTGCTACTCACAACTGGTTTTCTAAGTTTGCATCAGTCAATCTTGAGCGAAGGAGACACTTTGCAATGGAAAGTTTTGAAAAGAACTGCTCACAGCAATACGTTGTTCCGAACAGATGCATATTTCAATGCATGTCTCCTCACAGTGGGAAAATCATCATTGTTCACATAACGTTTATAAAAGTCAAGCAATGGGAGGTTATTGTACCTAGCTTTCAGCTCAGCATTGTTTTGCAGTTGAATGATTTCGTGTTGTAGGTCATCAGGCACATCAGCTGGTTCCACATTGAATGGTGCAGCAAAGATGTCCAGTTCCATTTGTTTACTTTTGATATCCTTGAATCTTTCATCAAATGCTTCAATTAGTTTTGCACATTCACCAACATATTCAAGTGTCGTGGAAGGCTTTTGTCTTTCCAGAGTGGGGAAATGAACTGTGTTATTCCTTTCAAGTTGCACTTTCCACTTTCCACAGCCTTAGTTTAGCTTCAAATGATTTCACGTTTGAAAGCAGAGAGCTAAGAAGCTGATTGGGGCCTTGCAGCTTAACGTTCAGCTCTGAGAGGTACTTGGTAATGTCTACCATGAACGCTAGATCACACTGCCACTTGCCATCATTGAGTTCACTGATAGGTTTCCCTTTCATCTCCATGAACTGCTTGACTTCTTCCCGAAATTTGTAAAACCTCATGAGCATGTTCCCGCGACTCAACCACCGCACTTCACGGTGATAAACAAGATCACCATACTCCGATTCAAGATCATTCAGTAATTCCTTAAACTGGCGACTGTTCAGTGCTCGGCTTTTGATAAAGTTTATGCATGACACTACTGTTGACATCACATTGTTCAGCCGCAATGACTGTGCAGAGACTTTCTTGGTGTATGATGCAGTGGCATACAACTAAATCACTTGGATCAAGACTAAGACGATTAATTTCTTTCTTGACAAATGCAATTAACCCTTTTTGCGAGCCAACCATGGCTGGAGCTCCATCTGTAGTAAGGCCAGTTAACTTTTCAAATGGTAGTTGAAGTTTCTTCATTGATAAAACAAGTCTCTCAAACAAGTCTTCACCTTTTGTACTGCCATGCATGGCTTCCAGTGACAGCAGCTCTTCTCGTGTGTCAAACTCTGCAGTGATTCCACAAATGAAAGTGGCCAGTTGGGCAGTATTTGTTATGTCTGTTGTCTCGTCACAAGCCAGAGAGAAAAATTGGAAATCTGCTGAATCCTTGAGCGTTTTTTCAATATCTTGTGCCAAATCAGTAATCCGATCTGAGACGGTTCTCCGAGACAAACTAACATTCTGAAACAATTTTACTTTGTCTGGTGCTAATGGCTCTGCATTGCCTCTGTCACAATGCGACCTAGTAAAAGCGGATTGTTGCGATTCCAAACTCCGTCGAAGAGCATTGATTTTATCCAGACGCAGTTGGCCTTTCAATTCATTGAGCTTTGCATGTTTTGTGCTGTAATGACGCTCCAGATTGGCTTTTTTCAATACTGCTAATGCATCAGCACAAACCAGGCACACAGGTTTGCCTTTGACTTCAACAAAAAAATAATCATTTGTCCATTTATCTTGAAAACCTCGACACTGTGCATCAACTTTTCTTTTCTTTACACTGGCCATTTTGTCTCACCACTACCTGAACCTATTTGAAAAATGAAAAGCATGACTGAGCAAAATAATTTCAAGGGAACCTATCACCTGTAAAAACGCTATTAACCTGCAGATATAGGTTGAATCTTGCTTGGCGCCTGAAGATTGAACCCCGCTGCCCACTGAACTTTATTTCTCCCAGCAGTGTTATGGTTTCCATCATGGAGGTAGTTGAAAAAAGGTCCCCATTAGGCAGCATAGGTCCCTATTAGGCAGCATAGGTCCCCAATAGGCAGGCAAATGTCCCCACTAAGCAGCACATGTCCCCATTAAGCAGCACATGTCCCCATTAGGCAGCATAGGTCCCCAATAGGCAGCACAGGTCCCCATTAGGCAGCACATCTCCCCAATAGGCAGCACAGGTCCCCATTAGGCAGCACAGGTCCCCATTAGGCAGCACATCTCCCCAATAGGCAGCACAGGTCCCCATTAGGCAGCACAGGTCCCCATTAGGCAGCACAGGTTCCCAATAGGCAGGCATCACAGGTCCCCATTAGGCAGCACAGGTCCCCATTAGGCAGCTCATACTGACCTAGTGTTGGAGTGGTCCAGTGAGTACACAGTGACGGAAGTAAGTCCACTGACCAGGCCTCCTGGATGGCCCCCGGGCCCCACACCGCACACACAGCAGCACACGGTCACCACCGCACCAGTGACCGGGGTGATGAAGAAGGCAGGCCGGGGTGATGAAGGCAGGCCGCAGACAGTCCAGCGCAGCTCACACTGGGTAGCAGCGTGCGGTGACTCCTCCAGCTCCAGATACCTATGATTAGCTGGTATCAGTGCGCGGGGGCCGCTCGGGTCCGGCGGGGTGTGCTCAGTCCCCGTCAGTGCGTGCACGTATCAGTGCGCGGTATCTGGTGGGGGGCTCGGAAGCAGAGCTCGGGTCCTCCTCTGCTCCTCTGGCTCCTACAACAAGGTACCGGATTGTGGCTCTGGAGTGGCTGCGGGCCAGATCATATGATATGGCGGGCCGTAAATGGCCCGCGGGCCGGACATTCCCCACCCCTGATCTACACAGTCTCCCCTCCTAATTCAGTCAGCCCTGCTCACCTCCTGTCCTCTCCCTGGTTCCATTGCTGACTGCTCCCCACGTGTCCTGCAGACAGCCTACAGCCTCAACCATCAAGGAGCTGCTCTTCTGTAATGCTTGCACCCTGACTGGATGTTGCAAGCAAGGATTGTGACCCCACTGTGCTACAAACCAGACTACCCTGGAGGGGCGTGACTAAGCAGCTACCTTGGTGTTCACTGGAGCCTCTAGTGGTGAGGTCAGGCTTGTGCGGCAGGTAGCTGCCAGGTACCACTTCAAGGCTGTGTCTGGCAGTAGCAGCTGGTCCCACTGGGGGACAGAACACTAATGACAGGTGTGGGCAAGTACAGACGGGCACGACTGGCCCTCTGGCAGGCACGGCTGGCACTCTGGCACTCAGGCGGGTACGGCTGGCAATCTGGCAGGCAGGCACGGCTGGCAAGTACCAGACTGGGGAACAGGAACTGATTTAAGAAGGACAGGAACACGGACAGGTACGAGTGGAATATGGGAACAGATAGGAACCTGTTCAGACTAGAGGGATAAAGAGCCGCAGAGTGTGGAGTGAGAGCAGAGCAGAGCCGCAAGGTGCAGAGCGAGAGCAGAGCCGCAGGGTGCAGAGCGAGAGCAGAGCCGCGGGGTGCGGAGCGAGATCAGAGCAGAGCCGCAGGGTGCGGAGCAAGAGCAGAGCCGCGGGGTGCGGAGCGAGCGCAGAGCAGAGCCGTGGGGTGCGGAGCGAGAGAAGAGCAGAGCCGTGGGGTGCGGAGCGAGAGCAGAGCAGAGCCGCAGGGTACGGAGCAAGAGCAGAGCCGCGGGATGCGGAGCGAGAGAAGAGCAGAGCCACTGAGGCAAAGAGGGAGCAAAGCAGAGCTGCTGAGGCAAAGAGGGAGCAGAGCAAGACCAGATAAACACAAGTACTTGCAGTGAAGTACCAAGTGAACACCATAGACACTAACGTTGTGCAGAGACAACCAGATAGGGACAGGTGCTAGTACAAGATCTGGGAGCAAAAGGATGTAGACACAAGGATAGACACAGCAGGTAGGAAGGCTACAGACAAGAATACAAACAGGTTTAGATATAGGTACTTAGTTCAGACCAGATCAGACACTGGGAACAAGTTCAGGACAAAGGAATTCAGGCCTGGGTATGCAGCCCCCAGGATGGCAGAAACTAGATACAAAGAGTACAGAAACGGGCATGGGTATGCAGTCCCCAGTAAGGCAGAAACTAGACACAAAGATCACAGAAATGGGCCTGGGTATGCAGCCCCCAGGAAGGCAGAAACAGGACAGGACCTGACAACTCAGTAGCAAAACACAGACTGAGAGAGTTTGTTGCACAGGCTTTTCCCTATGGGTGGAGATGCCTTAAGTACCTGATACCTCTTGGCAATAGGCTGGGGAAACATTGGGAATGTGCGCACTGTCTGTATAAGACTCAGGAAGTGCAGGCACCACCGCCCTAATCATACAGCCAGGAAGTATGCACACAGCCAGCAGAGGACATGAGGTTCACAGCCAGCGTTGGACTGGAGCACCTTGGGCCCACCAGAGAAAATCATTCTTGGGACCCACTATGTAGCTACATAGAAATAAATACAAGACCACCAATTGTGTGGTAAAACACGCTAATATCAGGGTATAACATAAGGTAGTACATGTCTTAATTATGTAGCAGGGGTTGGGGTAGAATCATAGAGGGGTAGCCCCCTCATAGAATATAATGTAGCCTCCCTCACAGAATATAATGTAGCCCCCCTCATAAAATCATGTAGCCCCCTCATAGAATATAATGCAGCCCCCCACAAAATATAATGCAACCCCCTCATAAGGTATAACGCAGTCCCCATCATAGAATATAATGTAGCACCCTCATAGGGTATAATGCAACCCCCCTCATATAGTATAATGCAGCCCCACCACAGAATATAATGCAGCCCCCCATAGAGTATACTGTAGCCCCCTCATAGGACATAATGCTGGCCCTCATATAGTATGATATAGCCCCCAGAATATAATGTAGTCCCCTGAGAGAATAATGCAGCCCCACCACAGAATATAATGCAGCCCCCATAGAGTATACTGTAGCCCCCTCATATAGTAATATGTAGCCCCCCAGAATATAATGTAGTCCGCTGAGAGAATAATGCAGCCCCCCCACAGAATATAATGCAGGCCCCCCATAGAGTATACTGTTGCCCCCTCATATAGCAATATGTAGCCCCCAGAATATAATGTAGTCCCCTGAGAGAATAATAATACAGCCCCACCATAGACTATAATGCAGCCCCCCATAGAGTATACTGTAGCCCCCTCATATAGTAATATCTAGCCCCCCAGAGTCTAATGTAGTCCCCTGAGAGAATAATGCAGTCCCACCACAGAATATAATGCCGGCCCCTATAGAGTATACAGTCCCCCTCATATAGTATGATGTAGCCTCCCAGAATATAATGTAGTCCCCTGAGAATAATGCAGCCCCACCACACAATATAATGTAGCCCCCTCATAAAGTATAATGCAGACCCTCTCCACCCCATCATTGTCCTCATCACCACCTCCATCATTGCCTTCTCCCCACCACCCCTATCATTCTTCCCCACCACCCCATCACTGACCATTCCACCATCAATCATTGCCTCCTCCTCCACCACCATCATTGCCCATTTCATCACCTCCATCATTGCCTCCCCACCACCATTATTGCCCATATCATCACCTCCATCATTGCCTCCCCCACTACCATCATTGCCTCCCCCACCTTCATTGCCCATCACCTCCATCAATAACAATCACCTCCATCATTGCCTCCCCCACCATCATTGCCCATCACCTCCATCATTGCCTCCCCCACCACCATCATTGCCCATTTCATCACCTCCATCATTGCCTCCCCCACTACCATTGCCTCCCCACCATCATTGCCCATCACCTCCATCATTGCCTCCCCATCATCACATGCCCATCACCTCCATCATTGCTCCCCCCACCACCATCATTGCCCATTTCATCACCTCCATCATTGCTTCCCCCACCATTATCATTGCCTCCCCACCATCATTGCCCATCAACTCTATCATTGCCTCCCCCACCATCATTGCCCATCACCTCCATTCCCACATGCCTCCCCACCATCCCTCTCTCTCACACACTCACACACACACCACCACACAAAAAGCACTGCATCACATTCACACACCAGGCACACAGATGCACAGCACAGCTCACCTCCCCGCAGCAGCAGCACATACCGGAAGTCTCTTCCTCACCGGCAGCTTTCTGTTTGAGACACCGCGCTGGATGATGAGTCATCCAGCTGGGCTGTCTCAGACAGGAAGAGTAGGGCAAGAAGCAGGAAGCCAGGATGTGCTGCGCTGTGAGTCTGTGTGTATGTGTGGTGCTGTGCTTTGTGTGTGTGTGGTGTGGTGCTTTGTGTGTGTGTGGTGCAGTGGTGGGGCTTTACATGCGGGCAGTGTTAGCTGCAGCCTGTGGCTAACGCTGCCCGCTATTGAAGAGAAATGGTATTCACGCCTCTCCACGCCCACAGGGGCGTGGGGAAGCGTGAATATTCATTTAGCTTTAGGCAGTGGGGACAGGATCCTGTCTCGAGCTGCTGCTACGCTGGCACAGGGTGGGCCCCCTTGACCGAGGGGCCCCATAGCCACTGGCTGGGGCCCCTGGAGCAGTGGGGGCCCTAGGCAGCTGCTGGCCAGTATGCCAACAGGAGTCCGAGCCTGTTCACAGCATGGAGCAGGCAGAGGGCAGAACTCACAGCATGGCCCGGAGTGGTGAGTAAGACGGTGTATCATGGGAGATGGGAAGCTATGCAGTGATGCAGGCAGGGATGTTACATCTTCCATCCCTCCAGCAGGATTGGCTAAGTATCACTGCTGTTAACCCCTTATTTTCCATATGGACTGTTAATGATAGACGAGAGGATTATTATTAATGTGTGTATGTTTTAGGTAAGTAGGTGAGGAGTATAACTAGGTTATTGTGGGGTAATTATATTAGTATTATGTATTATTGTATACTGTGTTAGAGTGATAATTTAGTAGCATTTAACTGTAGGCGTGTGTGTAATAAATACCTTTTTATTGACACACTGTTTTTTTCTCAGTTAGTCGCTGTTGTAGAATATAGTGCAAAGGAATCTGAGTAGTAACAGGTGAGGAAACAGCCAAATATTGATTGATTAAGCCAGACGTTAATAATTAATATACGGTATACCGCCCTGTACGGTATACCGCCCTGTAACAGTAGTTGACCCTGGAAGCTCTGAAGTCGCAGATGTTCTAATTCCCGGCAAGGGAGAGGAAGGTGAGACTGTCATTTTGCATCATCTTATACACTTACTGGGACTGTACTATATGATGTTGACTGTTGGCGATCCAATAATTTATTGGTGATCCAATAAACTATCATCTCACTGTATTACTGACACGATGCCTCTGCTCAGTGAGTGATTGTTTTGCAATCCTATGGAAGCTGGGTCTCTCTACCTGTTCCTCCATACACCATTCCTTCCAGTCAGTTCCAGTATCTGCATTTGCTGTGTCTCATCTGTGCCTGCCTGCCCTGTGTCTCATCCGTTATAGTAGAGAAATCAGCCGCACTCAGTGTTGAATATAGAGCAAACAAAGTTTCCTTTATTACATCAATTATCTGGACAAAAACACCAATATTTGTGTGGTAGGTGAACAAATTACGGACAGAGCTGGCGGGGTTTAACGTTTCGACCATACGTGGTCTTTCTCAAAAACCTCACTGTGAAATAGAGCATAAATAAAGTGAACAAGCAAGTGACACTCATTATACAAGATACATGGTATGTACAAAAGTGCTATCTACATATATACATCTATATACATATATGTACAAAGAATTTTCTATGTACACTCATTCAAAAAATCCTGAAGATAGATATAGTCATACCAAGATGTGTCTCATCCGTGCCTGCCTGCCCTGTGTCTCATCCGTGCCTGGTTGCCCTGTGTCCCAGCCGTGCCTGTCTGCCAGTGTCTCAGCTGTGCCACCGTCTCCCCAAGTGGGATCAGCAGCCACAACCAGACATCACCCTGGAGTGGCACCTGGTAGCTGCCTGACGCACTAGCCTAACCTCACCATCAGAGGCTCCAGTGAAGACTGAGGCAGCTGTCTTAGTCACGCCCCTTCCAGGGTAGTCTGGTTTGTGGCACAGTGGGGCCACAACACCCTGGCTCACGCCCACCAGCCAGGGCATGAGCGTAAAGGCACTGTCATACTTAGCGATCGCACCAGCGATCACGACAACGACACGACCTGGTGAGATCGCTGGTGCGATCGCTATTTGATCACTAGTTAGATTCCAAACACAACTCATCAGCGATCTGTATAACGACCTCTGCGCTCGTTGGGAAAACCTAGTCCCACCTGCGACGCTGGTGAAGTCGTTCACAAAGGGTGTCACACTCAGCGATTCAGGCTCACCAGCGGGACACCAACGACCAAAAAACGGCTCAGAACGTTCATAAGCGATCAACGACATCTCAGCAGGGGCCACATCACTGCTACATGTCACACACAGCTGCGTCGCTAACGAGATCACTACTGCATCATAAAATTGGTGATGCATTAGCGATCTCGTTAGCGATCTCGTTTAGTGTGACAGTACCTTTAAGGGTATGCCACACTGAACAATATCGCTAACGGGATCGCTAAAAAACGTCACTATTTAGCGATCCCGTTAGCGATGTTGTTCAGTGCGGCAGCTGCCAGCGACGAGCTTCCTGCTGTGATCTCGCTCGTCGCTGGAATCGTTCCGGACCCTATTTTCTCGTCGGCGCTCCCGCTGGGTAAGTATATATCGCTAGTGTGGCACCTTTTCTTAGCGATTTAGCGGTACTTTTGTACCGCTAAAGTCGTTAAGAAGATCGCTAACGGCGATAGCGTCGTTAACTATATCGCTAAATGTGGCCGCACTTAGCGATATAGAAACAATCCCGCTAGCGATCGCATTAGTATGCGTCGTTATCGTGATCGCTAGCGGGATTGTTTAGTGTGGCAGTACCTTTACACTCAGGTCCCTGCCAGATGTTGTTTGTGCTTCCTGGTGAGTGTTTACTTGATTCTGTTGTTCTGAGTTCTGATCTTCTGCTGCCTAATCCTTGGACCATATTCTGACTATCCCTTTGTCTTGTCCTTTTGCCTTTCGCCGCTATCTCCTGGTATTTTGTGAGCTGACTTACACCTTTGTCTTTTCCCTTGGTTTTCTAAGTGCTCTCTTGGTACTGACCTGGAATGTCTAACTTTTCTGTTTCACGGTCTGTCCGCGAGCAGTAACTAGTGGTTCAGTTTCCCTCAACCTGTGTTGTCTGAGTAGTATTATGCCCACACGAAAGAAGTACGAGCGTTAAGTGGGATGAGCCCTGGTCCATGCACTCTTTCTAAAGACAGCCAGCGGACAAGAGCACCCACTGACCCTCGCGTTTCCACAGGTGTCAATACGATATTAGAAAGATTGATTACCTTCAAAGTTCCAGGATCATGAAGATCAGCAGTGGATGTGGTTTAATATTTCTATTTGGTGGTGTTATACCTTGTTCTGTACCAGAATGGTGGACCAGAGTCGATGCTTATGTGTCATTTCTGGTTGTGAATGGTATAGAATGGGAACGCACTACCATAGGATCCCGCTATAAACCTTATTGTTAACATAATCAACACAATCTCTTTGAAATGTACATGTCGTACATGTCTTTTGAGTCATATATCTTCCCACTTTTTATAGGATTCATGTAGTTGTAGTTCAAATATTGTGATATCATTTGTAGGCATTGTTGTGTGTAATTTATTTTTTGGTGGTGTAATAGAAAATTCAAGTGATTCCAGTGTTTTTTTTTTTGTAATGACCAATCAATAATTTGTTCACTGGAGAGTACCCCTCTGATTATAGGTGTTGTCTGTCATTACATGTCTCACACTGAATAACCTTGCTGCCTGCTTATGATTGGTCAATGTCAATCCGGTCAGAAGAAGTGCACGCCCCCAGAGGCATATCTTGGGCAAATCTATATCCTGCCCATAGATCTTAACAACTCAGTTACATTTAAGTAAAATGTGGATTTTACTGGAAAAAGATACTGGATTGCAAATATCAAAGTAAGGTCACACTTGCGAGAAACTCGCACGAGTCTCGCACCTCAATACCTGGCACTGCCGCTGGCAATCGGACCGGAATGTGCGGCGGCATGTATTTCTATGCAGCTGAGTGCTCTGGTCCCGAGTGCCGGGTATTGAGGTGCCAGACTTGTGCAAGTTTCTCGCAAGTGTGACCCCGGCCTAAAATTTTGTCTCTGGTTCCGCAGCCCCCAATGTAGTCTGGCGGCCAGCACCTCCTGCGATCACAGAGGTTACACATAGCTAATGCCAGCCATGTGTATAAACCTTACCTATCATGGTTAAAGGAAATCAGCATTCATTTCTCTATTGCAGTTATTGTCAAAGATGGTCTATTACCAGTTGCAATAATAAAGACATGAATGTGGATGTATTTATATTAATCTACTTAAAATGTATTTTTAATCAATGATCGGTGCATGTACTGTAGATATGTGAACAGTGACTTGAATAAGTATGCATATCTTGTGAACTTTTCCACATTTCTTCATGTTACATGCACAAACTTGAATGTTTTTTATTTGTATGTTATGTGACTTACCAACACAAAGTAGCAAACATTTGTTAAGTGTAAAGGAAAAGTACATTTTCCTCAAACGAATGGGCACAAGTTATTTTTGCAGACACGTGTCACGGTATGTCATATCCGTGAACACAATGGATAGAACAGGTACAGTACATGAAACACTAACCTCTGAATGAGGCATGAGGGGAGTCTGATTAGGCATTATCTCTAGTGATGAGCGAATGTGCTAATAATGTGTTATCTGAGCATGCTCGAGTGTTATCCGAAAATCTTAGGCGTGCTCGGATAATATATTCAAGCCCCTGCGGCGGCATTTTTTTGTGGCGGTAGACAGCTGCAACACATGCGGCGATTGCAAAAGAAACAGGTAATCCCTGCATGTCTACAGCCACAATATATGCAGCCGCAGGGACTCGAAAATATTATCAGAGCACGTCAAATATACTTCGATAACACTTTATCCAAGCACATTCGCTGATCACTAATTATTTCAAAAGAAAGTCTGGGGTTTGTATAGCACAGGGTTGTGGTCAGGAAACAGTATTAACAGAGTCTGCTCTGGGGTATAGATTTATGAGCTTTGGGAATTGTTTTTTTAGAGATCTGTTGCAATTTGAGTTCACAGGGAAGTAGTGCTAGAGGGAGGGATGGAGCCACTGATTACACAAGAGGTCAATGACCATAAGTTTGTCCTTAGTGAGCTAAGCTCAAAAGCAGCAGACACCGAAGAAATGATATTGCAGGTAGGCATTAGCCATGTACAAGAGACTTAAATGTTGATTTTTTTGCCCAATTTTTATAAAGCCTCATCATCATTATTCAAATCTTCTAAATAATACTGACTGCATCACTAGGATAAGGGCAATCAGAGGGCAATAAAACTTTCACACTCCTTATCTATGAACTGGTCCAATATTTTTTGCCACAACTGTTCATCCCTCTCCCATAATGACAGTCCTGCTTTGCGTCACTTGTCTTATCGCATTATTTCTGTGCTGTGTTGTGTATAAATATGTGATTCTTCAGATTTTGTATTAGTCTTTGCCTGATGAAGAGACCTGAGTAGTCTCGAAAGCTTGCAATTTGTTACCATCTTTTCAGTTAGCCATTAAAAGGTATCAACCACTGAGGACTCTCAATTCTAAATATTTTTCTCACTAGGATAAGGTCATTATTAGTTTTATGCTTCCTACTTCCATTATAGCTGTAAACTATGGATTTTTTAGGATTCAGGGCCTCTTTTCTCCATGGCAGATATTTCATGTATAATGTTACACTAATTGTGTGATAAAGATTGTTTTCTGGATATGTTATTGCAGGTTTACATTGCTTTGAATGTGTTGTGAGCATGGGTCAGAGTGATCCACGCAGTGGCGTAACTTGTTACTCGTTGGCTCTGATGCAAAAGCTCCAAAGGGGCCACAATTATTGCACTGGTCTTTTCACATGGGCCAAAGGAACCTTTGGGCCCCCTAGGCTTTAGGGCCCATGTGCGATTGCAACCACTGAATCTATTATAGTTATGCCCCTGGATCTACGGTTCTTTGTAATTGTGACGTTTATTTTGTCATCATATCAGGGAGAAATCAGGTGTCATGGTCAAATTGGCATATTGCTATCACTCAGCCAGTGTAGGAATTCAGGAGAGGCAAAGACGGCTAGTTACCCATGTGGGCAAGGGGAGTGGATAAACAGGTACGATAATTAGGTCATGTGCCCTCTTTAACAGGCCGGAGTTAGACTTTGGCTTGACCTACTGGGCACAATATTTAGAAGCTGATAACTGTGACCGGGTTGATGAGCCATGTTTAAAGCCTGCAATACAAGTCAGATGACTATTGGCCAAACAATGTTTCAGTTGATCATTTGGCCGACAGCCATCTTGGCCGTCTCTCCCATACCCTGGAGCGCTAACTTGGCCTAGCGCTCCCGTGTTCTCTACGAGAGAGCAGCTGACAGAGATATCTGACAATGACTTATCCCCAAGAGAACAAAGTGATCAGCAGTCCAAAATAGGATTTGCCCCGATTAACATCTCCTCCGTCCGTCAGTAGACTGGCATGTCCATACATATTAGAGTGTTAGACATACCCGTTGATGTCAACGCGTTCCACCAACTTTAGTCTAATGTTTATGGAGGATTGAAAGCTGCATTGAAAGCTAAAATACAGCACTCAGTCCCCTCTAGACAGTCAGTAAACAAGCAAAATGCTCATTCATTGGGTGAAATGATCTTTTGTGCAGCACAAAAGCTCTTCGTTCTCGGCACTGCATCGTCCTTTATCAACAAGACTCGCACTGCCGAGAACTATGGCAGCCTATACTCACTGAGTGATCTATTACAGTGAAGTTAATTGTAGTGCTGCTGGAGATTACTTCTTATTTCCCTGTACTGGGAGAGTGAAGTCCATGTCAAGTAAAGTTGGCTGCTGCCTGCCTGTCTGGTGTCTTATCTCTCTGTGCAGCCTAGAACCTCTAGCACAGCGGGGAATGACAAGGAGATAGCCCCAAGACCCCGGGGGACCCTTAAGCCCCGTCACACTAAGCGAGATCGCTAGCGAGATCGCTGAAGCGTCACCGATTTTGTGACGCAACAGCGACCTAGCCAGCGATCTCGCTTAGTGTGACACGCAGCGATGACCAGCCCCCCTGCTGGGTATCTCTGATCGTCGTTGAATGTCCTGGACCATTTTTTTCATCGTTGGTCTCCCGCTGGCCAGCGCGCATCGCTGCGTGTGACAGCGGGAGACCAACGATCAGCGAGCTAGGAGCTGGTATCCAATGTACATATCGGGTAACTAAGCGCTGCGCGGTGCTAGTTACCCGATTTGTACCCTGGATACTGGCTCCCAGCTTCTGCTGTAGAGCGCTGGGAGCCGGTATCTAGGGTACATATTGGGTAACTAGGCGCCGCGCAGCGCTTAGTTACCCGATATGTACATTGGATACCGGCTCTCAGCGCTCTACAGCAGAAGCTGAGAGCCGGTATCTAGGGTACATATCGGTAACTAGGCACCGCGCAGCGCTTAGTTACCCGATATGTACATTGGATACCAGCGTGCTCGCTGGTCCTGATCGCTGGTGAGTCTGCCCATGTGACAGCTCACCAGCGATCAGCTAACGATGTCCCAGCGATCCCATCCACGTCGTATCGTTGGTGGGATCGCTGAGATATTGAAGAGTGTGACGGGACCCTTATAGGATGATTTGCGGTAGTTTAGATAATCTTATTTTCTGATAATGAACAACTCCTGTCTTATATTATTTAAACCTATCACTTATACTGTATATGTTTCTTTTTCTACTAACTATAACCAGACACTGAGACATACTGTGTGTTTTTTTTTCAATGGTTTTATTTTCTGATTTTAGATGTATGTATTGATTTTTCAACACATGAATATTTGGCGCAGAGCTGCTACATTCAGGGATGCTTTACAGCAGCATCATTGGACCATTAGAACCTGGAGACTGATTTGCTAAAATATACATTCTCATTTCTATATTAGAAAAATTGAATACAAATTGGAAGTAGGATATTACTACATTGTCTGGTAAGGCTATTGATTAACTACTAACTAAACATTCAGAAGAAGAATCTACAGTTTCAGATCTAAGTCACTGCCTTCTGGTATTCCCCTTTTGCTTGAATAAATACTCATAAAAATATAGTTTTCACCTGTTTAGTTCTGATTGGTTGAATGTGTGTTGTACTGCGAACGCTACACATTGTTTTATGATTTTCTTATTAAAAAGCTGTAAATAAATTATCTGATTTCCAGCAGTGCATCTTAGATTTTAAAAAAATAGCAAAACAAAAAAACTGATGGAGATTTTTCAAGCTTCTCCTAGTCCATGAACACCGAACAGTACACGGATGTCAGCTGAGTGCTGTCCAGTTTTTTCACGGGCCCACAGACTTGCATTGGCGAGTTAGATCTTGGATCAAAATTGGACTTGACTCTGTGATTTTGTGCAGACCACTCAGCCCGCTAAAATACATGGACATATGAACAGCTCCATAGATCATATTGGGTGCGAGTTCCATCTGTGAAAACCACAGATATAATTTGTATGAAAAAAACTGATGTCTAACTGAGCCCTTATATCAAGGGTCTCAAACTGCATTCCTCGAGGGCCGCAAACCGTGCATGTTTTCAAGATTTCCTTAGCATTGCACTAGGTGCTGGAATCATTATCTGTGCAGGTGATTAAAGTATCACCCGTGCAATACAAGGAAATCCTGAAAACATGACCTGTTTGCGGCCTTTGAGGAATGCAGTTTGAGACCTCTGCCTTATATGAATGATTCATTGGGGGTGATTTATTAAGGGTGAGTTTCCACAGTCAGGAAACGCTGCATGTTTGGCGCTGTGCGCTGGCGCAGCGCCAAACACGCAGCGTCCAGATGTTACAGCATAGTGGAGGGGATTTCAAGAAATCCCGTTTCCACTATGCGTAACAACACGCAGGCGGAAGACCTGCGTATCCGGACATGCGGCGCATCTTTTCAGACCGCAGCATGTCCTAGCGTATTGCGGCGACGCTGCGTCGCCGCAACGGAATTTAGCACAGGGCTATGTAGCCCTGCGTTCTTTCCGGAGGTGTTCCGGAGGTGTCCTGAACACCTCCGGAAAGAGCGCGCGTCAGAAAGGGGGCGGGGCTTAGACGGAGCAGAATTTCCGCTCCGTCAAATGCGCTGTGGTTCCGGACCGTGGAACCACAGCCTAAGACTGGCGTAGTCTCAATCAAGTCTCAATCAAGCAACAAGTAAAGCTTCAGTACAAGACAGCCTTCCTAGGTACAGTCTTTCAGGACAATTCACCATGTTGTGTTTCGAATTAGAGTGGTGCTCTGCTACTATTGTGGCTTACATTTCTGGCGTAACTTATGATAAATTTGTTGGGCAGGCATGCCCGTACCTCTTCTCACCCATGTTCCGACCATGCTACACCCATATTGGCGTAGGTAGCTGGGACTTGGATATTGATGTCAAAAGTTGCAATATTTTTGTGCAACTGTCAGGTTGCAAAAATATTGCCACTTATTAAGGTGTTTATGCCAGATTTCTGGCTTACACACCTAAATGAATCAGTCCCAGTGAGTTTTACTATAGAGTTTTCTAGGTTTGCTCTCTGATCTGTGCAGTAATCATTATGTATGTCTTGATTTTGGTACACCTTGAAGCTGAAGTGTTTCTTACACTTGTTTTTTTTTATCAAAAACGGGGGTTTATTAAGCACCCTATGTTTTTATATGCACAAGTTCTTTTACTTATTTACTTACAGTAAGGTATATGTTGTTTCTATTTTAGGATTGTCAGAAAACTTTCGTAATGTTTAGGGTTATATTTCCTCTACGTCTTCCAGTAGTTGGACTATGACCATGAAGATTAGATCTTCCTTTCTGCAGGGCAGCTCAGCAGTGTGACTATGAAGAAAGTAAAGTCCTTGTAAGACCTGGTGTTTGTATTTTCCTTCTGTTATTGTGCTTTAACTTAATCTTATTTCAATGTACTGTAGAACAAAATGTTTTTACTAAAATCAAACTTATCTGATGTGCAGGAATACAGCTGATTTGAAACTGCAGCAGCAAATCATAACCTCTTTACCAAACCTGATCAAAGAAGCTGTTTTTCCAGCCTTATTTATAATCATTTACGGTAGATATTTTTTAGAGATGACGTCAGTAATCCATGAATGCCAGACAGGAGCCTGAAAACCACCTCCTACCTACTGGAATCCCCAGCACATCTTCTGATATGCAGGCCCAGAGAGATGTCTTTGTTGCTACATGACAGACACATGAAATCGCACTTACAGTCTACATACCAGTAGAGGCAATGGGGATTCCGGCAGGTAGGAGGCAGTTTGCAAGACTGTTTCCTGAAGCCATGGACTACTAATCAGTAGAGGCACTGGAGATTGCAGCATGTATGAGGCGGTACACAGGGCTCCTGTTTGCCTGTTCAACGGCTACGGGATCTTGATGTGACCACTCAAAAGGGGTACTGCAAGCAGATTTGCTTATCTTCAGTGTTTTTATTTATGTAGCCATGTATCTAATGCAAAGGCCTGTTTAGGGTGGGACATCTGCTCCAGGCACAGCCAACACGGAGACACTGTTGGGCCACCTAATGCTGTGGTCTGAGGTGTCTCCCCTGGCGACTGCATTTTGCCACCCCCGAAATGAGAGTCAGCCATTGTCAAGGTGCAGCGCGTCGGCTCCCAGTGAATAACTGTACTCGCGTCTTTAAGACGCGAGTACAACTGAAGCTCTGGCCACCAGATCAGAGCGATGCCAGCAGCGTGATCAGATAATGTCATCACACCAATGAAGTCACTCGCTAGTGCCCAGTGGCGCAAAGAACATCGGTGGTAAATGCTTCAGGTCAGTGGAACTGAAGATGCCAAAGTTTTAGTGTAACGGGGGGGGAGTGTTGTGAATACCTTGGAGGCGACTTCTGAGCTGGGGCTCCCTCCGGTGGTTGCTGAGGGTAATGAACTAATTACTGAATGGCCTTCAGCTGGCTCTGAATGGTATGATATAAGTGACCTGAGTTCCCAGCAGCCTTGCCGGTAATCAATTGTTCCTCCTGCTCTTGCTTGGAGCACATCTTGCTTTCCTGCTCTCATTCAGATAAGTGTTTAGCTTTTTTTTTTCCTCTGTTGGATTTTCTCTGCTGGTTTGCTGCTTGCAGTGGACTGCAGCCTGGTCACCTTTTGGGGTCTTGCGCTGCAATTGTGCTCATTGTGTGTTTGCAGTTTTGCTTTGTTCCTTTGTCACTTTTTATTTGCTGTGTTGCTGTGTGTTACACCAGAGATCTGATTTAGGTGGTAGCGATCGTGTGATCTAAGGTTTTTTGTTAATCAGAAGTGTTGGTATTTTTGTCAGGGTTTTTTTGGGTTGCAGTCAGAATTCTTTCCTATACTTTTCTATCTAGACCAGACCCGGGCAAGGGGCGGCCCGCGGGCTGCATCCGGCCCGCCGGCTGTCAGTGACCGGCCCGCGGAGGCGCTCCGGCAGTCTCAGGGCCCCGGCATCAGCTGGCACAATACTTACCTCTCCCGTGCCTCCGCTGCTGCAGCTCCGGGCTCCACCGGCGCTTCCTCTCACAGCCGGCCGCTGAATGACGTCATCATTCAGTGGCCGGCTGTGTCAGAGAGTGGGGACGCTGGACAGGTAAGACGTGTCTCTGTGTGTGTCTGTGTCTATGTAGTGCGGTGCTTTGTGTGTGTGTGTGTGTGTGTGTATGTATGTGAGAGAGTGCTTATGTGCTGTCTGTGTGTGATGATGGGCAGGCATTGCTGATAATGGGGAGGCATTGATGATGATGGGGAGAAAATGATGATAATGGGCAGGCATTGATGATAATGGGCAGGCATTGATGATGGGGAGAAGATGATGATGGGCAGGCATTGCTGATAATGGGGAGGCATTGATGATGATGGGGAGAAGATGATGATAATGGGCAGGTATTGATGATAATGGGCAGGCATTGATGATGGGGAGAAGATGATGATGATGATGGGCAGGCATTGATGATGATGGGGAGAAGATGATGATAATGGGCAGGTATTGATGATAATGGGCAGGCATTGATGATGGGGAGAAGATGATGATGATGATGGGCAGGCATTGATGATGATGGGGAGAAGATGATGATAATGGGCAGGTATTGATGATAATGGGCAGGCATTGATGATGGGGAGAAGATGATGATGGGCAGGCATTGCTGATAATGGGGAGGCATTGATGATGATGGGGAGAAGATGATGATAATGGGCAGGCATTGATGATAATGGGCAGGCATTGATGATGGGGAGAAGATGATGATGGCAGGCATTGCTGATAATGGGGAGGCATTGATGATGATGGGGAGAAGATGATGATAATGGGCAGGTATTGATGATAATGGGCAGGCATTGATGATGGGGAGAAGATGATGATGATGATGATGGGCAGGCATTGATGATGATGGGGAGAAGATGATGATAATGGGCAGGCATTGATGATAATGGGGAGAAGATGATGATGGGCAGGCATTGCTGATAATGGGGAGGCATTGATGATGATGGGGAGAAGATGATGATAATGGGCAGGTATTGATGATAATGGGCAGGCATTGATGATGGGGAGAAGATGATGATGATGATGATGGGCAGGCATTGATGATGATGGGGAGAAGATGATGATAATGGGCAGGTATTGATGATAATGGGCAGGCATTGATGATGGGGAGAAGATGATGATGATGATGGGCAGGCATTGATGATGATGGGGAGAAGATGATGATAATGGGCAGGTATTGATGATAATGGGCAGGCATTGATGATGGGGAGAAGATGATGATGGGCAGGCATTGCTGATAATGGGGAGGCATTGATGATGATGGGGAGAAGATGATGATAATGGGCAGGCATTGATGATAATGGGCAGGCATTGATGATGGGGAGAAAATGATGATGGGCAGGCATTGCTGATAATGGGGAGGCATTGATGATGATGGGGAGAAGATGATGATAATGGGCAGGTATGTATATATACAGTATACAGTATATATATATATATATATATATGTATATATACAGTATTGGGTAGAACGGAGTTAATTATATTAGTCCGGCCCTCTAAAACCATCCCAATTTCTCATGCGGCCCCCTGGCAAAATTAATTGCCCACCAGTGATCTAGACAGATTGGGCCCCAGCGTTTGCTCATTCTATTTTCTGTCTGTGTTTTCTTCTTGTCTAACCGCCATTACATGTTCGGGGCTTCCTATTTCTTTGGGGATTCTGCTCCGAGGCAGATAGCATTCATCTTTCTGCCTTTAGGTGTAGCTATCTCTCCGGCTGTGACGAGGCGTCTAGGATCACCGTAGATACGCTGCACGGCTACTTCTAGTGTGGCGGTTAGTTTAGGTTACTGCAATCCAATAGTTTCCAGCCTCTCTGGTGTATTCCTGCTTTGGCTGTTTTTTGCAGTTTCTCCTCAGCTACCGAAACATAACAGGGGAGATTTAGTGTGTGTCGGGAGATTTACTGTGGGGGAGGATTTAGTGTGGGGAGATTTACTGTGTAGGGGAAGATTTAGTGTGGGAGGAAATATAATGTGTGGGGAGATTTATGCTATGTGCCCACATTGCAGAAATGCTGCGGAATTGTCCGCAGCATTTCTGCAACTCCCCGCCTCGGGTAAAACGTATGCGGAATTCGCATGCATTTTCGGGCAAAACACAAGCGTTATGCAAGCATTTTTAGCTTGCGGAATTCAAACGCTTTTCCAAGCGATTTGAAGCATCGTTTGGAAAAGTGATTGACAGGTTGGTCACACTTGCCAATCATAGTTCTTGCCAAGTGTGACCAACTTCTTACTATTGATGCTGCGAATGCAGCATCAATAGTTAAAGATAGAATGTTAAAAATAATAAAAAAATAAAAAATATGCATATACTCATCTCCTGTCGGCCCCCGATCTCCTCAATGGCGTTCCCGGTCCTCAGCGGCGCTGCCGGCAAGTTCCGTTCCCAGTGAGTCATTGCGAGAATGACCTCTGATGACGTAGCGCTCACTCAACCGTGATGTCACAAAGGTCACTTTGGCACGAAGCACTCCTGGGAACAAAGCCGCCGCGTGCACCGCTGAGGACTGAGAGGACTCCGTGGGCCGACAGAGGGTAAGTATATCTCTATTTTTTATTTTAATTCTATTTTTAACAGGAATATGGTACCCAGGGCCTGGAGGAGAGTCTCCTCTCCTCCAGACCCTGGGTACCATCCGCACATGAAACGCTCACTTTACGCATGGTGGGCATGGCCACATGGCAAAACCGCTGCGGAAACACTTAAAAAACGCAACGTGGGCACGTAGCCTTAGTGTGGGAGAGGAATGGGGGAGATTTAGTGTGAGGAGATTTTATGTGCAGAAATTTAGAGTGGAGGGGTGGGGGAGATTTAGTGTAACAGGATGGGGAAGATTTAGTGTAACAGAAGAAGATATTCAGACACAAATTTGGGGAGCAAGGAAGGGCAGGTGCAAAAACAATATAGGAAGCAGGAGAAATTTGAAGACACAGTATGAGGAGCAAGGGGGAAGATGGGCATGTATGTGGAAAAGGAAGTGCAGACACAGTATGTTGAGTTTGGGGAGATGGGTTTAGACACAGTATGGTGAGTGGGGGGATGGCTGGAGACACACTATGAGTAGCAAGGGGAAAAATGTATGTGGCGTGAGGGTGATGGGATGTCTGCAGACATAGTATGGGGAGTCAGGAGGATGTGTGAGGAGGAAGTATGGAGAGAGGGGTTAAATATATGAGGAGACAATATGGTTAGCAGGGGATGTGAGAGGAGACAGTATGAGGAGGGAGAGGATAATGTGTGAGGAGACTATTGAGGGGAATAGTGTGAGGAGGGGTATTGTGATGAGGGAGCACAGTATAGTGTCTGGGACCTTTAAGCGAGACACATTGTGAGAGGACATTGTGAAGATGGGAGCCCAGTGTAGAAAGGAGGGGGGAAGTGTGGAGAGCATGTACCATAAGAGGCACAGTGTGGGGGTCATATTTTGTGCAGGCAATATAGTAAGAGGCAATTACTTATTCAGGGGCTCAACAGAAGGCAGATATTTTTTTCAGGAACATTATAATGACAAAGCTATTTTTAAGGGCACCGTGTGGAGATGAGCTGCACAAGACTGGAAAAGATGGAAGTCTGCAGAGATGAGGTGTGGATGAAAAAAATCAGAATGGAGTCAGGACAAGATGAAGATGAAAAGAAAGAGAACAACTCCAATCAGAGGCAACATCATCTACAAGGTACCTGGATGCATTTTTTTTTGTGATACTGACTAATTCTCATATTTTTATTTATGTTACGATCATTAAAGGTTTTGGCCAAGTTTGTGATGAGTCCGCAGTCATTCTATGTGACTGCAGACTTCTGATTTCTTACAGTGCGCACTGCACGCTGTCAGGATTCTCTGGAGCCGGCGACTTGTACACATGCAATCACGTGCCAACTAGACATGAGTGGCCTCGCTCAATGAAAATGAATTGAGCGAGGTCAGAATGTGGGCAGAAGTATACAAATCACATACTTGTGCTCACATGGCTGTCCACTCTTCCCACCGGCAAAGGAGAATCCTAAAAGTGTGCAGTGCATGCGCTGTGAGAATTCAGAAGTCTGCAGTCATATAAAGTGACTGCAGACTTTCATCTCAGATCTCGACATGCCCTTTAATTATAAAACAAAGCCCTCTGGCCAATCCTAACAGAGTGTAATATTCTCACTGTCAGGATTCAGCTCTGCAGGTTTCAGTAATCATCACATGGCCGTTTCACTCATATACGATTTTCATACTTAGGCCGGCGTCACACTAGCGAGTTTGATGAGAGTTAGTCGCACGACTTACTCGCATCAACACCCAGCATGGCCGCCCGCTCTCGGACCAGAGTGCGCGGCGGCATAGAAATACATGCAGCAGCGCACTCTGGTCCGAGAGCGGGCGGCCGTGCCGGGTGCTGATGCGAGTAAGTCGTGCGACTAACTCGCATCAAACTCGCTAGTGTGACGCCGGCCTTACAGTCACGTGACAACGAGTTTCTCTTCCTGCTTCTCTCAGTTTTTCACTGATCATTGAGAGCATTAGGGAGAGCAGCTCGTCGACATGTGACTAAGTGTGCAAATCGCATATATGCTTGGGCAGAGGAAAGGAATCAAACTGAAATTTTGCCTCAGGTGCCTGAAAACCTAGATAAACCTCTGATCTAATATATTTTCTTTTTGTATAAAAACACACTAAAAAGCTTTTCACGCAGGAGGATTTTCATCTGAATGATCAATTGTACAATTATTGGCCAGGGTAAGGCCGGACAGGAGTCATGACCATGAAACACAAATTGTTCATTGAACAATTATTTGATTTTTCCAGGCAGCAGCCATAACAGTCATCTGGCTAAACCCTCAACATGCCCAACGATTGAACATTGAAGAATTTGCTCATTTGTCATGAACGCCTTTGCAATTATATTATAAAAATTTACATCATATGGGTGCCGGAGGTCTAATGGGTAGGCTCATTAAGTGAGCCCGTATCATACCCAGTTGATGCTGGCTGTATTACACATAACTCAGCCGGCATCTGCTTGTAACAGCGAAGTCTGGAGCGAGCATTGATCGTTGATGTTTAACCATAATTGCCACTATAAATCACAGCTAAATGTATAGGTTATTGGTGCATACCTATACCATCTACCACTGGCACTCCAGCGTTGTAATTGCCAGGTGCCCATGGGTTACCATAGGCTGTTCAATGCCCCGTGGGCTTCAAAGGAGTACCTGAATTTAACTATACACTGAAGTATTGCAGTATATAGTATTTGCAATCAAATGATTGCAGTTTATACCTCCAAGGAACTGTAAAAAAAGGAAAAATAAAAAAGTTTCATAAAATGTAAGAAAATAGAAAAAAAAAGAAATTTTTGTCAGTCAAACAATAAATAAGCATATTTGGTATCATCATGTAAAGGTTGAGAAGTTGTAAAACACCCCCTCTCTGAAAACTTTTGTGCCAGGATTTGTTTTATATTTAATGTATTCATGTATATTCCCCATCTACTGTAGGCTGTATCAGTAGGCAGCTGGTCACCAGTGGCGTTCCGTGAATAGAGCAGACTAAGCAGCTGCTATGGGGCCCAGACAGGTGAGGGGGCCCACGACGGCCGCTGTCGTTTGGCAGCTGTGCTGTGCTGACACAGTACTATCTCCTTTAATTAAATATAAGCGACGGCCGGACACTGTAAACCCCCTTGAAGGTCCCTTTTCCTTGTTGTCTCCTGGTCAGCAGTTGGCTTAAGTCTCTGGCTGCATTTGCATAAGAAAGCCAGCCTGCAGCCAGAGACACCTGCATCACAGGAAGCAGAAAACATTCATAAGTTTCACTCAGGGAGAGATACACTAACACAAGAAGGTGAGCCCTGCTGGCTGGGGTATGGGGTGGATTTTTTTGTTGAATGTGTCCCCTCACTGTGCTGGCACTTTATATTTACAATGGCTAGCCTCTGGCTGCACTTTGCACCTTAGGGAGTGAGGGGTCCTGACTGCAGACACTGTGGAGGAGGGGGCTCTGCATGCACTGAAGCCACCTTCTGTACTCCTCACAATGCTTCTCCATTAGAGCTGGTTTCATGTGATTTAACCCCTGTACCACCACCAGGCAGGATGATGCTTCCTAGCTGTAGGTAAGACCTCCAGTCTATGTCCCACCACCAACTTCACTGTCAAGGTGTGCAACAATGCATGTTCATGCAATACTAAAAATGTGTAATGCCCTGGAAATCATGGTGCAGCCAATAAATGTTACTAATTTATTCTGCTCCTTCACCCCAGAGGCATGCACCTGGGAGACAGCAATTACATGGGGCGTGCTGAGCTCATGAGGTGCCTGAGAGTGGAAGTTCTGCAGATGTTATGGAAGATATTGTGTGCGGCATTTCTGTGTCACCTTACCTGTGATAAAATGTGTCTTGTAGTTTGTACACATGTTGGAACTTTGCATAGCTTACATAGTCCAATCATTTCATATACAAAGATATGACATCCGTCTACCTGTCTTATATGATGCCATGAATGATGGGCATTGCTTGTACCTGCTGTCAGATTAGGCACCACACTTCTTACATCGGAGCACACTATGCAGCATGTTCCCTGTCAGGCTAGGTTCACATTTATACGCCTGCAGACTTAATGCGTTGGACGTATACATTAAAACGTATGCCATGCATCAACCTACGAATTTAAACAAGTACATTTGATACATATCGTACTTCCATCTTTGTCTCTATATGTTTTTTTACTTAAAAAGAATCATTTTTTTTCCATCCAGTTTTACTGGTGTCAACAGTCCCATCCCACTCCATTTTGGCATCAGTTCTGTGAGGAGGTGTCCAGAGGAATAAACTTTTTTTCACCCCACATTAAAAACGCGTACCTTTGGTCAATTATGTTTTTTTCCCACAATACAACGTGATCAGGGCAAAACATAGTCAGAAGAACATTTTTTTTACACTACGTGTTGCCCATTATGGTTTGTGTATGCCTCCATATACGTCTGAATACCATTTTTTTTGCAATTCAGACATATTTGTCCAGCAGACTGCACTGTATAAATGTGAGCCAAGCCTAAAGAAGTCCTTTTTGTCCAAGGAGGATAAAGCACATCATAAACACAAGTCCATACTGTGTGTTGCTGCTTTGCAGTGTGTATTTTTGCCATGCTGATTTTACAGGTGAAAGGTATTTACTTTGAGCCTTTTTTTGGTTGTAATGGTGAATGCTTCAGGATTATCAATGACCAAAGGGGCCGCCCCGGGCCCCACAAACAGTTGCTACGCCACTGCACACACAAGATGGTGAGCCTGGCTGGGGGTCGATTTTTTTTGTTAAATGTGTCCCCTCACTGTGCTGGCACTTTACATTTACAATGGCTCTGGCTGCACTTTGCACCTTAGGGAGGGGGGCCCGGCTGCACGCACTGTGGAGGGTGTAGGGGGCCCTGCATGCACTGCAGGTGTGTGTGTGTGGAGTTAAGAGCACCTGTTTTTTTTTTTGGGGGGGCCCCATTCAGACTTTTGCTATGGGGCCCCATGATTTCTATGTACGCCCCTGCTGGTCACCCAGAGGATGTGAGGAGTTAAAATGGCACAAAAAGGAAGGAGTTCTCTTCTTAAAGGGGTGGTCCTAAACCAACATTTATTTTAATCCTGTCTGTCTATTTAACCCATTCACAACCAGGCATTTTTCCATTTATTCGCTTTTGGGTTTTCTTCCCTTTCTTCCAAGAGCCATAACCTTTTTATTTTTCTGTCTACATAGCCATGTGAGAGCTTACTTTTTGCGGGACGAGTTTTACTTTTAATAAATTTTATCATGTGATGCACTAGAAAGCATAAAAACAATTCTGACTGCATTAAAAAAAATTCACAATTGTTCGTTTTTTTTATTACGATGTTCATTATACGGTAAAACTGACCAAGTAATATGATTCTCCATGTCAGTATAATTACGCATACACCAAGCATGCATCTTTTTTTTATTTAAGCCGTGAAAAAAAAATCACAAATTTGACTTTTTCCAACCAAAATTGGCTGGAATTGAGATTGGACACCATGTTGCATTTGGAGAGACCCTGATGTGCCTAAACAGTGGAAACCCCCCACAAGTGACCTCATTTTGGAAACTAGATCCCCTAAGGAACTTGTCTAGATCTGTGGTGAGCAATTTGAACCCCCAAGTGCTTCACACAAGTTTATAACGTAGAGCCGTAAAATTAAAAAAATCATATTTTTTCCACAAAAATGATCTTTTCACCCCAATTTTTATTTTCCCAAGGGTAACAAGACCCCAAAAGTTATTGTGCAATTTGTCCTGAGTACGCTAATACCCCATATGTTTGGGTAAACCACTGTTTGGGTGCATGGCAGAGCTCGGAAGGGAAGGAGCTCCGTTTGACTTTTTCAACGCAGAATTGGCTGGACGCCATGTCGTGTTTGGAACTCCCTGATCTGCCTAAACAGTGGAAACCCCCCACAAATCACACCATTTTGGAAACTAGACCCCTCAAGGAACTTATCTAGATGTGTGGTGAGAACTTTAAACCCCCAGGTGTTTCACTAAAGTTTATAACCCCCGAGCATGAAAATAAAAAAATCATATTTTTTCCACAAACATGATCTTTTAGTCATCAACTTTTTATTTTCCCAAGGGTAACAGGAGAAATTGGACTCCAAAAGTTGTTGTCCAATTTGTCCTGAGTACGCTGATACCACATACGTGGGAGAAAACTACTGTATGAGCACACGTCAGGGCTCGGAAGGAAGTACTAGTGACGTTTTGGATTGCAGACTTTGATGGAATGGTCTGCCGGCGTCATATCGCGTTTGGAGAGCCCCTGATGTGCCAAAACAGTAGAAAGTCCCCACAAGTTACCCCATTTTGGAAAATAGACCCACCCAAGGAACTTATCTAGATGTGTGGTGAGCACTTTGAACCCCGAAGTGCTTCACAGAAGTTTATAACGTACAGCCGTAAAAACAAAAAATCTTTTTTTTTACAAAAATGAATTTTTCGCCCCCAATATTTTATTTTCACAAGGGTAACAGGAGAAATTGGACCCCAAAAGTTGTTGTCCAATTTGTCCTGAGTACGCTGATACCCAATATGTGGGAGAAAACTACTGTATGGGCACAGGTCGGGGCTCGGAAGGGAAGTAGTGACGTTTTGGATTGCAGATATGGATTAAATGGTCTGCGGGCGTCATGTCGCCCCTGATGTGCCTAAACAGTGGAAACCCACCACAAGTGACCCCATTTTGGAAAATAGACCCCCCCAAGGAACTTATCTAGATGTGTGGTGAGCACTTTGTACCCCGAAGTGCTTCACAGAAGTATGTAACGTACAGCCGTAAAAACAAAAAAAAAAAATCATTTTTTTTTTTTACAAATGATTTTTTCGCCCCAATTTTTTGTTTTCCTAAGGGTAACAGAAGAAATTGGACCCCAAGAGTTATTGTGCAATTTGTCCTGAGTACGCTGATACCCCATATGTGGGGGTAAACCACTGTTTGGGCGCATGGCAGAGCTCAGAAGTGAAGGAGCACCGTTGACTTTTTCAAAGCAGAATTGGCTGGAATTGAGATCAGACGCCATGTCACATTTGGAGAGCCCCTGATGTGCCTAAACAGTGAAACCTCCCAATTCTAACTCCAACCCTAACCCCAACACACCCCTAACCCTAGTCCCAACCCTAACTGTAACCCTAACCACAAACCTAACCCTAACACACCCTTAACCCTAATCCCAACCCTAACCCTAATCTTATCTTTAGCCCCAACCCTAACCCTAACTTTAGCCGCAACCCTAACCCTAATGGGAGAATGGAAATAAATAATTTTTTTTTAATTTTATTATTTTTCCCTAACTAAGGGGGTGATAAAGGGGGGTTTGATTTACTATTTATAGCGGGTTTTTATGATTGGCAGCTGTCACGCTAAAAGACGCTTTTTATTGCAAAAAATAGTTTTTGCATTACCACATTCTGAGAGCTATAATTTTTGTATATTTTGGCCCACAGAGTCATGTGGGTCTTATTTTTTGTGGTACGAGTTGACGTTTTTATTGGTACCATTTTTCAGCCTGTGACATTTTTTGATCGCTTTTTATTTCGATTTTTGGGAGGTTAGAATGAACAAAAATCAGCAATTCATGAATTTCTTTTGGGGGGCCTTTATACCGTTCCGCGTGTGGTACAATCGATAAAGCAATTTTATTCTTCAGGTCAGTACGATTATGGCGATACCTCATTTATATAATTTTTTTATGTTTTGTCGCTTTTATACAATAAAAACAATTTTATATAAAAAAATAATTATTTTTGCATCGCTTTATTCTGCGAGCTATAACTTTTTTATTTTTTCGCGGATGATGCTGTATGGCAGCTCGTTTTTTGCGGGACAAGATGACGTTTTCGGCTGTACCATGTTTATTTATATCAGTCTTTTTGATCGCGTGTTATTCCACTTTTTGTTCGGCGGTATGATGATAAAGCATTGATTTCTTGCTTTTTTTTTTTTTAAGGGGTTCACTAACGGGGTTAACTAGTGGGACAGTTTTATAGGGGGGGTCGTTACGGACACGGCGATACCAAATATGTGTACTTTTATTGTTTTGTTTTTTTTATTTACAGGAAGAAATGAATTTATTGGGGAATATTTTTTTTTCCTTTATTTTGGAATTTTTTTTTACACTTGTCATTTTAATTTTTTTTAATTTTTTTTTACTTTGTCCCAGGGTGGGACATCACTGTAGAATGTCAGATCGCTCGTCTCACAGTGTGCACAGCACTCTGTCACACCAGTGATCTCACAGGCACTGCTGCAGGCTTCCTCAGCGCCTGCTCTCAGCAGGCGCTGAGGAAGCCGCCTCCCTGCAGGACCCCGTGGCCATTTTGGATTTGGGATCATGCAGGGAGGAAGGCCTCAGAATAGTGCGATCACATCGCGCTGTTCTGAGGTCTCAGGGGAGCACACAGGGAGCCCCCTCCCTGCGCGATGCTTCCCTGTGCCCCCGGTACACCGCGATCATGTTTGATCGCAGTGTGCCAGGGTTTAATGTTCCGGTAGCAGTCCGTGACTGCTCCTGGCACATAGTGCCGGGTATCAGCTGGGATAATCAGCTGACACCCGGCCGCGATCGGCCGTGCTCCCTCCGGGACTTACCCCCTTCGCATGGCAGAAAGGGGTTAATGTACACTCTGCACCCAATCTTGACTGAAAAAACAGAAATGTAGACATTTTTGCAAATTTATTAAAAAAGAAAAATGGAAAAAGCATCCTTTTGAACTAGTACAGCCATGAGTGTTCTTGGGAATGATGCAACAAGTTTTTCACATTTGGATTTGGGGATCCTCTGCGATTCTTCCTTGCAGATCCTCTCCAGTTCCGTCAGGTAGGATGGTGATCATTGGTGGACAGTGATCTATTTCCGTTTTCTTCCATTTTTCCTAATTGAACACCTACAACTTGTACCTTACTTTAATAAATATTTTGCTTCAACATTTATATTCTTCAATTATTTGAACAACTATCCTCCATCTATCTATGACTGCCTTTCATCCTCCTACCCTAAGTGCATGATTTCAGATGTGTCCAACCTGTTGATCTTCCATCCCACTCAAAACTTCATCCATTTAGTACAGTTGGGGATGTTGAGCTGCTACCAAATAAGTTAAATATTTTTATATATAGCAATTATTGTCAGCAAATTCCAATGACATCCTAACCCTAGTGTAATAGTGTTCAAATACATGGAAAAACTAATCTCCCCATCCTCTGAGGTACCTTGCTGATTTAATATTACTTGGTTCTCCTGGTTCACTTTCCAGTCTTCCCATACTGCACTCTCATTGCCTGATCATGCTTCCTGACTGATCCTTCTCATGGACCACTTTTTGAGAAATATTTTTACCCATTCAAGTGACTTTACTGTTTGATGGTACCACACATTTTCTTCATGTGGGTGTGTGGGGAAGAAGTTCACATCACAGCTACTGATGATAACTAGACAGCTCTGACTGTATAGTTATATTTAGGGAATATAGAGAGGAGGATAATTACCATGTCCTTCCAAGAAGCAGAGATGGTACTATCTGTGGATGTTCATGTGATGCTGTGCTGAGGCATCCTGGGACAGATAGCATAGTATACAAGAAAAAAATATTTGTGATATCTGGGCATCAATATTGAGGCTTAAAGAGAAGCAGAGATGGAGCTGAACTGCAGGAAGCTGAGTAAATTGTCTATAAAAGCATTGCAGAGTGTGATAAACATTATGATGAGTGGTGCAGTGATGGAAAATATAGCTGTACTGCTTCTTTATATATGATTTTTTTTCCAGACATGCTTTATTATCAATATCAATTTAACATTTTTATTCTGTACTTCTGAAGACATTACAGAAAGAAGACATCAGTAATGGATTTCACAAAGAAGGCAGCATTTGATGAGGCAAGTTGGCCGATGAAGTTGATATGGGAAAGAATTTACCATGCATATACATCGGATTCTCCTCCAAAGTCATTGGGGTTTCGAAAAGGAGAATGTGGATACCAAATATGGATTTTTAACTCAAACAATGAAAAATATTCTGTGGCCTGGGACACTTTTTACTCATACTGGACAGTGAAAACTCCGTTTGGCCCTGTTTTACATTTCATTGGACCTCTATTTATTGATGGAACAAGAAAAGGATTACATGTACCGCCATCACTTACTGTCATTGTATCAGATACAAATGTTTTAATGCCTGCCCAATCTTCACTGGTGGATGAAAAAATTATACAAATTTCCCGTTTTGTTACGAACGCTATATAATGCAGTGATTTATGTGATAAACACTTGTGATGTATAAAGTTGTTATACATTATATATATATATATATATATATATATATATATATATATATATATATATATATATAATTTTGTTGTAAATTTACATTTTTCCCTCAAGGTGTTCATATCTCTTATGGAGGTATTTCATGTTAGAAAAAAATTGTTAATATGATTTAAATACATTTATAGGTTGTTAAAAACATCAATTATTTAGTCATTTACTTCATTTAAATATATAGAATGGCATCATCTTGTGTTCATAGTGTTTATCAATGTGCAGGTCCATCTAATGTATTGAGAGCTGCTGGACACACATGCTCGGCCTCTCTCCTCTGTTTACTGTAGAGAAGCCAATGACTTTCTGCAATGATTCTCAAGTAAAAAGCAGAGCCTCAAGCAGTAGCATTACAGTAGAGCTGAGAAAACTCTGTGTGCAAGGGAAGTAAAAGGGACTATATTGTCTGCTGCCAGAAGGGGGAGGAGACTGATTCTGCCCAGAGACGGCACCCAACAGCACAGAGTAGCAAAGGCTAAGGGCGGCGGGCCTGTGCACATGTTGCGCGCTTTGCCTGTGGATTTTTCCGCACAGAATCCGCACCTCTTGGCAGAAAACGCAGGTGCGGTTTTGATGCGTTTTTTTTTATGCGGTTTTCCAGTGAGGTTTTGCCTTTGAATTTGTCTGCGTTTTTTACAGCAATAAAGATATATAACTTTGACAAACTTGAATAGGAAAAAAAAATGTGATGTCATTTCATTGTCCAACCCCTTCTCTTCCATTCTCCATCTTTAACATCATTTGTGGGATATCATCTGTATTTTCTGTGTTTCTGTGCTGGGGACATGCTTTTGGGGCGTGGGTTGCCATTGCCTCTATATTAAGGCATGGCCTATAGGTCTCTTTGTATGCATTTTTAAATATTTTTAATCGTGTGTGTTTTTTATCTGTATATTGCTTTTTTTGATACTTGTTAATAAAGTGTTTTTAACATTTATACTCATGCAATTGAGGTGTTCCCTTGCATATGGACTTGTCTTTTCTCTCTTGGTTGTTACATGTGTTATTCCAGCCCATGGTGAGCCCTCTTGCTTATATATACAGTATATTTTGACTAGTGGTGCCCTCCATCCTCTCTTGTATACAACAAAAGAAGGACCCCTGGAGCAATATGAAAATCTCTTTTTTTTATTGATAAAAAAAAAAAATGAATCGGTATGCATTTCTATGTAATTAAAAATTTTGACTTGTTAATTTCATGTGCGTTATGTTTTCTATTTACTAAGTGGGGTTTGTTCAAACAAATTATCAAGATTCTTCTTCTTCCCACAGTCCCATGCCCATATACCCATCATACATATCCTCCATCCCATAGTCCTGTGCCCATATACCCATCATACATATCCTCCATCCCATAGTCCTGTGCCCATATACCCATCATACATATCCTCCATCCCATAGTCCAGTGCCCATATACCCAACATACATATCCTACATCCCACAGTCCAGTGCCCATATACCATCATACATATTCTCCATCCCATAGTCCCGTGCCCATATACCCATCATACATATCCTCCATCCCATAGTTCCGTGCCCATATACCCATCATACATATCCTCCATCCCATAGTCCCGTGCCCATATACCCATCATACATATCCTCCATCCCATAGTTCCGTGCCCATATACCCATCACACATATCCTACATCCCACAGTCCAGTGCCCATATACCCACCATACATATCCTACATCCCACAGTCCAGTGCCCATATACCATTATACATATCCTCCATCCTATATTCCTGTGCCCATATAACATAATACATATCCTCTATCCCATAGTCCTGCGCTCATGTATCCATAACACAGTCAGAGATAGAGCCCTTGTATAGCCCCCTTATGCAAATGTATATAAAAAACACAAAATAAAGTTGAAAATATAACTTTAATTTACAAACAATAAAATAATCTTGACAAACAGTGTCATAATTTTTTCAATATGAAAACACTGAACTGATGGCCACATAAGTAAATTTTGGGCCAATATAACAATTAGAAGCCTGGCTGCACGGCTCGTGTATACCACCAGTGCTGCCAGGCTGTGCCCAAACAAGGGCACCCACAGCCCCTGTATACCTAGGAGAGGTTAGGGACAGATATTCACCATGACCCCCCCTTCATAAACAGTGCGATCATGTATGAAACCCCTGCAGTGAGCAAAATCCAAGGTGGCAGTGAGAAGCCTCTGTACCGCGCTGCACTATATGCAGTGTGTGACATGCACCCTTCTCTCACGCAGAGCGTACATTCCAGCCTCCATACACACACCCTTCACCTCAGCTCCCGACGCTCTGGGCATAAGCTCGGCAATTGTACGCAGGTTGATACCACATGTCAGATTCATTTTTCTGCAATGGATTTTGAGAATGTCCAAACAAGCTCTTCATTAGGAGGGGGGAACTCAATCTTTATGTTAATGCGACCTGGGCGCAGCAAAGCAGAATCCAATATATCAATTCTGTTGGTTGCCATAATGACCTTAATATTCTTTGTAGCCTCAAAGCCATCCAGCTGGTTCAGCAGCTTGAGCATGGCACGCTGCACTTCACTGTCCCCACCAGATCCGCCTTCCAACCGTGAAGATCCAATGGAATCAATCTCATCCATGAATATGATAGATGAGGCATACTCTCAAGCCATGACAAAAAACCTCTTGCACCATACGAGCTCCCCCCCCCAATTAACTTCTAAACAAGTTCGGATCCAGACACATGGATAAATGTGCAGTGTGTATGATGTGCAACAGCACAGGTCAGTAATGTCTTCCCTGTACCTGGGGGTCCATAAAGAAGCACACCCTTAGGTTGTGCAATCCCAAGTGCCTCAAACACCATCTTTAATTCACCCAGCCTATATGCAGGCACCATAATATCGTCTGTGAATGACTACATCAGCAGTATGGCGGCTCGGTGCATTACCCTGCAGGAATAAGTGTGAACGTGTGTCCTAGGGGCTGCTTTCTGATATTATAGTGGAAACCGGCTGACTGTGAAGGAGCAAAATACTTGTTCGTCTGGTGAGATGATAATTTGTGCTTCAGAAAAGATCATTATTCTCGGCAGCACATCATTTGTGTATACAGGACTCGTGCTGCCGAGAACAGTAATAGTCTATGTGCACTGAGCGACTTATTACTGATCTGAAGAGCGCACCCCTAGCGTAATAAGGGTAAGTGACCGGCGACCGGTAGATATTTACTGATTGCCAGTCGTGTAATGCTGCGAGTCTGACGGTGTAATCTAATGACCGGCGGCACTAAATGGCTGCGGCGGTACACAATGTGCATTGACTGATAAAGTCATATTCTCAACAGCGCGAGTCCTGTCTACACATGGTGGTGTGCCGCAGAGAGCTAGGATCTTTTGTGCAGCATAAAGGTCAACACCAAAAATAAAAACTTAATTTAAATATTGATAGTCCGGGTAATATCCATACGAGTTTGATGGATCCGAAGGGTAAGTGGCAGTCGGTGAGGGTCCCAGCCTTTGAGTGCTTCCCGAGTCCAAATGCTGCAAATAACTGCTGGCTGGTCTGCGGGACTAGTGGTCAGGTGGCTGTTGTTGGCCTTGGTGTCTTGGCCGGAACAGTTGGAAAACACCCGTCAATATTTCTTCATAGGAAGAAATGGGAGCAGGGTCCTCCAAAGCTGTAAATCACATCTGCACCATACTCAGAAAAATTGACTGCCCATCCGGTGGTAGTGAGCGAGCCTTGCTTGCAATAGTCAAGGCAAAAAAGTCGAAATGATCCTCTGTAGTTGATTTTTTAATCAACTCCAGAGTAACATTAGCGACTTTTAAGGTTTTATCCTCTTTTTTTTACTTTTTTTTTTTTGCTTGGCTCTCCTGCCACCGGATAGGCAGCTCTTACAACAGCTTTTGCGGAACCAGATGCTCCAACAGCTGCAGAAGCAGATGTGCCAGCAGCTGCTGAAGATGTGTGTCATGAACAGCACACACGGAGGCCCGGGAAATCACGGCTTAGGATCCCACCACTGCCACCAATATGTCATGAATGGCACACACGGAGGCCCGGGGAATCACGACTTAGGATCCCACCGCTGCCACCAATATGTCATGAATGGCACACACGGAGGCCCGGGGAATCACGGCTTAGGATCCCACCACTGCCACCAATATGTCATGAATGGCACACACGGAGGCCCGGGGAATCACAGCTTAGGATCCCACCGCTGCCACCAATATGTCATGAATGGCACACACGGAGGCCCGGGGAATCACGGCTTAGGATCCCACCGCTGCCACCAATATGTTGAATAATCTGCAGGGATTTATACTTATCCCACTTTCCCAGTTCCACTTAGGAACTTGCAGCTCTCCAGCGCCCCCCTTACCCTCAGGTCAGTCAAGGAACTGCACCTAGGATAATTAGTCATCGGACGGGCCGCTTAGTCGTGTACTGGCTATTGGTCACGCTACAGTGAGGGAATTATAACTACTCCTAGCCGCAGCCAGGCAATACACTTATAAAACCCACTCCGTCACTGCCAGCGATACCCGAAAGCCCAGCACACACACTCGCTAGCTGCCACTAGCCTCTGGGTCTAGAATGTGGGGCAGATGTCATTCCAATTTAGTAGCGTAGTTTACGTCAGGCATGTGCAAATTCACTTTATCTGTTTTTGAAGTGTTTTTTCCCATGTCCGGCAATCCTGTGCCACTCATGTTTTAACCTAATGGATTAAAGGTTATTTTTTAGACTGCGACCTTCTTGCTGTTTTTTTTTTTCTCTTCCCAAGTACGTTTGCTCCATGGAACCGTGCTGAGCACCAGCTGTCTAATGAAGATTTCACAGAAGGTGAGCTGACTATATATTTTTTTGTTTCGCATGTGCAAATTCGTTATAGCGCATAGAGAAACGAACTTGTAATTTTATATTTTTACTCCAAAAAAGTTAGGCAGTGTTTATAAAGATCTAAAAAAGGTTTTACAAAAGTGAGACAATTAAAAATATGTACAATACGGTTACAAAATAAAAGGGGTTAACATAGGAAAGAGATCAACTTACAATTAGTTAGATCATTGTAGGCAAGCCATGCGGTTGGGGGATGGGCGACATGTCGCAATGCATCACGGACGTGCTCTGCATCTGGTGTCCAGGACCAATCTGAGGCAAAATTACCTGGCCCTGCCTTATAGACCTCTGGCCGTGACATCGATAAAGGGGCTGAGTTACCAGGGTCCTCCCCTTGCCTCTGGGTTGCAATTTTGGTTCTGAAAACTTAAAACGATCATAACTTGGCTAGAGAACCTAACAGAATCTCGGCAGAACCATCATTCACCATATTATGAAATGAGTGTTCTAATGAGTTCAAACTTGGATTAGTTATTCCACTCTGCTCAAGAGAAATCCATTTCTATGGTTCTGTTGGGGCTAGAACTTATCCAGTACCACTGTAGCGAAGCCTGATAGGAGCATGTTGCAGAACTGTAATTTTCGTGTTTCTATCATAAACTCGCAGTGTTTTATGACCGCATTAATGAATTCCCATTATTGTCTATGAGAGAAAAAGCACATGTTTTGGAAACAAAGCGGCCCCCTGCTGGGAGGCGGGAAACCAAAACTAGTAATTCAGGTTACACTGGTGAGAGAGCTGGAGAGAGGCTCCAAAACTTTTGCTGCAGGGTCCCTGGAAGAACCGTGCAAGTTTTTTAGTGAGAGGAATGATTGCTCAGACCAGATCACTAATGCTCTATAATCCCACTGCTGCCACCAATATGGAATTTGCAGCTCTCCGGTGCCCCCTTACCCTCAGGTCAGTCAGGGAACTGCACCTAGGATAATTAGTCGCCGGACGGGCCACTTAGACATGTACTGGCTACTGGGCACGCTACAGTGAGGGAATTATAACTACTCCTAGCCGCAGCCAGGCAATACACTTATAAAATCCGCTCCGTCACTGCCAGCGATACCCGAAAGCCCAGCACACACACACTCGCTAGCTGCCATCAGCTTCTGTGTATAGACTATGGGGGCGGAGGCCACCCCAATTTAGTAGCATAGTTTACGTCAGTCACGTGCAAATTCGTTATAGCGCATAGAGAAACTAACTAGTAATTTTATATTTTACTCTAAAAAAGTTAGGCAGTGTTTATAAAGATCTAAAAAAGGTTTTACAAAAGTGGGACAATTAAAAATATGTACAATACGGTTACAAAATAAAAGGGGTTAACATAGGAAAGAGATCAACTTACAATTAGTTAGATTATTGCAAGCAAGCCATGCGGTTGGGGGATGGGCGACACGTCGCAATGCATCACAGACGTGCTCTGAATCTGGTGTCCAGGACCAATCTGAGGCAAAATTACCTGGCCCTGCCTTATAGACCTCTGGCCGTGACATCGATAAAGGGGCTGAGTTACCAGGTCCTCCCCTTGCCTCTGGGTTGCAGTTTTGGTTCTGAAAACTTAAAACAATCATAACTTGGCTAGAGAACCTAACAGAATCTCGGCAGAACCATCATTCACCATATTATGAAATTAGTGTTCTAATGAGTTCAAACTTGGATTAGTTATTCCACTCCGCTCAAGAGAAATCTATTTCTCTGGTTCTGTTGGGGCTAGAACTTATCCAGTACCACTGTAGCAAAGCCTGATAGGAGCATGTTGCAGAACTGTAACTTTCGTTCTTCTATCATAAACTCGCAGCGTTTTATGACCGAATGAATGAATTCCCATTATTGTCTATGAGAGAAAAAGCACATGTTTTGGAGACAAAGCAGCCCCCTGCTGTGAGGCGGGAAACCAAAGACTAGTAATTCAGGTTACACTGGTGTGAGAGCTGGAGATAGGCTGCAGGCACAAGTGGGGGGAGGTGGGTGGTCTGGCTCTATGCTGCTAAATATAATGGGGGGTAGTAGTTCTCATAGAATCATAGAATGGTAGAGTTGGAAGGGACCTCCTGGGCCATCTGGTCAACCCCCTGCTCAAAGCAGGATTCTCTAAATCATCCCAGACAGATGTCTGTCCAGCCTCTGTTTGAAGACTTCCATTGAAGGAGAACTTACCACCTCTCGTGGCAGCCTGTTCCACTCCTTGATCACCCTAACTGTCAAGAAGTTTTTTCTAATATCTAATCTGTGTCTCCTCCCATTCAGTTTCATCCCATTGCTTCTAGTTTTTCCTTGTGCAAATGAGAATAAAGATGATCCTTCTACAATGTGACAGCCCTTGAGATATTTGTAGACAGCTATTAAGTCTCCTCTCAGTCTTCTTTTTTGCAAGCTAAACATTCCCAAATCCTGCAACCGTTCCTCATAGGACATGCTTTGCAGACCGTCACCATTCTGGTGGTTCTCCTTTGAACTTGCTCCAGTTTGTTGATGTCTTTTTTAAAATGTGGTGCCCAAAATTGGACACAGTATTCCAGATGTGGTCTGACCAAAGAGGAGTAGAGGCAATAATGACTTCACGTGATCTAGACTGTATGCTTCTGTTGATACATCCTAGAATTGTATTTGCCTTTTTTGCTGCTGCATTACACTGTTGACTCATGTTCAGTCTGTGATCAATTAGTATACCCAAGTCTTTTTCACATGTGCTGTTACTTAGCCCTATTCCTCCCATTTTGTATATGCTTTTTTCATTTTTATTGCCCAGATGTAGTACTTTGCATTTTTCCCTGTTAAAAACCGTTCTGTTAGTTGCTGCCCACTGCTCCAGTTTATTTATATCTTTTTGAATCCTCTCTCTCTTCTCTAGTATTAGCTACCCCTCCTAGCTTTGTTTCATCAGCAAATTTGATCAGTTTACCCTTAATTCCTTCATCTAAATCATTGATAAAGATGTTGAACAATACAGGGCCCAAAACAGAGCCTTGTGGTACCCCACTTGAGACATTCTTCCAATTGGATGTGCAGCCATTTACGACCACTCTTTGAGTCCGATCACTAAGCCAGTTATGAATCCACCTAACAGTTGCCTTGTCCATTCCATACTTAGTCATTTTTTCAATAAGGATTGTGTGAGATACTTTGTCAAATGCTTTGCTGAAGTCAAGATATACTATATCTACAGCATTTCCCTGATCCACCCAGTCAGTTAGTCTGACATGACTTATTAGTTACAAACCCATGCTGACTCTGTTTAATCACTTCATTCTTATGCAGGTACTTACATACATGTTCTTATTTGTTCAAAGATTTTTCCTGGTATAGAAGTCAGACTCACCAGCCTGTAGTTCCCTGGGTCCACCTTCTTCCCCTTTTTGAAGATAGGAACAACATTTGCTCTTCTCCAGTCTTCTGGACTTCTCCTGTTCTCCAAGAATTTTCAAAGATTATGGACAGTGGTTCAAGAATTTCTTCTGCTATCTCCTTCAGTACTCTGGGGTGTAATTCATCTGGACCTGGAGACTTGAATTCATTTAGGTTAGCTAAGTGTTTCCTCACTGTCTTTCTGTTTATAGATATCCTGGATTCTTCTATTCCTTTAATAGGACAGTGAAGAGCAGTTGATGTTACATTTCCTTTCTGAGAGAAAACAGATGCAAAATAGGAATTTAAAAGTTCAGCCTTCTCAACATCCTTTCTTACCATTTCATCATTTTCATCCTGTAAAAATCATATAGCATCTTTGACTTTTTTTTTACTTTTGACTAGAGTTGAGCATTCCGATACCGCAAGTATTGGGTATCGGCCGATATTCGCTGTATCGGAATTCCGATACTTAGTTCCGATATTTTTCATATATCGTATACCGGAATCGGAAGTTCCCATAATTCTTTGAGAGGCAATGTGATTTTAGTCAGCCAATGAGGAATCCTAAGAAGTGTGGGCACATCCTGTAATGCTGCGGTCATGTTAACTAATGGCATGGCTGTGATTGGATGCTGAAATAATGTCAGAATGCACTATAAAAGGCGCCGCCGCCATTTTAGCGTCACTGTGCTGTGAATTCAGTTAGGGACAGAACGCTGCTCTGCTGACTCTGAGGGACAGTTAGAGATTGCAATTTTGTGTACTGTGCTTTAGGCAGGCTAGTTTACAAACCGCTGTGTAAAGCTTAATTTTGCCTTGCAGTGTTGTTTTAACAGCTCTGTGCAAGGTGTGTGTGTGAGAGTGCAGGTGACGCTGCAGTTTGCTCTGCATCCAACGCTGTTTGTAGGCATCTGCACGTGTCACTCACAGACTCTTTTTTTTTTCTTTAGTGTAATTCTTGCTGCTCCATTCAATTGAAATTATAGTGTGACGCGCTTCCATCCGTATACAATACATTGGTTGCAAACACTATAGAAGTACAGAAAGGAGCCTTTCAGAGATAGTGAACAGTTGTGTGCAGTGTTCACTCTAGTCTGTGAGGTTTTTTTTTTTTTTGAGTGCAGATCACGCTCCAGTTAGTTCTTGAACCACTGCTGCTTGTACTCTGCTGAGCGTGTCTCACGGCCTCATCCTTGACATTTTTCTCTAATTGGTGCTGCTCCATTCTATTTAAAAAAAATCAAATCTATTAGTGTGACGTGCTTCCATCCGTATCCAATACATTGGTTGCAAACACTATAGAAGTACAGAAAGGAGCCTTTCAGAGATAGTGAACAGTTGTGTGCAGTGTTCACTCTAGTCTGTGAGGTTTTTTTTTTTTGAGTGCAGATCACGCTCCAGTTAGTTCTTGAACCACTGCTGCTTGTACTCTGCTGAGTGTGTCTCACTGCCTCATCCTTGACATTTTTCTCTAATTGGTGCTGCTCCATTCTATTTAAAAAAAATCAAATCTATTAGTGTGACGTGCTTCCATCCGTATCCAATACATTGGTTGCAAACACTATAGAAGTACACAAACGGGCCTTTCACAGCTACTGAACAGTTGTGTGCAGTGTTTACTGTAGTCAGAGGTTTTCATTTTTGGAGTGCAGATCCCGCTCCAGTTAGTTCTTCAACCACTGCTGCTTGTACTCTGCTGAGCGTGTCTCACTGCCTCATCCTTGACCTTTTTCTCTAATTGTTGCTGCTACATTCTATTTCAAATAATTCAAATCTATTAGTGTGACGTGCTTCCATCTGTATCCAATACATTGGTTGCAAACACTATACAATTACACAAAGGAGCCTTTCAGAGATAGTGAACAGTTGTGTGCAGTGTTCACTCTAGTCTGTGAGGTTTTTTTTTTTGAGTGCAGATCACGCTCCAGTTAGTTCTTCAACCACTGCTGCTTGTACTCTGCTGAGCGTGTCTCACTACCTCATCCATGACCTTTTTCTCTAATTGTTGCTGCTACATTCTATTTCAAATAATTCAAATCTATTAGTGTGACGTGCTTCCATCTGTATCCAATACATTGGTTGCAAACACTATACAATTACACAAAGGAGCCTTTCAGAGATAGTGAACAGTTGTGTGCAGTGTTCACTCTAGTCTGTGAGGTTTTTTTTTTTTGAGTGCAGATCACGCTCCAGTTAGTTCTTGAACCACTGCTGCTTGTACTCTGCTGAGCGTGTCTCACTGCCTCATCCTTGACATTTTTCTCTAATTGTTGCTGCTACATTCTATTTCAAATAATTCAAATCAATTACTGTGACGTGCTTCCATCCGTATCAAATACATTGGTTGCAAACAATATAGAAGTACACAAACGGGCCTTTCACAGCTACTGAACAGTTTGTGTGCAGTGTTTACTGTAGTCAGAGGTTTTCATTTTTGGAGTGCAGATCCCGCTCCAGTTAGTTCTTCAACCACTGCTGCTTGTACTCTGCTGAGCGTGTCTCACTGCCTCACCCTTGACCTTTTTCTCTAATTGTTGCTGCTACATTCTATTTCAAATAATTCAAATCAATTACTGTGACGTGCTTCCATCCGTATCAAATACATTGGTTGCAAATACTATAAGTACACAAAGGAGCCTTTCAGAGATAGTGAACAGTTGTGTGCAGTGTTCACTTAGTCTGTGAGTTTTTTTTTTTTTGAGTGCAGATCACGCTCCAGTTAGTCTTAACCACTGCTGCTTGTACTCTGCTGAGCGTGTCTCACTGCTCATCCTTGACCTTTTTCTCTAATTGGTGCTGCTCCATTCTATTTAAAAAAAATCAATCTATTAGTGTGACGTGCTTCCATCCGTATCCAATACATTGGTTGCAAACACTATACAATAACAAAGGAGCCTTTCAGAGATAGTGAACAGTTTGTGCAGTGTTCACTCTAATCTGTGAGGTTTTTTTTTTTGAGTGCAGATCACGCTCCAGTTAGTTCTTGAACCACTGCTGCTTGTACTCTGCTGAGCGTGTCTCACTGCCTCATCCTTGACCTTTTTCTCTAATTGTGCTGCTACATTCTATTTCAAATAATTCAAATCTATTAGTGTGACGTGCTTCCATCTGTATCCAATACATTGGTTGCAAACACTATACAATTACACAAAGGAGCCTTTCAGAGATAGTGAACAGTTGTGTGCAGTGTTCACTCTAGTCTGTGAGGTTTTTTTTTTGAGTGCAGATCACGCTCCAGTTAGTTCTTGAACCACTGCTGCTTGTACTCTGCTGAGCGTGTCTCACTGCCTCATCCTTGACATTTTTCTCTAATTGTTGCTGCTACATTCTATTTCAAATAATTCAAATCATTACTGTGACGTGCTTCCATCCGTATCAAATACATTGGTTGCAAACAATATAGAGTACACAAACGGGCCTTTCACAGCTACTGAACAGTTGTGTGCAGTGTTTACTGTAGTCAGAGTTTTCATTTTTGGAGTGCAGATCCCGCTCAGTTAGTTCTTCAACCACTGCTGCTTGTACTCTGCTGAGCGTGTCTCACTGCCTCATCCTTGACTTTTCTCTAATTGTTGCTGCTACATTCTATTTCAAATAATTCAAATCTATTAGTGTGACGTGCTTCCATCTGTATCCAATACATTGGTTGCAACACTATACAATACACAAAGGAGCCTTTCAGAGATAGTGAACAGTTGTGTGCAGTGTTCACTTATCTGTGAGGTTTTTTTTTTTGAGTGCAGATCACGCTCCAGTTAGTTCTTAACCACTGCTGCTTGTACTCTGCTGAGCGTGTCTCACTGCCTCATCCTGACCTTTTTCTCTAATTGTGCTGCTACATTCTATTTCAAATAATCAAATCTATTAGTGTGACGTGCTTCCATCTGTATCCAATACATTGGTTGCAAACACTATACAATTACACAAAGGAGCCTTTCAGAGATAGTGAACAGTTGTGTGCAGTGTTCACTCTAGTCTGTGAGGTTTTTTTTTTTTGAGTGCAGATCACGCTCCAGTTAGTTCTTGAACCACTGCTGCTTGTACTCTGCTGAGCGTGTCTCACTGCCTCATCCTTGACATTTTTCTCTAATTGTTGCTGCTACATTCTATTTCAAATAATTCAAATCAATTAGTGACGTGCTTCCATCCGTATCAAATACATTGGTTGCAAACATATAAATACACAAAGGGCCTTTCAAGATAGTGAACAGTTGTGTGCAGTGTTCACTTAGTCTGGAGGTTTTTATTTTTTGGAGTGCAGATCACGCTCCAGTTAGTTCTTCAACCACTGCTGCTTGTACTCTGCTGAGCAGTGTCTCACTGCCTCATCCTTGACCTTTTTCTCTAATTGTTGCTGCTACATTCTATTTCAAATAATTCAAATCTATTAGTGTGACGTGCTTCCATCTGTATCCAATACATTGGTTGCAAACACTATACAATTACACAAAGGAGCCTTTCAGAGATAGTGAACAGTTTGTGCAGTGCTCACTCTAGTCTGTGAGGTTTTTTTTTTTGAGTGCAGATCACGCTCCAGTTAGTTTCTCAACCACTGCTGCTTGTACTCTGCTGAGCGTGTCTCACTGCCTCATCCTTGACCTTTTTCTCTAATTGGTGCTGCTACATTCTATTTACAAAAATTCAAATCTATTAGTGTGACGTGCTTCCATCTGTATCCAATACATTGGTTGCAAACACTATACAATACACAAAGGAGCCTTTCAGAGATAGTGAACAGTTTGTGTGCAGTGTTCACTCTAGTCTGTGAGGTTTTTTTTTTTTGAGTGCAGATCACGCTCCAGTTAGTTTTGAACCACTGCTGCTTGTACTCTGCTGAGCGTGTCTCACTGCCTCATCCTTGACATATTTCTCTAATTGGTGCTGCTCCATTCTATTTAAAAAAAAATCAAATCTATTAGTGTGACGTGCTTCCATCCGTATCCAATACATTGGTTGCAAATACTATAAAGTACACAAAGGAGCCTTTCAGAGATAGTGCACAGTTGTGTGCAGTGTTCACTCTAGTCTGTGAGGTTTTTTTTTTTTGAGTGCAGATCACGCTCCAGTTAGTTCTTGAACCACTGCTGCTTGTACTCTGCTGAGCGGTCTCACTGCCTCATCCTTGACCTTTTTCTCTAATTGGTGCTGCTCCATTCTATTTAAAAAAAATCAAATCTATTAGTGTGACGTGCTTCCATCCGTATCCAATACATTGGTTGCAAACACTATACAATTACACAAAGGAGCCTTTCAGAGATAGTGAACAGTTGTGTGCAGTGTTCACTCTAGTCTGTGAGGTTTTTTTTCTTTTGAGTGCAGATCACGCTCCAGTTAGTTCTTGAACCACTGCTGCTTGTACTCTGCTGAGGTGTCTCACTGCCTCATCCTTGACATTTTTCTCTAATTGTTGCTGCTCCATTTATTTAAAAAAAATCAAATCTAATTAGTTGACGTGCTTCTATCCGTATCCAATACATTGGTTGCAAACACTATACAATTACACAAAGGAGCCTTTCAGAGTATGAACAGTTGTGTGCAGTGTTCACTCTAGTCTGTGAGGTTTTTTTTTTTTGAGTGCAGATCACGCTCCAGTTAGTTCTTGAACCACTGCTGCTTGTACTCTGCTGAGCGTGTCTCACTGCCTCATCCTTGACATTTTTCTCTAATTGTTGCTGCTACATTCTATTTCAAATAATTCAAATCAATTACTGTGACGTGCTTCCATCCGTATCAAATACATTGGTTGCAAACAATATAGAAGTACACAAACGAGCCTTTCAGAGATAGTGAACAGTTGTGTGCAGTGTTCACTCTAGTCTGTGAGTGTTTTTTTTTTGAGTGCAGATCACGCTCCAGTTAGTTCTTGAACCACTGCTGCTTGTACTCTGCTGAGCGTGTCTCACTGCCTCATCCTTGACCTTTTTCTCTAATTGGTGCTGCTCCATTCTATTTAAAAAAAATCAAATCTATTAGTGTGACGTGCTTCCATCCGTATCCAATACATTGGTTGCAAACACTATACAATTAACAAAGGAGCCTTTCAGAGATAGTGAACAGTTGTGTGCAGTGTTCACTCTAGTCTGTAGGTTTTTTTTTTTTGAGTGCAGATCACGCTCCAGTTAGTTCTTGAACCACTGCTGCTTGTACTCTGCTGAGCGTGTCTCACTGCCTCATCCTTGACATTTTTCTCTAATTGGTGCTGCTCCATTCTATTTAAAAAAAATCAAATCTATTAGTGTGACGTGCTTCTATCCGTATCCAATACATTGGTTGCAAACACTATACAATTACACAAAGGAGCCTTTCAAGGTAGTGAACAGTTGTGTGCAGTGTTCACTCTAGTCTGTGAGGTTTTTTTTTTTGAGTGCAGATCACGCTCCAGTTAGTTCTTGAACCACTGCTGCTTGTACTCTGCTGAGCGTGTCTCACTGCCTCATCCTTGACATTTTTCTCTAATTGTTGCTGCTACATTCTATTTCAAATAATTCAAATCAATTACTGTGACGTGCTTCCATCCGTATCAAATACATTGGTTGCAAACAATATAGAAGTACACAAACGGGCCTTTCACAGCTACTGAACAGTTGTGTGCAGTGATTACTGTAGTCAGAGGTTTTCATTTTTGAGTGCAGATCCCGCTCCAGTTAGTTCTTCAACCACTGCTGCTTGTACTCTGCTGAGCGTGTCTCACTGCCTCACCCTTGACCTTTTTCTCTAATTGTTGCTGCTACATTCTATTTCAAATAATTCAAATCAATTACTGTGACGTGCTTCCATCCGTATCAAATACATTGGTTGCAAACAATATAGAAGTACACAAACGGGCCTTTCACAGCTACTGAACAGTTGTGTGCAGTGTTTACTGTAGTCAGAGGTTTTCATTTTTGGAGTGCAGATCCCGCTCCAGTTAGTTCTTCAACCACTGCTGCTTGTACTCTGCTGAGCGTGTCTCACTGCCTCATCCTTGACCTTTTTCTCTAATTGTTGCTGCTACATTCTATTTCAAATAATTCAAATCTATTAGTGTGACGTGCTTCCATCTGTATCCAATACATTGATTGCAAACACTATACAATTACACAAAGGAGCCTTTCAGAGATAGTGAACAGTTGTGTGCAGTGTTCACTCTAGTCTGTGAGGTTTTTTTTTTTGAGTGCAGATCACGCTCCAGTTAGTTCTTCAACCACTGCTGCTTGTACTCTGCTGAGCGTGTCTCACTGCCTCACCCTTGACCTTTTTCTCTAATTGTTGCTGCTACATTCTATTTCAAATAATTCAAATCAATTACTGTGACGTGCTTCCATCCGTATCAAATACATTGTTGCAAGCATATAGAAGTACACAAACGGGCCTTTCACAGCTACTGAACAGTTGTGTGCAGTGTTTACTGTAGTCAGAGGTTTTCATTTTTGGAGTGCAGATCCCGCTCCAGTTAGTTCTTCAACCACTGCTGCTTGTACTCTGCTGAGCGTGTCTCACTGCCTCATCCTTGACATTTTTCTCTAATTGTTGCTGCTACATTCTATTTCAAATAATTCAAATCAATTACTGTGACGTGCTTCCATCCGTATCAAATACATTGGTTGCAAACAATATAGAAGTACACAAACGGGCCTTTCACAGCTACTGAACAGTTGTGTGCAGTGTTTACTGTAGTCAGAGGTTTTCATTTTTGGAGTGCAGATCCCGCTCCAGTTAGTTCTTCAACCACTGCTGCTTGTACTCTGCTGAGCGTGTCTCACTGCCTCATCCTTGACCTTTTTCTCTAATTGTTGCTGCTACATTCTATTTCAAATAATTCAAATCTATTAGTGTGACGTGCTTCCATCTGTATCCAATACATTGATTGCAAACACTATACAATTACACAAAGGAGCCTTTCAGAGATAGTGAACAGTTGTGTGCAGTTTCACTCTAGTCTGTGAGGTTTTTTTTTTTTTGAGTGCAGATCACGCTCCAGTTAGTTCTTGAACCACGGGTGCTTGTACTCTGCTGAGCGTGTCTCACTGCCTCATCCTTGACATTTTTCTCTAATTGGTGCTGCTCCATTCTATTTAAAAAAAATCAAATCTATTAGTGTGACGTGCTTCCATCCATATCCAATACATTGGTTGCAAATACTATAAAGTACACAAAGGAGCCTTTCAGAGATAGTGAACAGTTGTGTGCAGTGTTCACTCTAGTTGTGAGTTGTTTTTTTTTTGAGTGCAGATCACGCTCCAGTTAGTTCTTGAACCACTGCTGCTTGTACTCTGCTGAGCGTGTCTCACTGCCTCATCCTTGACATTTTTCTCTAATTGGTGCTGCTCCATTCTATTTAAAAAAAATCAAATCTATTAGTGTGACGTGCTTCCATCCGTATCCAATACATTGGTTGCAAACACTATACAATATACAAAGGAGCCTTTCAGAGATAGTGAACAGTTGTGTGCAGTGTTCACTCTAGTCTGTGAGGTTTTTTTTTTTTGAGTGCAGATCACGCTCCAGTTAGTTCTTGAACCACTGCTGCTTGTACTCTGCTGAGCGTGTCTCACTGCCTCATCCTTGACATTTTTCTCTAATTGGTGCTGCTCCATTCTATTTAAAAAAATCAAATCTATTAGTGTGACGTGCTTCATCCGTATCCAATACATTGGTTGCAAACACTATACAATTACACAAAGGAGCCTTTCAGAGGTAGTGAACAGTTGTGTGCAGTGTTCACTCTAGTCTGTGAGGTTTTTTTTTTTGAGTGCAGATCACGCTCCAGTTAGTTCTTGAACCACTGCTGCTTGTACTCTGCTGAGCGTGTCTCACTGCCTCATCCTTGACATTTTTCTCTAATTGTTGCTGCTACATTCTATTTCAAATAATTCAAATCAATTACTGTGACGTGCTTCCATCCGTATCAAATACATTGGTTGCAAACAATATAGAAGTACACAAACGGGCCTTTCACAGCTACTGAACAGTTGTGTGCAGTGATTACTGTAGTCAGAGGTTTTCATTTTTGGAGTGCAGATCCCGCTCCAGTTAGTTCTTCAACCACTGCTGCTTGTACTCTGCTGAGCGTGTCTCACTGCCTCACCCTTGACCTTTTTCTCTAATTGTGCTGCTACATTCTATTTCAAATAATTCAAATCAATTACTGTGACGTGCTTCCATCCGTATCAATACATTGGTTGCAAACAATATAAAGTACACAAAGGGCCTTTCAAGCTACTGAACAGTTGTGTGCAGTGTTTACTGTAGTCGAGGTTTTTTTTTGAGTGCAGATCCGCTCCAGTTAGTTCTTCAACCACTGCTGCTTGTACTCTGCTGAGCGTGTCTCACTGCCTCATCCTTGACCTTTTTCTCTAATTGTTGCTGCTACATTCTATTTCAAATAATTCAAATCTATTAGTGTGACGTGCTTCCATCTGTATCCAATACATTGATTGCAAACACTATACAATTACACAAAGGAGCCTTTCAGAGATAGTGAACAGTTGTGTGCAGTGTTCACTCTAGTCTGTGAGGTTTTTTTTTTTGAGTGCAGATCACGCTCCAGTTAGTTCTTCAACCACTGCTGCTTGTACTCTGCTGAGCGTGTCTCACTGCCTCACCTTGACCTTTTTCTCTAATTGTTGCTGCTACATTCTATTTCAAATAATTCAAATCATTACTGTGACGTGCTTCCATCCGTATCAAATACATTGGTTGCAAACATATAGAAGTACACAAACGGGCCTTTCACAGTACTGAACAGTTGTGTGCAGTGTTTACTGTAGTCAGAGGTTTTCATTTTTGAGTGCAGATCCGCTCCAGTTAGTTCTTCAACCACTGCTGCTTGTACTCTGCTGAGCATGTCTCACTGCCTCATCCTTGACCTTTTTCTCTAATTGTTGCTGCTACATTCTATTTCAAAAATTCAAATCTATTAGTGTGACGTGCTTCCATCGTATCCAATACATTGGTTGCAAACACTATACAATTACACAAAGGAGCCTTTCAGAGATAGTGAACAGTTGTGTGCAGTGTCACTCTAGTCTGTGAGGTTTTTTTTTTTTGAGTGCAGATCACGCTCCAGTTAGTTCTTCAACCACTGCTGCTTGTACTCTGCTGAGCGTGTCTCACTGCCTCATCCTTGACCTTTTTCTCTAATTGTTGCTGCTACATTCTATTTCAAATAATCAAATCTATTAGTGTGACGTGCTTCCATCGTATCCAATACATTGGTTGCAAACACTATACAATTACACAAAGGAGCCTTTCAGAGATAGTGAACAGTTTGTGCAGTGTTCACTCTAGTCTGTGAGGTTTTTTTTTTTTCGAGTGCAGATCACGCTCCAGTTAGTTTTGAACCACTGCTGCTTGTACTCTGCTGAGCGTGTCTCACTGCCTCATCCTTGACATTTTCTCTAATTGGTGCTGCTCCATTCTATTTAAAAAAATCAAATCTATTAGTGTGACGTGCTTCCATCCGTATCCAATACATTGGTTGCAACAATACATAGAAGTACACAAAGGGCCTTTCAAGATAGTGACAGTTGTGTGCAGTGTTCACTTAGTCTGTGAGGTTTTTTTTTTTTTGAGTGCAGATCACGCTCCAGTTAGTTCTTGAACCACTGCTGCTTGTACTCTGCTGAGCGTGTCTCACTGCCTCATCCTTGACCTTTTTCTCTAATTGGTGCTGCTCCATTCTATTTAAAAAAAATCAAATCTATTAGTGTGACGTGCTTCCATCCGTATCCAATACATTGGTTGCAAACACTATACAAGTACACAAAGGAGCCTTTCAGAGATAGTGAACAGTTGTGTGCAGTGTTCACTCTAGTCTGTGAGGTTTTTTTTTTTTTGAGTGCAGATCACGCTCCAGTTAGTTCTTCAACCACTGCTGCTTGTACTCTGCTGAGCGTGTCTCACTGCCTCATCCTTGACATTTTTCTCTAATTGGTGCTGCTCCATTATATTTAAAAAAAATCAAATCTATTAGTGTGACGTGCTTCTATCCGTATCCAATACATTGGTTGCAAACACTATACAAGTACACAAACGGGCCTTTCACAGCTACTGAACAGTTGTGTGCAGTGTTTACTGTAGTCAGAGGTTTTTTTTTTTTGAGAGCAGATCACGCTCCAGTTAGTTCTTCAACCACTGCTGCTTGTACTCTGCTGAGCGTGTCTCACTGTCTCATCCTTGACATTTTTCTCTAATTGGTGCTGCTCCATTCTATTTAAAAAAAATCAAATCTATTAGTGTGACGTGCTTCCATCTGTATCCAATACATTAGTTGCAAACACTATAGAAGTACACAAAGGAGCCTTTCAGAGATAGTGCACAGTTGTGTGCAGTGTTCACTCTAGTCTGTGAGGTTTTTTTTTTTTTTGAGTGCAGATCACGCTCCAGTTAGTTCTTGAACCACGCTGCTTGTACTCTGCTGAGCGTGTCTCACTGCCTCATCCTTGACATTTTTCTCTAATTGGTGCTGCTCCATTCTATTTAAAAAAAATCAAATCTATTAGTGTGACGTGCTTCCATCCGTATCCAATACATTGGTTGCAAATACTATACAATTACACAAAGGAGCCTTTCAGAGATAGTGAACAGTTGTGTGCAGTGTTCACTCTAGTCTGTGAGGTTTTTTTTTTTAGTGCAGATCACGCTCCAGTTAGTTCTTGAACCACTGCTGCTTGTACTCTGCTGAGCGTGTCTCACTGCCTCATCCTTGACATTTTTCTCTAATTGGTGCTGCTCCATTCTATTTAAAAAAAATCAAATCTATTAGTGTGACGTGCTTCTATCCGTATCCAATACATTGGTTGCAAACACTATACAATTACACAAAGGAGCCTTTCAGAGGTAGTGAACAGTTGTGTGCAGTGTTCACTCTAGTCTGTGAGGTTTTTTTTTTTGAGTGCAGATCACGCTCCAGTTAGTTCTTGAACCACTGCTGCTTGTACTCTGCTGAGCGTGTCTCACTGCCTCATCCTTGACATTTTTCTCTAATTGTTGCTGCTACATTCTATTTCAAATAATTCAAATCAATTACTGTGACGTGCTTCCATCCGTATCAAATACATTGGTTGCAAACAATATAGAAGTACACAAACGGGCCTTTCACAGCTACTGAACAGTGTGTGCAGTGTTTACTGTAGTCAGAGGTTTTCATTTTTGGAGTGCAGATCCCGCTCCAGTTAGTTCTTCAACCACTGCTGCTTGTACTCTGCTGAGCGTGTCTCACTGCCTCACCCTTGACCTTTTTCTCTAATTGTTGCTGCTACATTCTATTTCAAATAATTCAAATCAATTACTGTGACGTGCTTCCATCCGTATCAAATACATTGGTTGCAAACAATATAGAAGTACACAAAGGGCCTTTCACAGCTACTGAACAGTTGTGTGCAGTGTTTACTGTAGTCAGAGGTTTTCATTTTTGGAGTGCAGATCCCGCTCCAGTTAGTTCTTCAACCACTGCTGCTTGTACTCTGCTGAGCGTGTCTCACTGCCTCATCCTTGACCTTTTTCTCTAATTGTTGCTGCTACATTCTATTTCAAATAATTCAAATCTATTAGTGTGACGTGCTTCCATCCGTATCAAATACATTGGTTGCAAACAATATAGAATACACAAACGGGCCTTTCACAGCTACTGAACAGTTGTGTGCAGTGTTACTGTAGTCAGAGGTTTTCATTTTTGGAGTGCAGATCACGCTCCAGTTAGTTCTTCAACCACTGCTGCTTGTACTCTGCTGAGCGTGTCTCACTGCCTCATCCTTGACCTTTTTCTCTAATTGGTGCTGCTACATTCTATTTCAAATAATTCAAATCTATTAGTGTGACGTGCTTCCATCTTATCCAATACATTGGTTGCAAACACTATACAATTACACAAAGGAGCCTTTCAGAGATAGTGAACAGTTGTGTGCAGTGTTCACTCTAGTCTGTGAGGTTTTTTTTTTTGAGTGCAGATCACGCTCCAGTTAGTTCTTGAACCACTGCTGCTTGTACTCTGCTGAGCGTGTCCTCACTGCCTCATCCTTGACATTTTTCTCTAATTGTTGCTGCTTCATTCTATTTCAAATAATTCAAATCATTACTGTGACGTGCTTCCATCCGTATCAAATACATTGGTTGCAAACAATATAGAAGTACACAAACGGCCTTCACAGCTACTGAACAGTTGTGTGCAGTTGTTTACTGTAGTCAGAGGTTTTCATTTTTGGAGTGCAGAACCCGCTCCAGTTAGTTCTTCAACCACTGCTGCTTGTACTCTGCTGAGCGTGTCTCACTGCCTCATCCTTGACATTTTTCTCTAATTGGTGCTGCTCCATTCTATTTCAAATAACTCAAATCTATTAGTGTGATGCGCTTCCATCCGTATATAATACATTGGTTGCAATAGCCTTTTTGTTAAGGTACAGTATTATATCGACATTGTACAGGTGTTGCTATTCAGTCTGATAACTAGATATCATTCACCTTTTCTATCAGTTGTCGTTGTTTCAGCAAAACTTGCAGGTATATATTTAGCTATTGTGACTATGCACTATTGACTTTAACAAGGTAATGCATGAGTTTTGTTACCGATTCTCATTTTTACATGATGGACCTTTATGATATGGGTTGTTAAATTTGTAATTAAATATGTATTTTTTGAAATGACACAAATATAAGTAATGTTGAAGAGGACTAGTCCTACATCCATTGTTTGCACAATATTACAGGTGTACATCACGTCCCTTAATCAACAATGGATTCTTAAATTTACTTGTATGCTTTTATTTAAAAGCTAAGAACACTGAAGGCTAACCTTCGCACTGCAGTTGTTGTCAAAGTTCAACCCACATTATGCACTTCCAACATTGCAGCATTTGAGGCATGATGTGAGTTGGATTTGTCTAAGTTATGGAGTGACAAGGTTCACCATCAGTACCCTATAGCATAAGTAGGCTTTTGTGTTAGCATTTGTGTTCGACATGTGGATATCTGCAGTAATATGTCACAATTATTTTGTTACAGATTTGTGACAAAGACTAATAATTTTATGGTTTTAAAGGTGACGTTTCACTTGTTTACAGCTTAGAAATAAGGGTGTAGCCTCTTATCTATGTGTAGCAGTAGCCACTTTAACATGTCATGTTTTTTTCAACATGTGTAGCTACCTAGTAGTAATTTTTGCCGGATACACAGCAGGGGAACAGCAGGCGTTACTGAACCCCACAAACACATCAGCGATTGTTTTGATCTGTGCATCCAACACTTCTGAGCAGCAACTGCCAGTGTTGTAGCCCAGGCAGTAGAGTTCAGGTGGTAGAAAGATGAACATAACAGGAGACATGGATAACGTTGCCAACCAGTTATTTAATCTGAAACCGACAGGCAAATTCATGTGAGATCCATGCCTTGTTCATTTTCAGAAAAGTAAGCCAGTCTACATTATCGGAGGATAGTCGCATGCTACGGTCTGTTAGTACACCACCTGCAGCACTAAAGAAGCGCTCCGATAATACACTGGCAGCAGAGCAAGCCAGCACCTCCAATGCATACTGGCTAAGCTCTGGCCTTGTATCCAGCTTAGAGACCCAAAACTTGAATGGGGAAGAGCCATCTGGGAGTACACTGAGAGGCCAAGACATGTAGTCTGTCACCATCTTACGGAAACTTTGCCTCCTGCTGACTGGAGCCGTCTCGGATGGTGTAGATATTGGTGGTGCTGCCACAAAACTTCGCCACATTTGGAACATACTGGTCTTGCTGTTGTGAATGTGCTAGAAATGAATTCTGAGCAGAAGCTCCCTCTGGTGGTTACAAACAGTACTGAACTATCCAATGAAGATTGTGAAGATTGGAGATCAGGTGTTACTGACTGGTGTTATATAAGGGAGGTTCCCTCCCATCAGGGTTGACTGTGATCAATTGTTCTGGTCTCATCTTTGATTCCTGTACACTTTGTAGCTTGCTGTTTCGTGCCTGCATCTTTTTCTAACAGATAAGACATTTTATTCTTTTATTTTTTTTTGTTTTTTTTGGCATTTTGTCCTGCACTTCTGTGGGGGTCTGCCGGGTCCCCTTGGGGGGCTTGTGCTCCTGTCAGTTTAGCTCAGCCACTGTTGTTTGTTCATTTTCCTTTTCCACTTTTTTCTGTGGCTGCTGTTTAGTTTTTGTTACACCAGAGAACTAATTTAGGTGCTAGAGGTCGTGTCATCTCAGGTGTTTTTGTAATTAGTAGAGTTGGTACTTTTCAGGGTTTTTTGTGATTGCATAAAGTGCCCTTCCTATCCTTTTCTATTTATGAAGTTTGAGCCCCAACGTTTGCTCATAATATTTTCTGTCTGTGTCAGTATTTCTTCTTGTCTAACCGCCATTACATGTTTGGGGGCTTTCTATGTTCTTTGTGGATCTGCTCCAGGGCAGATAGCTTTCCTCTTTCTATCTTTAGGTGTAGTTAGCTTCTCAGGCTGTGACGAGGCGTCTAGGACCAACGTAGGTACGCTCCACGGCTGCCTTTAGTTGTGGTGGTTAGTCAGGGTACTGCAATCCCATAGATTCCAACCTCTCTGGTGTATTGCCTTTTTTGCCTGCTCTCCTCAGCTACCAAATCATAACATCTTGCCCTGTGCAGAGGCGCTGCTTGTGCTCCCTCTTGTTGCAGAGCTGTCTCCACTGTCTCGACGCACAGAGCTGCTTTGTAAAGCAGTAGTAGCAGCAGTGCTCTTGGCTGGAATGGAGAACATTATGGATTGCACCAGTGTGTCTTGGTACTCCCGCATTTTACGCTCCCGGTTCAACGGTGTGATGAGGCTTTGTAAGTTGTCCCGGTAGCGAGGGTCTAGGAGGGTGGACACCCAATAATCAGACGTGGTGAGAATGTGGGCGATGCGGCGGTCGTTTCTCAGGCACTGCAGCATGAAATCAACCATGTGCTTCAGACTCCCAACTGGCCAAGAAACGCTGTCCCCTGCAAGAGGCGTCATCTCTGCCTGCTCTGCATCACCCCACCCTCGCTATACATACTGACTAGAGCGTTGTGTACCTCCCTCTGGAGCGATGTCTTCCTCCTCCATTGACTCCTCCTCATCCTCCTCACAAAGTGAGCCCTGCCCAGCCCTTTGTGGGAACCACGTTGCGCTGACTGTCCAGAAGGTGACGGAATTTGTGACTCCTCATCCTCCACCTCTTCCAAAACCTCATCCCTTTGTGCTTGCATTGTTTTTTGAAGCAGGCAGATAAGGGGGACAGTCAGGCTGACTAGTGCATCATCTGCACTCGCCATCCGCGTTGACTCATCAAACGCACGCAAAACGTGGCAGATGTCCTTCATAGAGTCCTTCGCCAGTCCTTACACTGGCTGCCCATTCATTATAGTATCCAATTCAAAGTACTGGTTGTCACCCACAAAGCTCTCCACAGTGCAGCACCCCCCTACATCTCCTCCCTCATTTCTATCTATCGGCCTAACCGACTGCTGCTCTCTGCAAAAGACCTTCGACTAACCTCTGCACTAATCCGTACCTCCCACTCCCGACTACAAGACTTCTCCCGTGCTGCGCAAATCCTCTGGAATGCTGTACCCCAAGAAATTAGGACTATCCGCAATTAGCATGGTTTCAGGCGCTCCCTCAAAACACATTTGTTCAGAGCGACCTATCACATTCACTAATCAAAGTCATTCTATGTATAAGTCTGTGTGTGTAGCCCATTCACTATCTCCATCCATCCATCACTCCCTCAAAATGGCTGGACCATCATTGTAAATACACTATTGTATATAAACACCTGTACTTTGTATCTCCCCCACCTCATTGTAGATTGTAAGCTGTCACGAGCAGGGGCGGCTTATATTGCTTTAATTATTGTATTGTTAACGTTGTTACTTATGACTTGTGTTCTGAAACTGTTAAACTGTAAAGCGCTGCGGAATATGTTGGCGCTATATAAATAAAGATTATTATTATTAAGAGGCCCAGTCAGTAGTGGTGAAGTGTGAACGGCGCAAATTGCGAGTTGATTGCGCCTGATGCAGCTGATACTCCATTACTGTTGGCTGCTGCTCACACAACCGCTCCAACATATGTAACGTGGAATTCCACCTGGTGGGTATGTCACATATGATGCGATGTTCAGGAAGGCGAAATCTGCGTTGCAGAGCTGCAATCAGCGATCTGGCCATGCTGGAACGTCGCAAGTGAGCGCACTCTAGGCGGACCTTGTGCAGCAGTGCATCAAGATCCGGATAGTCCCTCAAAAAACTCTGCACGACCAAGTTGAGCACATGTGACAGACATGGTATGTGAGTGAGGTTGCCAAGGCCCAGAGCTGCCACCAGATTTCGGCCATTGTCACACACTACCAAGCCTGGCTGGAGATTCGCTGCCAAAAACCACAAGTCGCTCTCCTGCTTGATGGCATTCCAGAGCTCCTGCGCTGTGTGGCTTCGATTCCCCATGGAAATTAATTTCAGGACGGCCTGTTGACGTTTGGACACGGCTGTGCTCATATCGGTCGCAACAGGTAACCGTTCACGGGTCCATGTGGAGGTAGACCGTGACGGCTCTTGCAGCGATGATTCTGAGGAACTGGAGTAGGAGGAGGAGTCAATGTGTACAGACTTGATTCCTGCAATCCTTGGAGTTGGCAGAACACGTACAGCGCCACTCGCAAGATCAGTACCCGGCTCCACAACATTGACCCAATGGGCAGTGAGGGAAAGGTATCGTCCCTGGCCATGGGTGTTAGAACCCTCTTGTTAGGTTTTGTTTCAGTTAGCTGGTCACATGACCTTTTTTCCCTATTTAGTCTGGCTCCGCCCTTCTGGCTTTGCTTGACTTCATTGTATTATCTACTGTTAAGCTAGCCAGGTGCTTAGGTGCCTTACTCAGTCAGTTTTGCTTGATGTTAGGATCTCAAAGTATTTTGTTTTCTGTTTAATTATCCCTGCTACAATTTCTGTTATGAGGTGTCCACCTTTTCTCCCAGTCCCTAGATCTTGTAGGGATTCCTCCCTCGCAACTATAGGTCTTCGTTCAGACTAGCTGAGGACTTTAGCGGGTCTGGTCGCAGGATCAGGTTCCCCGTTACATCGTAGGGATTCAGCTTAGTTCTATTGTAGGGACAGAATTCCCTTCTTTCCTTAGTGGTTGTAGCAGATCATAACAATGGGTACTGGTCCACGCATCGGTGGTCAGGTGGACCTTGCTACTGAGGGCGTTTAGTAGCGCATGTTTAATTTTTCCCTCAACATGCTTTTGCAGACCAGGTACGGCTTGCCTGCTGAAATGAAATCGGCTTGGCACATTGTATTGTGGGACTGACAATGATATTAAGTTACGGAAACTGTCTGTCTCCACCAGCCTGAATGACAGCATTTCAAGGGACAGGAGTTTTGCAATGCCAGCATTCAGAGCCTGTGCTCGTGGATGGTTTGCCCAGTATGGCCGTCTTTTATCCCATGCCTGTGCTACCGATGGCTGTTTTGTGGCCTGGGATTGTGAGGATGACAGGGAACTTGCTGCTGTGTGTGGAATAACACTTTGTCTCTGGACAACAGTGACCGAGGTTCTTCCATGGCGATCCTGTGAGGAAGCAGAACCAGCTGTGTGTGAGCTCGATGAAGAGGCTTCAACACAACCTGAAGATGTAGGTGCTGCTGTAGGTTGGCCTACATCTCCAGTGTGTCTTTGTAACTCAACTACGTGCTTTGTCCGCACATGTTTCCACATTAGTGGTATTGAGGTTACTGACACTTTTACCTATTTTTAATTTTTGATTACACAGCTTGCATTTGACATAGAAAATATCATCTGCAAGTGTGTCAAAAAAGGACCACGCAGTGCAAGTCCTGGGAGCGCCCGGTTTGGCTGTTGGAAGAGAACTGCTACGAACGGGTGCCAAACTGGAGGCTACAGGCAACTGAGTCTGCAGCCTAACTCTCCCTCCTGTTTGTACCGTTGGGGCAATGTCTTCCTCTATCTTCCTTCTATCACTAACCACTTCTCTAGGCCTCTCACAGCTTTCAACCAAAGTACTGGTTCTCAGCACAAAGCTATCCACAGTGCAGCACCCCCCTACATCTCCTCCCTCATTTCTATCTATCGGCCTAACCGACTGCTGCGCTCTGCAAACGACTTTCGACTAACCTCTGCACTAATCCGTACCTCCCACTCCCAACTCCAAGATTTCTCCCGCGCTGCGCCAATCCTCTGGAATGCTGTACCCCAAGAAATTAGGACTATCCACAATTTGCATGGTTTCAGGCGCTCCCTCAAAACACATTTGTTCAGAGCGGCCTATCACATTCACTAATCAAAGTCATTCTATGTATTCTGTGTGTGTGTGTGTGTGTGTGTGTGTGTGTCTAGCCCATTCACTATCTCCATCCCTCACTCCCTTAAGATGGCTGGACCATCATTGTAAATGCACCATTGTATATAAACACCTATACTTTGTATCTCCCCCACCTCATTGTAGATTGTAAGCTGTCACGAGCAGGGGCGACTTATTTTGCTTAAATTATTGTATTGTTAACGTTGTTACTTATGACTTGTGTTCTGAAACTGCTAAACTGTAAAGCGCTGCGTAATATGATGGCGCTATATAAATTAATATTATTATTATTAGTATTCCTCTGAGCTGCTCCCAACATCTTCCTGTTCCTCACGCCATGTTGGGTCTTGGACCTCATCATCTCCACTACCCTCTTCCAACACTTGCTGCTGTTGGTGGTCTGGCCAGCACCATGCTCAACAGAAACTGGCACCTGAGTCTCATCATCATCAGATGCGTTCTGCGGTGTGCTGACCATCGGCACTGTCTCACCCGCCTCTTCAGATTCAGAGAGACACAGCTGTTGCGCATCACTGCATACTCCCTCTTCTTCACATTCCAGAATGCTGCTTGGCTGGGCCCCTGTTTGCAAGCCAACAGATTCTGAGAACAGAAGCAGACACTCAGCTGGCTCCTGTACAGAACTCTGTCACTGCCTGGGCAATTTGGCAGGCGGTGAAGAAACAGATGGTTGCTCAACAGTGCTGTGGTCCTGAGAGGAGGTGGAAGCAATTGAAGTCGATGCATTGGCTGACATCCAACCAACAACTGCTTCAATTTGTTCTTCCCGCAGCAGGGGGTACGCCGACCTCCTACAAAAGTGCGCATAAAGGAACGTTCATGGGGAAAACTGGTGGATGCTGTGTCACTGGGGGCGGCAGCAGCCACAGAATCCCCACATCCTCTCCCTGCTGAAACTCCACGGCCACGACCACGTGCCTTACTCCCTGCCTTCTTCATCTTGGTAGATTGATAAAGAAAGTCTGAAAAGTTATAAGGCCTAAGTGTGGTTATTCCGAAAAGACTGCAGTGAACACTGCACACAACTGTTCACTACCCAACGCGTCACAGCAGGAAGGCAGTCTGTGCGTCCAAACAAAGGCGCAAGCATACATGCACGTACCCTGTTTATAAAGCTATATAAAAAAAATTATGTAATAGTGACGCACACTTTATTGAGGTACAGTATTACATGGCCATTCACCATCTGTGGCTATGCAGTCTCATCTATATATACCTTATCTATCCGTTGTCATGCTTGCAAGTCCACAGTCAGGCATAAATAGCAATTTTCACTATGCACTTTTTAAAGGTTATGTTTGTTAATAAAAATGATTATTGCCACATATTATGAGCATTACATGATGGAAATTGTATAATTTTGTATAAACTGTTTAGTGACATTATTCAGCAAATGTAACATTTTAGTAATGTCACAGATAACTTGTAATGCTGATGATGTTTTGAAGTCAGACATTCATTGTCTATACAATAAAAATGGTGTACATACTGTTACTTATCCATCATTAATGGATTCAGTTATGTACTTGTATGCTTTTATGTACAACCGTATAGCAGATTCCTTAACTAATTTATTTTGTGGTTTGCATTGCTGTTAAACATGTTAATGTATGCGTTTATGTTTGTCAATTCTTTATTTATCTCGATATTTTTTAACTGAAATCATCATCTTATGGTAGTAAAGCTTATCTTTCTCTTGTTTGGAGTATAGACATTTAAAATTGACACGTAACAAGGAAAATACTTGATCTACTATTTAAACATCCTCCTTGACCCTGGGCTCCAACACCGCCAGTTGTTGCCTAGAAGTGCTGTTAGCACAGTCAACACTTGCTCCTGTGTTACTGGGGTTCAGTAACACCAGCTGTTCCCCTGCTGTGTGTACGTCAAAAAGTCCTGCTGCCTCCACCCTGTCCTCCTCTCATCCCTGGGCTCCAACACCGCCAGTTGTTGCCTGGAAGTGCTGTTAGCACAGTCAACACTTGCTCCTGTGTTACTGGGGTTCAGTAATGTCAGCTGTTCCCTGCTGTGTGTACGGCAAAAAGTCCTGCTGCCTCTACCCTGTTCTCTTCTCATCCCTGGGCTCCAACACCGCCAGTTGTTGCTCGGAAGTACTTGGCACGGGTACTGACTCCTGCCCAGCCTGGTTACAGCACGACAGCTGTTTCCTGGCAGTGTCAACGTCAATTAACCTCCAATAAGTTGTCCTGTCGTGTTGCATTCTGGTTAGCCGACTATATGGTGCCTGCAGTTTTGGTCATTCCTATATGTGCTGTGGGATATGTAAATAAAGGCTGTTTCCATTGTGACAATAGGACAAGCACCCACTGTAGGACTGTGTGATTCGGTAACTGTGGACGGCTTGCGGCCTGTCAACTTACATTTTCATGGGTGCCTTATGGTACCCGTCCAGGTTCCAGTACCGTCAACTGGTTCTCCGCAGTGCCTTTGGCCTAGGTGCCTCCATATCGGTATCCGAGTTCCAGCAACGTCTGCTGGTCCTTGGTAGTGCTTTGGAGCACAGGTACCTCCTGCTTAGTAACCGTGTCCCAGTAACGTCAGCTGGTCCTCGGTTGTGCCATTGGCTCTTTTCCTTCTGCTGCCCCTCCGGGTTCCAGCACAGTCAGCTGGTCCTCGTTACTTGCATTGGCTCTTGTACCTTCTGCTACCCGTCCGGGTTCCAGTACCGTCAACTGGTTCTCCGCAGTGCCTTTGGCCTAGGTGCCTCCATCTCGGTATCCGAGTTCCAGCAACGTCTGCTGGTCCTTGGTAGTGCTTTGGAGCACAGGTACCTCCTGCTTAGTAACCGTGTCCCAGTAACGTCAGCTGGTCCTCGGTTGTGCCATTGGCTCTTTTCCTTCTGCTGCCCCTCCGGGTTCCAGCACAGTCAGCTGGTCCTCGTTACTTGCATTGGCTCTTGTACCTTCTGCTACCCGTCCGGGTTCCAGTAACGTCAGCTGGTTCTCGGAAGTTAGTCAGCCTTCTTGTACCTTCAGCTACATTTACAAATTGAAGATTTTTTAAATGTTTTTTTGGGTAATCACTCTGGATCTCCAACAATGAAGACGACGACCCTGATGACCACCCCGAAGAAGATGATGACCACAAGGACGACGAGCATCAAGCCAACCAGCCTGAACACCATCACAAAGAAGAAATAAAAGATTACCCAAAAGAAGATCACCAACAGGACAAAGAAGGTTAAGACAAACTACAAGATACAGAACAAGAGACAGAAGAACAATAAGCAGAAGATCAAAAAGCAGAAGAACATGAAGTATAAGACCAAAATGAAGAGCAAAATATATGCGCTAAATTATAAGCAGAAGAAGACTAAGCAGTGTATGGGGGTGAGTCCGTTCCTCCTCGTGGTGCCCCTGGAAAATGCCTGCTGCTGCAGGCTAAACTGAACACGGACAAATACTGTTGTAATTTAAATCTTTTGTGACAGCAAGAACGGAAGGATGAAAAATTCATACTTTTACAGATTACGAGTACAGGAATCTCTGTCACAAATAAGAATATGATGAAGAAGATGAAGATGAAGTAGAATATGAAGAAGAATAATAGTTTAATAAGAACAATATGAGTAATGTTAACAAAAAGATGAATAGCAAGAAGTTTAAGAAGAAGATAAAGAAGGTGAAGATGAAGAATAATTTGATGAAAAAGATGATGCTGCTGAAGATTATGAAGGAGAAAGTGTGTCAAAAGTTAAAAAGGTGAAGAGCATGGAAGTTGTGAAATATACATATTTGCCAAAATAGAAAAAACGTTAACAACATTGTCAATTTCTTCGTCAATCCGAACATCTTTAAAAAAAAAAATATAATGCTATTCCATTTGATTGGGTTAAACATCTATGCCTTAATGTCTCCTCAACCTCCCCCAATACATTCTACATTACTCTTTGTTGTTTTCCTTCATGTACAATTAACCAACAAGGCAATTTAATTCCGATATTTTGTTCCCATAGACTTACATTGGATTTCCGGTATCGGTATCAGGTATCGCCGATATATTTTGGGTATCGGCGATACCATTCCGATTCCGATACTTTTGGATATCGGAAAGTATCGCTCAACTCTACTTTTGACGTATCCCCAAAATCCTTTTTTGTTGCTTTTGACATCTCTTGCAAGCCTTAATTCATTGTCAGCTTTAGATAATCTGATTTGTGCCCTGCAGGTTCTGCAGATGGCATTATATTCTTCTTTAGATAAGCCTCCCTCTTTCCATTTGATAAACATTTCTTTCTTCCTTTTTAGCATGTGTTTAAGTTCTGTGGTCATCCATCCTGGTTTCCTTAAATGCTTCCCATTCTTCCCTCTTTTTGGAATTGTTAACGATTGTGCTTTGAGAATCTCATTTTTCAAGATGTCCCATCCTTCCTGGACATTTTTGTCCTTAAGGATATCCTGCCATTGGATCCCTCCAATTCTCTTTCTGAGTCCCTTAAAATCTGCCTTTCTGAAATCTAACCTTGACGTCTGAGTCTTCACATGTCTTCCTCCCCTTGTTATCCAAAATTCTAAAATAGCATGGTCACTACCTCCTAGGGTCCCAGACACTCTTACCTCCTCAACCATTTCCTCCCTGTTTATAAGGATTAGATCCAAGGTAGCAGATCCCCTTGTTTTCTCCTCTACCTTTTGAAAGATAAAGTTGTCAGCAAGAGAAGATAAGAATTTCCTTGACCTGTTAGTTTTGCCTGAGAGAGATTCCCAACAAATGTCTTGATATTTGAAATCTCCCATGACCACTATGTCATATTTTTTGGAGAACTTGGCCATTTGATGCATAAAGAGTTCATCCATATCTTCAGCTTGCATAGGCGGCCTGTAGTAAATGCCTACAATGGTGTCCTTTCCATTGTTCTGTCCTTGTATTCTTACCCAAACAGTTTCCACAGAACTCCCAGTCTCTGAAGCGTCAATCTCTGTGCAGATATACGCTTTTCTAACATACAATGCGACACCTCCTCCTCGTTTATCAAGTCTGTTTCTTGCAAATAAGTTGTATCCTTCTAGCCTTGTATTCCAATCATGTGTATCGTCCCACCAAGTTTCAGTGATTCCAATGACATCATACTTCTCCCTGCGTTAGTAGTTCCAATTCTCCTTGTTTGTTGCCCATGCTTTGTGCATTTGTATAAAAACATTTTAGTTTGTGATTGGTTTCTCTTCCTCCAATATTTTTATTATTTAGATTTTTTTTGTCTCTGTGTGGAAAGTTCTAGAAAAGTATAAGGAATGGAGCTCCCATTCCAGGTTATCGTCACAATGTGGCACCAGCAGAAGCTGTTGCAACACATGGCAAACAGGTGCCACCAGCTCCAGAGGAATTTCCTGCTCCATCTTCCGATTCATCATCAGCAGGAGGGCCAGGAGTCAAAATGTTCCCTTGAGTGCTGTGTGAAAAGAAAAAAAAATAAACACATTATTAGGGTATGTTTCCATGCTGTGTAGGAGCAATGTTTTGGACGCAGGAAAAAGGCCGCTCCACCCAAAGCGCTGCCCACTTTTTTGTTCACATGGTGATAATGCATGTTTTCATTGAACACATGTGGAATCACCGCATGCTATCAATACACTGTACTAGTTATCTGGCGTAGACAGAGCGGCAATGCAAGATAAATAGACATGCTGTGGTGTCAAAAGACGTGCCACATGTTCGGTGACGTAGGTCTGACACCTCCATCTTTGTACGCATAGTGGAGACGGGATTTCAGAAAATCACCTCCACTATGCAGTAACATCTGGAGCCTGTGGATTGAACGCTGCGGTTGTGCGTGGCGTTCAATACGCAGCCAATTGTGCTACGCCACGTGGAAACATACAGGCTAGATATAATTACAGATTTTTTTATTTTTTTTGTCAAAACTTACCTTCACAATGTCCTGCTTGTCACGAGAAATTGTAACTCTTAAAATGGAAAAGTGTGCCTGCTTGGAAAGGAGCCACTTTTTGAACAGCTGGCAACATATTTCAGAAATCTGTACTCCACCGACCGCCACCTCTGTTTCACATCTTTCTCTAAAAAATAAAAATAAAAAAGTACACACACTATTATCAATCGTAGTCCATTTTTTACAAAGTATCATATTCATTGTTAAATAACGTTCTAATTACCAATTTGGGACTGTTTTGCATTTGTGCAGGAATCCCATTCGGGAAATAGCTCACTAAATATTTTGGTCCAGCATAGGTCCCGATGAAACCTATCCTTATAGGAGTAGTCTGCGTGGTCCCATAGCGCAGGATAATCACGTACCTACAATGTATACAATAATGTCATTACATACTACATCCAACACCCAAATAAAAATAAAATATTTAAATTTTAAATATATTTAGATATAACCCCTAACCTTACCCCTAGCCTAACCATAACACAAACACCAAAAAAAAACATAACCCTAATCCAAAACAAAACCCCAGGCCTAACCAGAACCCTAACCCAAACACACCCCTAACCCTAATCCCACACCTAACCCCAACCATAATCACAACCCTAACCCTAAACTCAACCCTAACCCTAATCCCAACCATAACCACAACCCTAACCCTAATCCCAACCATAACCACAACCCTAATCTCAACCCTAACCCTAATCTCAACCCTAACCCTAATCTCAACCCTAACTCTAATCCCAACCATAACCACAACATTAATCTCAACCCTAACCCTAATCCCAACCCTAACCCTAATCACAACCATAACCACAACCCTAACCCTAATCCCAACCATAACCACAACCCTAACCCTAATCTCAACCCTAACCCTAATCACAACCATAACCACAACCCTAACCCTAATCCCAACCATAACCACAACCCTAATCTCAACCCTAGCCCTAATCTCAACCCTAACCCTAATCCCAACCCTAACCCTAATCCTAACCATAACCACAACGCTAACCATAATCCCAACCATAACCACAACCCTAATCATAATCCGCATTTGAAACGGTAAACATATTTTAAAAAATTAACTTTAATTTGACATGATTAATGGTGTGACAAGGTTTTTTTTTAATGAACATTATAATTGCAGGGTTTTTTTTTTAGACCTTTTTTGGGGGGTTTAACAAAAGGGGTTGGTGCAAAAATTTGCGTGGGCTCCCGCGCAATTTTCTGTGCCAGAGTGGAAAAGCTGACGGCCAGGGGCCAATAGTTGTAGGCTGGGAAGGGGTTAATACCCACAGATCTTCCCAGACCATGAATATCAGCCCGCAGCTGTCTACGTAGCCTTTACTGGCTATAAAAACAGGGGGACCCAATAAAAAATGACGTGGGGTCCCTCTATATTTTTATAGCCAGAAAGGCTATGCAGACAGCTGCAGGCTGATATTCATAGCCTAGGAAGGGGCCATGGATATTGGCACCCACCCTGGCTACAAATATCAGCCCGCAGCTGCCCCAGAAATGGCGCATCTCTAAGGCGCATCTTAGCCTTTCTCTTCCCACTCCTGTGTAGCAGTGGGATATGGGGTAATAAGGGGATAACGTCACCTTTGATTGTTAGGTGACATTAAGCCAGATTAATAATGGAGAGACGTCAATAAGACGCCTATCCATTATTAATCCTAAATTAATAAAAGGTAAAATAAAACACACAGACATTGCATAAAAATACTTTAATGAAATAAATAAAGTTTTTGACCAAATTTTATTTTACTGGTATCCGACCGAAGCCCTTGTTCTCCTAGGAAAAAAACCAAAACAATTGTATACTCCCTGGTCCGACGCAGTCCATTAATTATCGAGTGTCCCTCGACGATCTGCCATGGAGAAAAGTCACATCAGGAGACGTGAGTGCTCTCCATGGCTCCGGCAACACACTAACAGGAGTGTTGTGAACGTGTTGGAGACGACTTCGTAGGAGCTGAAGCTCCCTCTAGTGGTTGCTGAGGGTATTGAACCTATGTTGAACAGCAAAAATCCACCACCTGCAACTGACGATTGGTTATCAGGTGATACGGACTGGCCTGATATAAGTGAGCTGACCTCCCATGGTTCTTGCCGGTTATCAATTGTTCTTCCTGGTCTAGGTTGGAATTCAGCTTGCTTTTCTGCTGTCTCCTGCTTGCTTTCAGATACGTCACTTTCAGTTTTTTTTACTGTGGTTTGAATTTCCTTGTTTCTTGCTGCATTGCTTTTTGAGTTCAGCCGAGTCCCCTTTGGGGGGCTTGGGCTGGTCTCCGTTCGCTTTTTGTATTTGTTCATTTGCTCAGTTCTTGTGATATTGTACTGCTGGTTAGCTACGTGTCCACACCAGAGATCTGATATAGGTGGTCGAGACCGTGTGGTCTCAGTATTTTTGGATTCAGAAGTGTTGGAGTTTTTCCTAGGGTTTTTCTGGGTTGCAGACAGTATTCTCTCCTGTGCTGTCCTATCTAGACAGTTTTGGGCCCCAGCGTTTGCTCATTCTATTTTCTGTCTGTGTTCGTGTTTTCATCTTGTCTAGCCGCCATTATATGTTTGGGGGCTTCCTATTCTTTTGGGACTCTACTCCGGGGCAGTTAGCTTTCCTCTTCCATCATCAGGGATAGCTAATTTCTCCGGCTGTGACGAGGCATCTAGGGTACCGTAGGAACGTCCCATGGCTGCTTCTAGTTGTGCGGTTAGTTTAGGGGTCTGCAACCTATTAGTTTACAACCTCTCTGGTGTTTGGCTGCCTATGCGTTTTTTTTCCCCTGCCTCCTCAGCTACCAAAACATAACACAGAAGCCAAGCTCCTGCAGTGTGTTACTGCGCATGCGTGAGAGTTTACCGGAGTTCATTGACTCCGGTACTCTCGCTTTACGACACAGCTGCATAGGAAAATTGTCACGCAGCTCTAGTGCCGTAAAGAGACAGCATGGAGCTGCAGAACTCTGGGAAACTCCGCGATACACTGCCCGGAGCATAGCTCCGGGCAGTGTATCGCCGGAAGACGGAACAGATCGCCGTGGGACACTCGATTAGGATTTCTGCGGACCAGGGGTATTTATTGCTTTATTTTTTTGGATTTTTTCCTAGGGGACGACGGCTTAGGGTGAAGGTGTGGTGTATGGTGAGTATGTACTCTATGCTGTATTGTACTGTCTGTCATGTATGTTACAAGTATTGTATGTTTAGTGTATGTGTTATTGTTTTCTGTTTTTTTTTACTCACAATTGTGCTCAGTCGCCGGACACAGGGACTACTATCCCATCCTCATAGATTGTAAGCTCCTCATAGATTGTAAGCTTGCGATCAGGGCCCTCTTTCCTCTTGGTATCTACTTTGATCTGTGTTTATTGTTATGCTGTAATGTCTATTGTCTGTACAAGTCCCCTCTATAATGTAAAGTGCTGCGGAATATGTTGGCGCTATAGAAATAAAATTATTATTATTATTAACCTATAGCTGGATGGGAGTAGCAGTCAAATACGGCGACTGTGTACAATTCTCGCACTATCGTCACATGGGGATGGACAGACTTGCACAGGCAGACTCACACAGACAGACTTCACACAGACAGACACACACATAGATACCAAATCAATCAGACGGCCGACATCCATCCTCATGCGACGATAGCACTCCATGCTGCTTGCAATATGGCGACTTCTTCCACACACACAAATCTCCGCCCACACACTTCCTCCCGCCTGAATTACATCACTTCCCCCTGCAGCGTTTTTGACAACCCAGTCCGCAGCAAAACCGCAGATCTTTTTTCCATTTATGGTTTTGCTGCGGGTTTGACTGACATAATACAAGTCAATGGGTGCAGAAACGCTACAGAACTGCAAAAAGAATTGACATGCTGGGGAAAAAAAACGCTGTGAATCCGCGCGTTTTTTTACGCAGCATGTGCACAGTGAAATTTATTTTCCATAGAATTACATGACACTGTGCCCTGCCTGCGGAACTGCTGTGGAACCGCAGGGCTAAAACCGCTGCGGAAACGCAGGCAAATCCGCAACATGTGCACAGGCCCTAAGGGTGGAGGGATCTGCTGCCCTTTCTCAAACTCAAACTCAAATAGGCTTTATTGGCAGGACCAAAATACATTTAGTGTTGCCAAAGCAAGGAAAATAAATGTAACAGAGGAGAGGGATATGGGATTATGGGAATGGGGTATTGGGTACACAATTTGGGAAATAATAGTCCATTTGGGGGTTTTAAGTTCCTCTCAGCTTATGACATATGGTGATGTATTGGTCGGCGATCTCCACTGTTGATTCCTCTTCCCCCAGTAGGATGCAGAGTTTCCTCTCCTCATCCATAGATGGGAAGTTCGAGTTGTGAATGGAAAGTCTCTGGAAGTGGGAGGTCCTCATTGCTGAGTATTCGTTGCAGTGAAGTAGGAAGTGCGCCTCGTCCTCCAGTGCCCCCTACTGGCAGTGTTGGCACAGTCTGTTCTCCAGTGGCTTGTATGTCTGTCGGTGCTGTCCTGTTTCTATCTCTAGACTGTGGGCACTCAGTCTGTGTAGACTCAGGGTCTTCCTGACTTTGGGGTGATGTAACCTCTCCAGATATGGGGCCAGAGTATAGTCCCTCCACAGTGACCGGTAGATAGTGAGTTTCTGGGATTTCTCTAATTCACTCTGCCAACCCTCTATATATTGCATCTTGCAGTGCAGTGGTTTGGCATGAACCCAGCTATGCTTCTGCTGAGGATGTCATGCTGGGTGAGGAAGGTGATGATCCTTGTTATGTTCCACTAGAATTTTCTGTGTAAACATTCAGATTTGTTATGTGGTATAACAGCACCATCTAGTGGTCGTTTTATAGAATGTCTTTGGTTGTTGATATTGAGGTTTTTTGACATATCTACCACACCGTAGTTCATGAGTCATAGTTTTCATGACTCATCAGTCAGCCCCAGCAGCCATGTTTTTTGCTCAGTATACAACTAAGATAGTTCATTTCTGAGTACCTCCTGACATCAGAATCCAATAGTGATCTCTTACATCCAGATCTGTAGCTGCACAATCGGTAGGTCCTAAACACATTCACCATGAACTTGACAGCCGTATAAATATTGGGATGTTTACATCATGCTGTTATGAAAATGTGAGAGTTGTAGTCCATGCTTTTCCGACTGGTCAGTAAGCATGGGATATACCGCATGTTATATGTAACTACATGTTATGCATATAGTGTGTTCCCTCACCACTGTATATTGTGTATATATTGTATGCTTGCCACATGTTTGTGAGCACATAGTAAAATACTGTTATTTGTTCCACAGTTTTTTACCATATTCGATTCCTGCAATAAACTTGGTAACAGACATCACGTGTCTATCAAATCACTGTTGGGATCAAGGTTTATGCTGTCTGCAAGGATTATGTACACATACACATAAGACGGGCAGAACAGTAAAAAACGATTAACCCTCGCAGGCTGGATAGAAGAACTGCGGATTCTCACATACTGATCGCAGTAAAACTGCCGGCTACAAGCTGGATAGAAGATACCGCAGCTCGCACATCGTGATCGTCGTGAAACCAAGCTTCTGTCAAGCCTGAAAGAAAGGGCGCGAATCCTGTCAGAGCGTCACCATGTCAGCCGCAGAAGGTAGATCATTCACCACAAGATCTGCAATCTCAGCAAGCTGCAAAAGCTCAAAGAAGTCAGTGAGCAGCTCTACCATTGCCATTGCCCGCGCAAAAGCAGAAGCTGCCAAAGTGCGAGCATTGTTTGCTGAACAACAGGCACACATGGAAGCAGAGGAAGCACGCATGAAAGCAGCTCTGGCCGAACAACAGGCACACATGGAAGCAAAGGAAGCACGCATGAAAGCAGCTCTGGCCGAACAACAAGCACACATGAAAAAACTAGCATTGGAGAGGGAAGCAGCAGTTGCACTGGCAGAGGCTGAAGTTTTGGAGGAGGCAGCAAGTATCGCAAGTAATAGACGCAGCAGTATTCTTGGATCAGAGCTCAGTCAACAGGACAAAGCACGACACACTTCAAAATACGTACTGCAGTATGCTAAGTCAGATGACGGTCTGTATTACGGTCCAGGAGCCGAGTCAACCCTGCTTACAAACTCCAGCCTAATCCTGTCACACAACAAGCAGCCTCAGCCTTCCAAATGCCATACATCAAGCAAGACAGTAATTTTATATATCATCGGTCCCCTATGCAACCTGCATTCCAACCGACAGACAACTGCAGAGCAGCTCCAGCCTTCAAGAAGGAACAAGTAGATGGTAGTTATTACAACAAAGACAAGTTTAAAGACTACTCTAACCCACATGGACCTCTGCACCTTAGCTCGTTTCCAGATTCATCAAACAGAAATCAAGGTATGTCAGATGTTCTCAAATTCCTTGCTCGACGTGAGTTGATAACCCAAGGACTCTCCAAGTTTAACGACATACCTGAAGGCTATAGAGCATGGCGATCCTCATTCAGAAATACAATCAAAGATCTGGATCTGTCTGCAAACGAGGAGGTCGACCTTTTAGTCAAGTGGCTAGGAAATGAATCCACAGAGCATGCAAAACGGATTAGGGACATAAATTTAGACTATCCCGACAGAGGACTAAACCTGATATGGGAGAGACTGGAGGAGTGTTACGGCTCACCAGAAGTGATAGAAAACGCACTCTTCAAAAGAATTGAGGATTTCCCCATGATGCAAGGCAAAGGTTTCCAAAAACTGAGAGAATTGAGCGATCTGTTGACAGAACTTCAAGTTGCCAAAGCTCAAGGAGACTTACAAGGCCTAGCATTCTTGGACACAGCACGCGGTGTAAATCCCATAGTACGCAAACTTCCGCAAGGCCTGATAGATAAGTGGATCGGTCAAGGCTCCAAATACAAGGAACGATACAACGTCCCATTTCCTCCATTCTCATTCTTTGTGGACTTTGTACACCAACAAGCAAAGATTAGAAATGACCCCAGCTTTGACTTCTCAATGTTTGACACCACGTACCCCAAATCAGGTAAACCTGTCTCAATGCGTAACCTGAGAGATACACCAGTGGCAGTACACAAAACCAGTGTATCTCTTCAAGACACTTCACGCAAAACTTATAGTACTGCAGAGACTGATAAGACCTCATCTAAAGACCCGTGCAAAGAATGCCCTCTGCATAAGAAACCACATTCGTTGCTGAAATGCAGAGGATTCAGAGAGAAACAGCTCAAAGATCGCAAAACTTTCCTCAAAGAAAACCACATTTGCTACAGGTGCTACGCAGCAACTTCACATCTTGCAAAAGACTGTACAACAAACATTAAATGCTCAGAATGTGACAGTGAAGAGCATAACACAGCTTTACACCCAGGACCAGCTCCATGGACTCTCACACCCTCAGACCAAGTGATAGAGCACGGCGAGGAGCAGAGAGACCCTACACCTCCTGAAGTGACACCTCAGTGCACCCAAGTCTGTGGAGAAGGACTTAGCAACAAATCTTGCTCCAAGATCTGTCTTGCCACAGTTTACCCCATTGGTCACAAAGAGAAAGCTGTAAAGTTGTATGCCATCCTTGATGATCAGAGTAACAGGTCTCTCGCTAATTCAACTTTCTTTGATATCTTCGACATTAAAGGAAACAGCTCGGCATATTCACTTAAGACTTGCACAGGTGTGAGTGAAGAAAAAGGGAGAAGAGCTACTGGTTACCAAATTGAATCCTTAAGTGGTGAAACATCCCTGCCTCTGCCTACGCTGATAGAATGCAATCAGATCCCAAACAACAGAGAAGAGATTCCTACACCTGCAGCAGCATCACATCAAGGACATCTAAAAAATATAGCGCACCTAATTCCTGAAGTCGACCCAGACGCTCCAATAGTACTTCTGCTTGGAAGAGACATCATAAGAGTCCACAAGGTGAGGAAACAGATAAACGGTCCTCACAGTTCTGCTTATGCTCAGAAGCTCGACCTAGGGTGGGTCATTATAGGCGATGTCTGCCTAGGAAGCGTTCACAAGCCAACCACTGTGAATTCTCTCTTCACAAATACATTGGAAAATGGACGTCCATATCTCTTTCAGCCTTGTCCTAACAGATTCCTTGTAAGAGAGAAGCCTACAAGTGTGTTATACCCGGACTGTGCAGAAGATGAAGATCATCTGGGGTGTACAGTGTTCCAGAGGACAAAGGAAGACAACGACCCTACCAAAGACGTCATAGAATACCGCATGAAGGTACATGTTTTTGGCAATAGTCCATCTCCTGCTGTCGCCATTTATGGACTGCGACTCTCTGCCCAAGAAGGTGAAGAAAACTATGGGCAAGACGTTAAGAAGTTTGTTGAAAGAGACTTCTATGTGGATGATGGCCTAAAGTCACTTCCCTCACCAGAGGCTGCAATCAGCCTACTAAGAGGACTCAACGTATGCTTTCCTGTTCAAACCTCAGACTGCATAAAATAGCTTCAAACAGCGAAGATGTTATGGCAGCCTTCCCAGTTCAAGATCATGCCAGCGATCTGAAAGACCTAGACTTTGCAATGGACCCCATACCCATGCAACGCAGCTTAGGGCTCAGCTGGGATCTCAAGTCTGACACATTTACCTTCCAGGTTGACCAAGAGCAAAAGCCCTTCACACGACGTGGTGTCTTATCCACCATCAACAGCCTATATGATCCACTTGGATTTGCAGCACCAGTCACCATCCAAGGTAAGACTCTCCTCAGAGATTTAACTGCAGACACATGTGATTGGGACTCTCCACTTCCCCCAGAGAAAGAAGCTCTATGGGTAACCTGGAGAGACTCTCTAAAGACATTGTCTAATCTACACATTCACAGACCATATGTTCACATCTCTGCTGCAGAGGTTCAGACTAAGCAGTTGTGTATATTTTGTGACGCTTCAGTAAAGGCGATAGCTGCAGTCGCTTACCTTAAAACAACAGATATCAAAGGTCAAGTCCATATTGGCTTCGTGATGGGAAAGGCAAAATTGGCACCATGTCCTGAGCTTACCATACCAAGACTGGAACTTTGTGCTGCTGTTCTAGCAACAGAGCTAGCTGAGCTCATTGTGACAGAGAGTAAAGTAGTGCTGGGTTACATTCACAATGAGACTAGAAGATTCTATGTCTACGTACATAACAGAGTTCAAAGAATCAGGAAGTCAACACGACCTACCCAGTGGCGTTATGTATCAACTGATCACAACCTAGCAGACCATGCAACAAGAGCTGTTCCTGCAGCCCATCTTAAAGACACTCAGTCAAAAAGAAATGACTGGCCTTTGGGACTGATAACCAAAGTGTTTCCAAGTGAAGATGGAAAAGTTAGGAAAGTGGAGGTCAAGATCTGCAGGCAACACGAACCTAAACTTTTCCTCAGACAAGTCACTGAACTGATTTTGTTGCTCTCTCCAGAGGTACCTTAAAGTGGTATCTTTAAGATACCAGGCGAGGAGTGTTATGTTCCACTAGAATTTTCTGTGTAAACATTCAGATTTGTTATGTGGTATAACAGCACCATCTAGTGGTCGTTTTATAGAATGTCTTTGGTTGTTGATATTGAGGTTTTTTGACATATCTACCACACCGTAGTTCATGAGTCATAGTTTTCATGACTCATCAGCCAGCCCAGCAGCCATGTTTTTTGCTCAGTATACAACTAAGATAGTTCATTTCTGAGTACCTCCTGACATCAGAATCCAATAGTGATCTCTTACATCCAGATCTGTAGCTGCACAATCGGTAGGTCCTAAACACATTCACCATGAACTTGACAGCCGTATAAATATTGGGATGTTTACATCATGCTGTTATGAAAATGTGAGAGTTGTAGTCCATGCTTTTCCGACTGGTCAGTAAGCATGGGATACACCGCATGTTATATGTAACTACATGTAACACCTGCACATGGAACTGTCAGAGCAGCTACTGGTATACTGGGATTTACAGACACTAAGAACAGTTTTGCAGCTGCTGTTAAACAGGGACCTTCAGACACTAATGGTTTTTTCCCTGAGCTGCGGGGGACTACAATTCCCATGGACCCTTGTTTCAGTCAGATGACACAGCTAGGAGGGAGGAGGAACTTGGGGGAGGGAGCTGGAGAGGAAGTGAAAGAAAGTGAGAGAACGTATGGTTCATGTAAAAGATGGAGCGCTGTGGACTTGTATTCCTCTAAAGAGCGGAGCGTTCCAGTCCCCTCTGATATACCTGCGAATCTGGAGAGAGCGCAGCCCGGTACATCAAGTGAAGCAAGCAACATTAAGGACTCGGAGAGTTCTGCCGGCACTCCCACCGTATAAAGGCCTGAATCCTGCCGCCCCCAGTTGGGGTCCAGGGAAAACTACCACCGGTGGAGACGCACCGTGAGTGCCCCTTTTCGAGACTTGTGGTTCAACCAGCCCGTTACAGTGAGTACACTACGCCCCAGACTATTTACCTTCGTGAGCATCTAAGTGCACCAACGGTTATAAATTTGCGCGCCAACATCCGCGGCAACTGGGCCCCAACGTTTGGACTGGGTTAATACAAGAGAAGGGAAACCCTGCTACGTTATATTTGCAGGGTTGGGGAAAGAATTAGGTTGTGATGTGTATATGATTTTTATAGAGCACCGTTACCTGTATTGCATGTTGTTTCTTTAAATACACTTCATTTCTGCTGCATATCCATAAACCAGTTAAACTGTTTTACTCCTGTTTTGGTGAGTGTGTACTGAACTATAGGCAGGGGTTTCCCGAATCAGTCCCTGGCAGAAGATAACAGTCCTTCTGCAGTCCTAGAGAGAGCTCCAATCAAGATTCGGGTGGAGGCACTGCGCCCTAAAGAGGTGAGACCCCCCATAACACCCAGCGTACCGTGGTAGCCCTGAAGGGGTGTTACATACATGTTATGCATATAGTGTGTTCCCTCACCACTGTATATTGTGTATATATTGTATGCTTGCCACATGTTTGTGAGCACATAGTAAAATACTGTTATTTGTTCCACAGTTTTTTACCATATTCGATTCCTGCAATAAACTTGGTAACAGACATCACGTGTCTATCAAATCACTGTTGGGATCAAGGTTTATGCTGTCTGCAAGGATTATGTACACATACACATAAGACGGGCAGAACAATCCTTTTATTAATGATGCTCTTAAACAGTTTTCCCACAATGCTGTTGACATAGATCCCTATGTAGTTTGCTGGATTGTATCAGTCTCCAGTCTTATAGATGGGCGTAATGATACCTTGATTCCAGCATTGCGGGAAGTAGCTGGTGCTTAGGATGTGGGTGAAAAGTTTTTCCAGTGCTGCATATATGTCTGGGGAACTGTATTTGATCATCTCTGGCAGGATTAGGGAGTTGCATAGTGCTTTGCATTCTTTGTCAAATCATTTTTGGCATTGTTTATTTGTAGGACTCTTGGGTTGGTCTTTCTGAGGCCTGCTAGTTCTGCGATGGTAAATAGGATCTTGTTAAAATCATTCACTGCCAGGTTGGCCCCTTGCTGGTTTTTTGTGTAGCTACTTGTGTTAAAATGTACAGGTAGGTCTTGGATCTCGGTTCTGTTGCTCATTTTGATGTATTCAGTGCCTAGCTGTTTAGGCCACTTGAAGGATGGTGGTAGGTTGTGGAGACCGGTCAGATGGGGATTTTCTGTGGGTGGTTTATCCGTGGATCTCATATACAGCAGTATCTAGTTCTGGTCTGACAAGTAGGTTTCGGGGGGGTGACTATGAAGGCATTTATGTTTGCTGGGTCCATGACTGTTATGGCATAATCTACCACACTACTGCCCACGTGGAAGTTTGGTGTAAATCTCCCTAATGAGTCCCCACTGATGCAGCCATTCAGTATATACAGTACAGCCCCAGGTTCCGACACAGGTTCAGTAGTATTCTGCTGCTTTTCTTCACCACTCTGTCATAGCTGTTTCTTGCTGTCAGTACTGAGTCTCTGTAGAAGGACTCATCTCCCAGCACATATGTGTTTCCGTCTGGTGACAGATAGTCCTTTTCTGTACCCGTCCTGGCATTGAGGTCTCCACAGAGTAGAACCTTAGCCTTGGACTGGAATTGGGCTGCCTCCCTCTGTAGGACCTTGGAGATGTCTGGCTTAAAGTATGGGGATTCTGATGGAGGGATGTAAGGCTGGTTTCCCACTTGTGTCTGACCGACCTGTGTCGGTAAGCGCACGGCCGCCGCTAAGCTCCGCCCGGCCGCACCTCCTCCCGATCGTTCCACCTATGGGCGCATGACGCTGCATGTGACCTGCGCACCCTATCTTTAGCATTGGGTACGCAGGTAGTACGCAGGCCGTGCGCAGCTATGCGTTTGCCTCCGCTTGCGTCCTTTTGATCTGTGCCCAATGCACCGTGTTGCATTTTGGTGCTGTCGGCGCACCGTCAAAAGGACACAAGCGGCGGCAAACGCATTGCTGTGCATGACGTGCGCACCCAATGCTAAAGATAGGGTACGCAGGTCGCATGCAGCGTCTTGCGCCCATAGGCGGAGCGGCCAGGAGGAGGCGCGGCCGGGGGCGGAGCTGACCGATGCAGGTCGGTCAGACGCTGGTGTGAAATTAGCCTAAGCTGCACAGAGGTAGATGTCCTGCTGAGAGGTGAGGATGTAGCTGCTTATATTTATCCAGATATGGCTGTCTCCTCTTTTCATTGCTTTGATGTGCTCTTTGATCTCCTCTTTGTACCATATTAGTATGCCCCCTGAGCAGCAGTCCTGTTTGGTGTTCTTGTTTTTCTTGGCGGAGACACATAATTCCCTGTATCCCAGGGGTGCCAGAGATTCCTCCTCTGCTCGGGGCCCATGTCTTCAGGAGGATCTAGATGTCAATGTTCTTTAGACCTTTGTTTGAAGTCTGGGTCGTGTATCTTGAACCCAAAAGCTCAAGCATTCAATCCTTGAATGTTCCAGTTGCTGATAGCTAAGGATGTCATGTTTAGTCGATTTACCTTATCATGGAGAAAGATTTTCATAGTACATAACAGTTCGAGTGGTGGATTTAGGTGGCATGTTTTAGGGGTGTCCCATGAGTTTGCTGCACAATGTTTTGAGCAATGTCCTTATTTCTGCCATATTGCTGCCCTCTGTTATTTTGTGTTGCCATTGTGGGGCTTGTGGTCTCCAGTACTTCTGCCCTCTCTGTGGACTCTCACTGCAGATCACTGTGGATTGCCATCTGTTTGGTGGGCGTCTTGCTTGTGGTCTCAGAGGTCTGTCTAGAATGATGTCCTTTAGCTCTCTGGCTAGATGGCTGACCCCTTGTTTATTGAGGTGCTTGTCGTTGTATAGATGATGGAGCGTTATTTCGGGGTGTCTTGCCAGTTGTATGTTTGGTGTTAAGGTGATACTGTTGGCCAGCTCTGAGTTGATTTGCTGGGTTGTCTTTCCTTGGAAGCAGGGCAGACTATTATTTTGGAATCTGGGAAATTTTTGCTGGGCAGCTAATGCAAGTTTTGATAGGTCTTGGGTGGCTTGTCTCTTGGAACATATCAATTGGGCCAGTATGTAATATGAGATGTGTGGGCTCTGTGAAGTATGGGTTATTGATCATCTTCTCTGCTTGTGGGATTGTTGAACAGCGTATTTTTGTGACCATATCCCAGGGAACAGTCTCTTAGTGTAGTAAGGAAATAGTTCAGCTCACCGACATGGATCCAAAGTCCATCCGAGCAAGGATACGTCACTGCAGACGTTGCAATACATGAAGAGAAGAAAATCCAGCTCTGGAAATAATGTAAAAATCATCCTTTTATTAAGGCAAATATTAAAATACAAAAATCCAGCATGGCTGCTGTACTAGTCTCAGCGGCGAATAAATGAAGACACCACAACACACGGTGACTGCCCATCTTGGGTTCTGTTCTTTGTACCATGAGAGTTCCATTTTATAAATGTTTATGGAAAGATTAAAAGTCTCAGGTCCTCCTCATCTGTACTCTAATTTGAGTGCCATTCTTAATGCCCTGCGTTTTGATGTTCTTGTAATATTTTCTGAGAGTCTGGTTCCAAGCTTGGTGGTGCCCTGAGTGGAATAACACATTTGTTTTTTTCCCCTTGTTTGTTGAAGTCTATCAATAGGATCTCTGGGTGTTTCTGTATCTTGGCCAGTTTTATGGCTTTTCTCTCTTTCATAAATCTGGCATTCAGAGGGAAGGTTATCAATCACTAATGTGTCGGGCCCCCTGCTGGCTCCAGCTGCTGTCTCCAGGTCACCCCATACTTTCTGTGGTGATAAAAACTGAAAATGTGTTAGGCTATGTGCCCAAGTTGCAGAATTGAAGCAGATTTTTCCTCAGCAAATCCGCACTCCCTTGCCCGGAAAAACGTATGCGGATTTTGACGCGTTTTTGACGCAGTTTTCATGCGTTTTTCATGCGTTTATTCTAAGCGTTTTTTAAGCGTTTTGGAGCACAAATAAAGTTGGGTCAAAAAAAGGCTCCTATGAGGTCATTTCCTAGTCCAACCCCTCTTCTCCATTTTTTTAATACCAGGCCGCAGCAGTTAGCTTAGCCTTTGCTGGCCATTCTACCGGGGGACCCCCAAAAAAATGACGTGGGGTCCCCCTATTATTATTATTATTATTTATATAGCACCATTAATTCCATGGTGCTGTAGATGAGAAGGGGTTACATACAAAGTTTTAGATATCGTTTACAGTAAACAAATTTACAATGACAGACTGGTACAGATGGGAGAGGACCCTGTCCTTGCGGACTTACATTCTACAGGATAATGGGGAAGAGACAGAAGGTCGGGGGTGCGGCAGCTCTGGTGGTGGTGGTGAGGCGGCAGCTCTGGTAGTGGTGGTGAGGCGGCAGCTCTGGTGGTGGTGGCGAGGCGGCAGCTCTGGTAGTGGTGGCGAGGTGGCAGCTCTGGTGGTGGTGGTGAGGCGGCAGCTCTGGTGGTGGCGAGGCGGCAGCTCTGGTGGTGGTGGCGAGGCGGCAGTTCTGGTGGTGGTGGCGAGGCAGCAGCTCTGGTGGTGGTGGCGAGGCGGCAGCTCGGCTGGTGGTGAGGCGGCAGCTCGGGTGGTGGCGAGGCGGCAGCTCGAGTGGTGGGGAGGCGGAAGCTCGGCTGGTGGTGAGGCAGCAGAATGGTTATTGCAGGCTGTAGGTTTTCCTGAAGAGATGGGTTTTCAGGTTCCGTCTGAAGGATCCGAGGGTGGTGGATAATCGGACATGTTGAGGCGTGGAATTCCAGAGGATGGGGGATATTCGGGAGAAATCTTGGAGGCGGTTGTGTGAGGATCGAATAAGTGTGGAGGATAGTAGGAGGTCTTGGGAGGATCGAAGATTACGTGAAGGAAGATATTGGGAGATTAGTTCAGAGATATAGGGAGGGGACAGGTTGTGGATAGCTTTGTAGGTCAGTGTTAGTAGTTTGAACTGGATTTGTTGGGGAATTGGGAGCCAGTGGAGGGATTTGCAGAGGGGAGAAACAGGGGAGTAGCGAGGAGAGAGGTGGATTAGTTGGGCAGCAAAGTTGAGGAGAGACTGGAGTGGTGCAAGAGAGTTGACGGGGAGGCCACAGAGGAAGGTGTTGCAGTAATCAAGGTGGGAGATGATGAGGGCATGCACAAGAGTTTTAGTAGATTGAGGGCTGAGGAAGGGATGGATTCTGGAAATGTTTTTGAGTTGAAGGTGACAGGAGGTGGCAAGAGTTTGGATGTGTGGTTTGAAAGACAGGACAGAGTCGAGAGTTACTCCGAGGCAGCGGATTTCAGGTGCGGGAGAGAGTATGATGCCATTTACCATAATAGATAGATCGGGTAGGGAAGATACGTGAGATGGAGGAAAGATGATGAGTTCGGTTTTGTCTACATTGAGTTTTAGAAATCGAGAGGTGAAGAAGGAGGATATGGTTGATAGGCACTCCGGGATTCTGGACAGCAGACAGGTGACATCTGGGCCAGAGAGGTAGATCTGAGTGTCGTCTGCATACAGGTGGTACTGGAAGCCATGGGACTTTATGAGTTGTCCTAGACCAAGGATATAGATGGAAAAAAGTAGGGGCCCCAGGACAGAGCCTTGAGTGACTCCAACAGAGAGAGGGCGGGATGAGGAGGTAGTATGGGAGTGGGAGATGCAAAATGTGCGGTTGGAAAGATAACAAGCGATCCAGGACAGGGCAAGGTCTTTGATGCCAAGGGAAGAAAGAATCTGTAGCAGTAGGCAGTGGTCGACTGTGTAGAAGGCAGAAGACAGGTCGAGGAGGAGGATGGAGAACTGTCTGTTAGCTTTGGCTGTAAGTCACTCATTAGTAAATTTGGTCAGGGCAGTTTCAGTGGAGTGGTGGGGGCGGAAGCCAGATTGGAGGTTGTCAAGAAGAAAGTTAGATGAGAGGTGGGAGGAGAGTTGAGCATGGATTTGCTGCTCAAGGAGTTTGGAAGCAAACGGGATCAATGATATAGGGCGATAGCTGGGCATAGCAGTTGCGTCAGGGTTTGATTTTTTGAGGATGGGTGTGATGGTGGCATGTTTGAAGGCAGAGGGAAAGGTACCAGAAAATAGCGATAGGTTGAAGAGATGGGTTAGGGCTGGAATGAGCGTGTTAGTGAGATTGGGGAGCAGGTGGGAAGAGATGGGGTCAAGTGCACAGGTGGTGAGGTGTGATTTGGAAAGGAGATGAGTAAGCTCTCCTTCAGTGATGTTGGAGAGGCAGGTTATTAGGGAAGGGCAGAGGTCTGGTGTATGGAGTGGTTAGGGTGGTGGAACAGTAAAGGTTTGCCTTGTTTGGGCGATCTTATATTTGAAGAAGGTGGCAAAGTCCTCGGCAGAGATGAGGGGAGTTGGAGGTGGCAGTGGTGGGCGGAGGAGAGAGTTGAATGTGCTGACCAGTTGTTTTGGGTTGTAGGATAATGAAGATACAAGGTGAAATATGTCTGTTTAGCAGAAGTGAGGGCTACTTTGAAGGGAAGTGTAGCTTGTTTGAAAGCAGTGAAGTCGTCTGGCAGGTGTGTTTTCTTCCAACGCCACTCCGCGACCCTGGATGATTGTCCAAGTTTTTTGGTGAGATTGTTGTGCCAGGATTACCTATTGATTAGTCGCACTTTGCCATGCGTGAGAGGGATGACTGAGTCTATGGCCGATGTGAGGGTGGCGTTATAGAAAGCGGTGTTATTGAGTGAAGATATGGAGGACAGAGGTAGAAGAGGGTCTGGGAGTCTGTGAATGTCTAGGTGTGCAAGGTTTCTGCGAGAATGTGCCAGTGGCTGGACATAGGGGGCAAGTGAGGAGGATTGGGATGAGAAGGTGAGTAGGTGGTGGTTGGATGGGGGAGGGGAGAGATTGTGAGATTAGATAGGGAACAGAGGAGGGTGAAGATGAGGTCTAATGTATGTCTGTCTGTGTGGGTGGCTGTGGGGGACCACTGAGTAAGTCCAAAGGATGAAGTAAGTGACAGGAGTTTGGAGGCTGCTGGCTAGCGGGTGTCAGTAGGGATATTAAAATCACCCATGATGATGGTGGGGATATCAGCAGAGAGAGAGTGAAGAAGCCAGGTGTAGAGTTGGTCAATGAAGGCAGTGGCTGAGCCCAGTGGTCGGTATATGACAGCCATTTGGAGATTAGAGGGAGAGTAGATATGGACCGAGTGGACTTCGAAGGAAGGGAGGATAAGGGTGGGTGGGTGTTGGATAGGGTTGAAGGAGCAGTTATTAGAAAGAAGGAAGTCCACGCCTCCACCATGTCTGTTGCCAGAGCGAGGAGTGTGGGTAAAGTGGAGGCCACGGTAACTCAGTGCAGCAGGGGAGGCCGTGTCAGGGGGCGTCAGCCAGGTCTCAGTGAGGGCCAGGAAGGAGAGGTTGCGGGAAGTAAAGAGATCGTGGATCACGTGGAGCTTGTTGCAGACGGAGTGGGCATTCCAAAGTGCTCCAGAGAGAGGAAGCAGGGTGGTGGTTGTCAGTGGCACAGATTTTAAGTGTGAGGGATTGCGGTAGTTTCTCTTAGTGTGAGAAGTATAGTGGTGAGAATAAGTGGGATGTATGAGGCAGTGGGGGCCAGGATTGGGGGATATGTCGCCAGCAGTGAGAAGAAGCAGAGAAAGTGAAAGCAGGTGGGTGAAGGAGAGTGACCGGCTTATATTATATTTTAGTAGGAGAGGTCTGAGATTAAGATATAGGTCTGCAGATGAGGCGAGGTAGGGGGGTAAAAGAGAGGGGGAGATAGTTATTTGATTCGGGGTGCAGGGGTTTGGGGATAGCAAAGGAGAGTGAAGATTAGCGGAGCAAAGATGGTCAGGGCAAATGTGAGCATGGTTAAAGAGCAGGGTAAAAGAAAGGCAAGTAAAATTAGAAGGCAATGATTATTCTTACCTTCTGACCAATTTCTGGACTATTTCTGGTATATTTCTGATGTAACACTTTAAATAACCCTATAAATTGTAGCCAGCAAAGGCTAAGCGGACAGCTGCGACCTGATATTAATAGTCTAGAGAGGGGCCATGGTTATAGGCCCCCAAGGCAATAATATCATCCCCCCAGCCGCCCCAGATTTGGTGCATCATATTTGTGCGCCAAATATGGCACTTAGCCCCGCTCTTCCACACTGCCCTGGTGCGGTGGCAGGGGGTAAAGCCGGTGGGGTTCATGGTGGCACCAGCCACCATATAGCACCGGTTACTATAAGACACCCACATTACTAACCTACAAAGAGTTAAAAAAAAGACAACACCCAGAAAATTATTTTATTTGAAATAAAAGACACCATTTCATTTGACTCTTAATTGACTAAAAAAAAAATATTTATCTGTCCACGTTCCTGCGATGATCTCACATGACAGCTGTCACATCTGGAGATGTGGCGGCTGTCATGGCTGCTGCATGCTCACACTGCAGGGAACATGTCCGCTCCTGGCAGCGTGAGCCTCCGAATAAGGTCACCGGAGTGCATTGACCTCATTTACGGCCCTGCTGTACCGTGAGAATTTCTCACGGTCTTCGCGTCCATAATGAGTTCACCTGAGCAGCGTGAGGTGCATTCGGGTTGACGGCCCCCATTCATTCTATCGGCGGTGGCGGCAGAGCAGCCACATGTTATGTGGCTGCTCTAAACTTTAGATCACCGTGGGACACTCGATTAAAATTGATTCTACGGAGGGTAGATATCCTTTGTGGTTCGTTATTTTACTTTTTTTCAGGTGAACGAGGGCTTCGGAGAATTAGGTGTCTAGGTGAGTATATGCTATTTTTTTATTTTTAATTTTATTTAAGGTGGCGATCGGCGGGGACAGGTAAGTATAATTTATTTCCACAGGTAACCAATGGCCACCAATGAAATTTATTTTTGGGGACAAATAAAAAAAAAAAGGGGGACTTAAAAAAGGGACAAAATAATAATATTGAGGCAAGCAAAAAAAAAATATAGGAGAAAAAAATATTTAAAAAAAATAAGGGGAGCAAAAAAATATAGGGGCTGTCATGACCCAGGACGGGGTTTTGTCTTTGCCCCGTCCTGGTCAGACTGGGGTTAATGGTTTCAGCCTCTCTCTGGCAGAGGGCGGCTATTTAGTTGCCAATTGACCTAGGTCTGGTGTCAGTTATACTCCTGCCCTCGGCTGAGTTAGTTGACCTCCTGTGTGCCTGTGCCTTGTGCCTGATCTTGTTGCTTGTTTGGTTTTGACCCGGTCCGTATCTTCGTTGTGAGTTTGTCTACTGTCTTGGTACTGTGTATTTGCCCGTTCTGGTTTTCTGATCCCTTGGCTACGTTCTGGTTATTCTCTGCCTGCTCCACTTGTACTGCGTTGCTCCCTCTGTGTATGACCTGGCTATCCTGACTATCCGTTTTGTCTATGCCCCTTGGTAACTCTGTCCCGTAGTTACCCTTCTAGGAGTTTTCCTTCTGCTCATAGCTCTCTGGAGCTTAGGCCACGCCCACCAGCAGTCACGTGCTTAAGGTCCTCTGGCCTGAAACAATCTCTGTCTGTTACTGCCTTCTCTGAGAGACCTGTGGCCGGCGCCGCCCCTTGGCAGTCACGTGCTTAGGGTCCTGTTAGTCTGAAGCACGCATCTTCACCGCTGCTTCCCCGCTCCACAGGTATCTTTGAGTGCAGTCTGTCTTATTCAGGACACGCGCACTGGCTCAGCTAAATTTATCAGAAGCGGTGTTCGTGATATTATAACTGACCGCTACCTTTTTTTTTTTTTCTTCCTGTGTGTGTTATGGATCCTATGTATACCCTTTCTGAGCAGGTAAGGCACCTGACTCAGATGTCTCAGACACTGAATGAGGAACAACGAGCTCTGTCTCAGTCTCAGCAGCTGATGGCTGACACTGTGCAGGGGGCTTTATCATCTGGTGCTCATGGGACAGGGGTTCAAGATGTTACATTAGTTTCCCCAGAGCCCCGGTTAAATTACCAGATACCTTTTCCGGAGATAGAAAGGAATTTAAAGTTTTCAAAGAGGGCTGTAAGCTTTTTTTCTCTTTAAGACCGCACTCTTCTGGGGATGAAAGACAGAGGGTGGGGGTCATTATGTCTCTGTTAAGGGGAAGCCCCCAGGCTTGGGCTTTTTCCCTTCCTACCACTGCCCCTGAAAGAATGACTGTGGATGCATTTTTTGAGGCCCTGGGGCATATTTATGATGAGCCTGATCGAGTGCTGATGGCTGAGGACATGGTGATGAGTGTATGTCAGGGGAAGCACTCAGCCGAGTGGTTTTGCTCAGAGTTCAGATGCTGGGCTGCTGAGGTCTGTTGGGATGATGCCGCCCTCCGGGGCTTGTTCCGTAGAGGCCTGTCTGAACGTCTAAAAGATGCCTTGGCACTTCACCCTCCGCCTGATTCTCTGGAGGACGCCATGACGCAGGCCGTCCGAATGGATCGCAGGCTGCGGGCGAGAGGTGTGATGCAGGTTGAGACACCATTTTTCTCCAGTGGAAGGGGAGCCAGTCCTGTATTGGAGTCCATGGAGATGGGAGCCATCGACCTCAAAGAGAAAGAAAGGAGACGGAGGCGTTTAGAAAAGCTGTGTTTTTACTGCGGTGATCCTGGACATTGGAAAAAGAACTGTCCCTCCTGCCCACCGACTAACAAGCGACTGAGTCTGGGTGATCATCGTGGAGGTCACTCAGACTCTCAGGTACCCTTTCCTTCATTTTCTAAGATACTGTTAAAGGTGGAACTTGGTGTGAAGAACTGCTTTTTCCTTACTTCAGCTTTTGTGGACTGTGGGTCATCCTTGAACCTGATTGACTCTAAGCTGGTGGCCAGCTGTAGATTAGGGACAGTTAGGTTGGAGACTCCTATAAAAATAATGGCCATTGATTCTACACCTCTCACCAAGGACGGTGTCCATTTTGTCTCTGAAGAATTCACCCTCAGGGTGGGGGCCCTTCACCAGGAGCGTATGTCATGTTTTGTTTTGGATAACCTCTCTGCTGGCCTGGTGTTAGGGTTTCCCTGGTTGCAACGGCATAACCCGATTATTGACTGGGATTCCCGTGATATTGTTAAATGGGGATCTAATTGTTCTGAAAGATGTCTTGCTACTGTGTCTGTGTCGTCCGTTGGTCTGGAAGGTATTTCGGAGTACCTGAAGGACTATGCGGACGTTTTCTCTGAAAAAGAGGCTGAAGTTTTACCACCACACCGCCCATGTGATTGTGCCATTGACCTAGTTCCAGGTACTAAATTGCCCAAGGCCCGCTTGTATAACCTCTCGGGTCCCGAGCGGGCTGCTATGAAAGAATACATTTCCGAGAGCCTTCGTAAGGGACACATTCGTCCTTCTGTTTCCCCCATGGCGGCGGGGTTCTTTTTCGTTAAGAAAAAAGACGGTGGTTTGCGCCCATGCCTCGATTTTCGAGAGTTAAATAAGATAACTGTGAGAAATACTTACCCCTCCCACTTATTCCTGATTTGTACAACCAGTTGTCTGGGGCTAAGTGGTTTTCGAAATTGGATCTGCGGGGGGCATATAACCTTATCCGGGTCCGGGAGGGGGATGAGTGGAAGACTGCTTTTCTCACTACTGAAGGGTTGTTTGAAAACTTGGTCATGCCTTTCGGTCTGACCAACGCACCAGCAGTCTTCCAAAATTTTATTAATCATGTGTTCTCTGACTTTATTGGGCGTTTTATGGTTGTGTATTTGGATGACATTCTTATCTACTCGCCTGATAAACAAACTCACAATGATCATCTTCGGGCAGTTCTCCAAAGGCTCCGGGAGAACTGTCTCTTTGCTAAGCTAGAGAAATGTTCATTCTTCATTCAGGAACTGTCATTTCTGGGGTTCATTGTGTCTGCTGAGGGGTATCGCATGGATCCTAATAAGGTGCAGGCCATTGTTGATTGGGTACAACCTCGTGATTTGAAGGCTCTGCAGCGTTTCTTAGGATTCGCAAATTACTATCGAAAGTTTATAAGGGGGTTCTCGCAGGTAGTTAAACCTCTCACAGATCTGACTCAAAAGGGGGCTGATGTCAAGAATTGGTCAGCCGCAGCGGTGGCGGCGTTTCAGTTCTTAAAAAAATGTTTCATGTCTGCTCCGGTTCTTATTCAACCGGACCCGTCTGAACCATTTATTGTTGAGGTGGACGCCTCGGAGGCGGGGGTGGGGGCAGTGTTGTCCCAGGGACCCGCCACTTTGACTAATTTGAGACCCTGTGCCTTTTTCTCTAAGAAATTCTCCCCTGCGGAGAGAAACTATGATGTTGGGAATCGAGAACTTCTGGCCTTGAAGTTGGCCTTTGAAGAATGGAGGCATTTTTTGGAGGGTGCTGTCCATCCTATTACCGTGGTTACGGACCACAAGAACCTAGCTTACATTGAGTCTGCTAAAAGGTTGACTCCTAGACAGGCAAGATGGTCGCTTTTTTTTTCCAGATTCCAGTTCTCCATCACTTTTCGGCCAGGATCCAAAAATGTCAAGGCTGATGCCTTGTCACGCAGTCTGGATCCGGTGTCTCCCCCCGAACCTCCATCCTCCATTCTTCAGCCTGGAGTGGTGGTGGCAGTTGTTTCTGCTGGGTTGGAGCAGGAGATTCGGGAAGCTCAGTCTCTTGCCCCTCCGGCTAAGCCGGTGGATAAACTTTTTGTACCAGTTCAATTTCGTCTCAGGGTCCTTCGGGAATTCCACGACTCAGTTCTGGGTGGACATCCTGGAATCTCGGCTATCCGGAGGGCCATCTCTAGGATATTCTGGTGGTCTTCTTTAGCCTCTGATGTTGGGGAATTTGTGTCTGCTTGTGGGGTATGTGCCCGTGCGAAACCCCCCCATAACCGGCCGACCGGGGAATTGGTGCCACTGCCAATTCCTGATAGACCATGGACCCATTTGTCCATGGATTTTATCACCAACCTTCCTCCTTCCAAGGGTAATACCGTCATTTGGGTAGTGGTGGACAGGTTTAGTAAACAAGCACATTTTGTACCCTTGTCGGCTTTACCTAATGCAGAAACGTTGTCCAGATTGTTTGTTGAGCATGTGGTGCGGTTGCATGGGGTACCCTTGAATGTGGTGTCTGATAGGGGGGTACAATTTGTTTCCAGATTTTGGAGGGCATTTTGTAAGAGGTTGGGTATTGATCTGTCTTTTTCATCCGCTTATCATCCAGAGACTAATGGGCAGACTGAGCGGACCAATCAGTCTTTAGAGAAAATCCTGCGTTGCCTGACCTCAGCCCGACAGGATGATTGGTGTACTGCGTTACCTTTGGCTGAGTTCGCGTTTAACAACCGTACTAACCAGTCTACGGGCACATCTCCCTTTTTCTGCAATTATGGGTTTCATCCACATTTTGGGGAGTTCTCCCGTTTGGACTCTGGGTGTCCTGGGGCGGATGGGACAATACAGCGGTTGGGGGAGTTATGGCAGGAGGTCCAAAGGAACATTACGAAGGCTCAGTCTAAATATAAGTTTTTTGCTGACAAAAAATGGTCTGTGGGGCCAGTGTTCCAGGTTGGGGATAAGGTATGGTTATCTACTAGGAATATAAGGCTCAAGGTCCCCTCTGCGAAACTTGGACCTAAATTTATTGGTCCTTATGAAATTACGGAAGCAGTTAACCCGGTGGCATTTCGGTTGCGTCTCCCTCCGTCTCTACGGATTCCCAACGTTTTCCATAGGGCCCTTTTGAAACCTGTGGGGTCCTGTAGGGAAGGATCGTTGTCTTCCCCACCACCGGTTTTGGTAGATGGGCAGTCTGAGTACGAGGTGGAACGAATTCTTGACTCTAGGTTTGTCCGTCGTGCTCTTCAGTATCTGATACATTGGAAAGGCTACGGTCCAGAGGACCGGTCGTGGGTTCCTGCCCGATCTGTTCATGCGGATCAGTTGGTCCGGGCCTTTCATGCCAGGTGTCCTGAGAAACCTGGGGTCCGGTGGCCCCCCGTTGAGAGGGGGGTACTGTCATGATCCCAGGATGGGGTTTTGTCTTTGCCCCGTCCTGGTCAGACTGGGGTTAATGGTTTCAGCCTCTCTCTGGCAGAGGGCGGCTATTTAGTTGCCAATTGACCTAGGTCTGGTGTCAGTTATACTCCTGCCCTCGGCTGAGTTAGTTGACCTCCTGTGTGCCTGTGCCTTTTGCCTGATCTTGTTGCTTGTTTGGTTTTAACCCGGTCTGTCTCTTCGTTGTGAGTTTGTCTACTGTCTTGGTACTGTGTATTTGCCCGTTCTGGTTTTCTGATCCCTTGGCTACGTTCTGGTTATTCTCTGCCTGCTCCACTTGTACTGCGTTGCTCCCTCTGTGTATGACCTGGCTATCCTGACTATCCGTTTTGTCTATGCCCCTTGGTAACTCTGTCCCGTAGTTACCCTTCTAGGAGTTTTCCTTCTGCTCATAGCTCTCTGGAGCTTAGGCCACGCCCACCAGCAGTCACGTGCTTAAGGTCCTCTGGCCTGAAACAATCTCTGTCTGTTACTGCCTTCTCTGAGAGACCTGTGGCCGGCCCGACCCTTGGCAGTCACATGCTTAGGGTCCTGTTAGTCTGAAGCACGCATCTTCACCGCTGCTTGCCCCGCTCCACAGGTATCTTTGAGTGCAGTCTGTCTTATTCAGGACACGCGCACTGGCTCAGTGAGCAAGTGCAGTGCGGTGTTCGTGATAGGGGCAAACATAAAAAAATATATATATACAAACAATATATGGGCCTAAAATAAAAAAATATGGAACAATATATTAGAGGGCAGAAATTCTTTGTAAAAGAGCAGGGGGACTATAGTGTGTTTTTACAAGGGGGGGCACACATTGTGTTTTTTTACAGCAGGAACAGTTCGATGGGAACTACTGCTCCCATCAAGCTGCTCCTGCTGCCACTTGTGAAGGGGGAACAGACATAGGCTGATGGGAGTAGTAGTCTCATCGGCCTATGTCTGCAAGTTACACACATACACCCCAAATACACCACACACAGACAGATGCATAGACACACACATACACTTACCACAAGGGATGAGTGACTTTGCCTCCGGGAGGGTCGAGTCGGGTTTCAGACCATCCAACTTTACCAAAAGTCGAGTCAAGCGAAATTGGCCGACTAACTACCGGCAAAAGTCGGAGTTTTGACAAAAAACGAAACCCGACCCCAATGCAAGTCAATGGGGAATAAAAGTCGCCAGTGAGTGGAGGACAGTAAACACACCTACAGTGCCCATTTCAATGCCAACAACATCAATTCTTATTACTTAAGCTTGTCAACCTTAATTTACTTTATAATAATAGTAACGCATTGAAAACTGGTGGTTATTTGGCTAAAGTTGTGGGGGGGTACAGCCCAGTTAGGAAGGTGGAAAAACTGGCATATGTTGAGGTGTAGGCTGAACATTCAGCAGCTGCAAATGGAGGAATTGGAGAAGTCGGAGGAAGAGGATGACAAAGCGAGCCATTTTGCTGGCAACCTATGAATCATCAGGGGAAGGTGGTACAAAATCCTTTGAAACCCAGGCATGGTTCATTTTAATGAAGGTGAGATCACATACATTTTGGGTCGACAGCCGGGTCCTTCTTTCTGTCAGGATTGGTCCAGCAGCACGGAAGACTTTTTCTGATAGAACACTACCAGCAGGGCAAGCGAGCTCCTGTAAGGCATATTGTGCCAATTCAGGCCAGGTGTCGAGGTTACAGGCCCAGTAGTCAAAGGGGAATGAACTGTGAGGGAGAACATCGATAGGGGAGGAGAGGTAATTTTGAAACATAGTTGACAACTGTTGTCTCCTGTCTGTTGCAATCGATTCAGTATTACCAGTCGTGTGAGCGGTACTCGAGAAATCAGTCCATAACATGGTCATGAAACCCCTGTCTTCAACGCCACTTCGGCTGTGTGCACCACGAACACCTCTTCCATGTTGCCCAGTACGGCTCGTGGTAGAACCTGCACCGCTGCTGTGTGCTGGGAATGCATCTAACAAACGGTTTACCGGAGTTGCTTGTTCGCCAATATTAGCTCTAGGTTCTCCTGTGGCATGATGTTCTGTAATTTGCCTTTATAGCGTGGATCGAGGATGCTGGCCAACCAGTAGTCGTCATCCTTCATAATTTTAGCAATGCGGGGGTCCCTTTTTAGGATCGCCAAGACGTAATCACACATTTGGGCCAATGTTCCAGGTGTCAATGATGCACTGCCAGTGGTGGGTGAAGGGATGGGAGTAATCTGAAGTGTGGCCTGCCGCATCCTTCACTTTTGGTGGGGTGAAGAACACAAGGAAAGGTGTTGTTCCTGACCAGGAGCCTGCACTGACAACTCAGTGCTTGCACTTAAAAAATTTTTTTCAATGCAAGTGAAAGAATTTATTGATTTCACCACAGAATAACGTGTTGGGGTAACGTTTCGACCCCGTGTCGGGTCTTTTTCAAACCTTAGGGTAAATTTTTTTGAGTGCAGCTGCTTCTTCATTTATTTATGACTTATCTGTGTAGGGGAAAATTTAAATCTCTGTATATATTTCTGGAGTCACACACAGACGCTCACATAGTATGGATTTGTGATCGTAATACAAAAAGCAGAAAAATGGTACTGAATCAGAAGCGTACAGCTGTATACGGTGAAGGGGAAAATTTAAATTCCCCGTATATATTTCCAGAGTCACACACAGACGCTCACTCAGTATGGATTTGACCGTAATACAAAAAGCAGAAAAACTGTACTGTATCTGAAGCGAGCAGCTGTATACGGTGTAGGGGAAAATTTAAATCTCCGTATATATTTCCGGAGTCACACACAGACGCTCACTCAGTATGGATTTGACCGTAATAAAAACAGCAGAAATACGGTACTGTGTCAGAAGCGTACAGCTTTATACGGTGTAGGGAAAAATTTAAATCTCCGTATTTATTTCCGGAGTCACACACTGATAGTCAGCATGTATTTGTCCGTGATACCAGCCGTTACACGGTAGTGTGTGAGGAGCATACAGCTCTATACGGTGTGGGAAAAAATGAAAGCCCGGTAACTGTGCAGAAAAAAAGAATAAAAGTATTAGTGCTATGTAAAAAGCAGTCTGCACAGCAGTGTACACACAGCAATACAGCTATCAGGCAGTCTAATAACCAGCGCTGCTGCACACAAGAAAATCCTCCCCTGTCACTGCACACTACAGCACAATTGCTATCAGCACAAGCACAGAAGAACTTCTCTTTCCAGCCCTAACTCTCTCCCTACTGATAAACAGCGTCAGCAACCTCTCCCTACTGTTAAGATCAGCAGAAGTAAAATGGAGGTCGGCGGTCAGGGCTTTTATAGACACTATGAGCCCCCCAAAGCAAGCCAATCACTGCAATGCCCTTCTCTAAGATGGTGTGGTGGACGCTGCACATGTCATCTCGTTGCCCACAGCGTACGTCCTTGCTCATTGGCTGAAAAAAGGCGCCTGCAAGCATTATGGGAAAACCGACTTTGGCGCTCGTTTTGCCGACCGCATGGCCGACTTCACGCTATGGTCGGGTTTCGGCCAACGAAACCCGACTTTGGAGAAAGTCGGCGACTTATGAATCTGACCGACCTGTTTCGCTCAACTCTACTTACCACACTTATCATGAACAGCACATCCAGCTTCATACCATTATACCCTTCCATGCTAGCAGCCATCATCCAGGAAGACGGGAATTATCTGGGATTCTCGTCTTCCTGGATTATATTATGCTCATGGGATGGTAGGAATGCCTCCCATGATGTCACTTCTCATTTGCTTATCAAAAAACTGACCGGCACATCCAAACATAGATCCAGTGTGAACAGGTGCTAAACCTAGAGTCACCAACTCATGTACATACAAGAAAAAAAGGTAGCACACTGTAGCGCTATAGCTTGCAAACACAAATATGAAAATATGAAAAATATGAAAAATGAATTGCATCACTGCCTTAGAAATATGAAAAATTGAGAAGTCTTAGCGCATAAGATGGCCAAATTATGTGTGCCTGATAGCCACGTCAAGGCTTTTCTCATTTGCTGCAGTTTTGATTTACAAAACTGCAGTAAATGTGCTTGAAATCCGAAACCATTTTTCATATTTGTGGATTTCAAGCGTTTCAGTGCAAGTCTATTGCGGCGGATTCCGCAAAATTAATGAACATGCTGCGTATTTTTCAGCAATGTGATTCCGCTGCGGAAAAATACACAGCATGGGCACAGCAATTGTGGAATGTAGTTAAAATGAATGGGATGCGTTTTGTAAGCATTTTTTAAGCGTTTCCACAGTGGCAAGGCCTTTCTGAAGAGGGAATTTGCATAATAACTAGCCAAATCAGTTCTCATACTTTGCACTGACGAGGGCCAATAGTCCGAAACACCGTGTCTGCAAATTGAGATTCTGATTTGGCTTTTATCCTAAGTCATATTACAAGACTCATTAAAGGGTTGATTGTGACTTGTAGGATCACTACTTCAACAGGTGGTGCTATAGAGTTCAAGTCCTCTTTTTTTCTGAAGAAGAATTTGCATATATAGCATGAAAGATTTATTAAAAACTATTAGACTACCCTTTTAAATCTTTTTCTCCTGATGCATGGCCATTATATTGAAGAGAAGGAGAATTATACTGAAGAACAATTATATTGAAGAACAAGAAGGCACAGATTTTAAAAGGGGTGTGGTTTATGGTTGGAACCATTTTTTGACCATCCATGATTTTTGGTTCAGTTGTCTAAAAAATGTAATAATAGATTGGCAACCCTGAACATCTTCGAGGGAGAAGGTTGTACAGAGATTCCCAGAAGAAATAAAAAATTTTCTCAAAAGGGTAGAGAAAACAGGCAGTAGAAAGAATGAAGCAAAAAGAAATAAAATCAGAAGATTACTAAAACCCAAACACACCCCAACCCCCCCCCAACCCCAAACCCCCCCCAAAAAAAAAAAACACCACCAAAAAACCCAAAACAAACCCCCCAAAAAAAAAACCACAAACCAAACCACCCCCCACGAAACCCCAAACCACCCCCCCAAACAAAAAACAACAACCCCCCCAAACCCAAAAAAAAAAAAAAAAAAAAAAAAAAACACCTCCGGAAAGACGACGCTCAAAAGGGGGCGGGGCTAGACGTGAGCTGGATGCTCGTAGAAGGCTATAGGCCGGGACCTGGAACATAGCCCACTAACCTATATGCTGGAGATACAGTCAGCTTAGACTAGTTTCACACTAGCGTTGCACTGACCTGCGTCGGTCAGCGGCACGGCCGCCGCTAAGCTCCGCCTCCTCTGATAGCTCTCGCTTATGGGTGCATGACGCTGCATGCGACATGCATACCCTATCTTTAGCATTGGGTACGCAGGCCGTGCACAGATATGCGTTTGCCGGTGCATGCAACATGTCAAAAGGACACAAGCGCCGGCAAACGCATACCTGCGCACGACCTGCGTACAGGCTGCGAACCTATTGCTAAAGATAGGGTGCGCAGATTGCATGCAGCGTCATGCGCCCATAGGCGGAGCTAATGGGAGGAGGCGCAGACGGGGCGGAGCTTAGCGGCGGCCTGCGCTGACCGACGCAGGTCAGTGCAATGCTAGTGTGAAAATGCCTTA
>JARQOD010000007.1:43840025-43877191 GCA_033576555.1 Oophaga sylvatica
TTTACAAAGCACAATGTACATTTTTTGCTATCCTTTTGTAATGCTTTTGTGTTTCCTAAACGATTTTTACAGAATTTTATAAAATTTTTTAAAATTTTGATTTTTAAAAATTTTGAATTTTATGTTTTAAAGGATTTTTGTGGGGAGGATGGGAAGAAAAGGGGGGGAAACATCGCCCAGAGGGGGAACAATGCTCTAGTCAGTATGTAGCCCAAAGGTGGGGTGATGCCACAGGCGGGATAGCCTGGGGGGACCTTTTTTTGGGCATTTGGGGAGTCTCACACTTTTTGATTTCATCCTGGCGAAAGCCCGCGCATCGAAACACATTACACCACGTCTGATTTTTGGGTTACACCCCCCTAGCCCCTCGCCCCGGGGAAAATTTACAAACCCCTCATCACCCCCGTTGAACCCGGGGAGCGAAAATGGGGAAATCCCAAGACAACTGGGCAATCCATAATTTTCTCCATTCCAGCCGGAGCACTGCTGGCTATGATTTACAAGAGCTCTGTGCGTCGGGGCAGTGGAAACAGCTCTGAAACAAGAGGGAGCACAACAGGCCTCTGCACGGGGCAAGAACTTTTCCCAAATGGTCGATTTTTTTTGGCAGCGCCAAATGTCTACACCTCCGAGACGGCCCCACAGCGGAGGCAACTTCGAAAGTGGTTACAGACTACATGTCTTGCCCTCTCAGTGTACTCTCAGATGGCTCTTCCCCATTCAAGTTTTGTGTCTCTAAGCTGGATACATGGCCGAGCTTAGCCAGTATGCATTGGAGGTGCGGCTTGATCTGCTGCCAGTGTATTATCGGAGCGCGTCTTTACTGCTGCAGGTGGTGTACTAACAGACCGTTGCATGCGACTATCCTACGATAATGTAGAACGGCTTACTTTTCTGAAAAATGAACTAGGCAGGATCTCGCCTGAATTTGCCTGTCCGGTTTCAGATTAACTAACTGGTTGGCAACGTTTTCCTGTCTCCTGTTATGTTCATCTTTCTACCACCTGAGCTATACTACCCTGGGCTACAACACTCCCAGTTGCTGCTCAGAAGTGTCGTGTCCACAGACCAATACACAAGCTATAGTGATAGTGGGGTTCAGTAACGCTGCTGTTCCCCTGCTGTGTGTCCGGCAAAAATTACTGCTACCTAGCTACACATGTTTAAAAAAACATGACATGTTAAGTGGCTAGTGCTACACATAGATATCAGGCTACACCCTTATTTCTAAGCTGTAAACAAGTGAAACGTCAAATTTAAAACCATTCAATGATTAGTGTTGGTAACAAATCTGTAACTAAATAATTGTGACATATTATGGCAGATATCCACATGTCTAACACAAATGCTAAACAAAAAGCATACTTATGCTATAGGGTACTGATGGTGAACCTTCTCACTCCATAACTTTGACCAATCCAACTCACATCATGCCTCAAATGCTGCAATGTTGGAAGTGCATAATGTGGGTTGAACTTTGACAACAGCTGCAGTGCGAGGTTATCCTTCTGTGTTCTTGGCTTTTAAATAAAAGCATACAAGTAAATATAATAATACATTGTTGATTAAGGGACATGATGTACACCTGTAATATGTTGCAAACAATGGATGTAGGACTATTCCTCTTCAACATTACTTATATTTGTGTCATTTGAAAAAATACATATTTTAGTTAAAAATTAAAAACCCATGTTCAGTAGCTGTGAAAGGCCCGTTTGTGTACTTCTATATTGTTTGCAACCAATGTATTGTATACGGAGGAAGCGCGTCACACTAATAGATTAGATTTATTTTAAATGGAATGTAGCAGAACCAATTGGAGATAAATGAAAAGGATGAGCACTGAGACACGCTCAGCAGAGTACAAGCAGCAGTGCTTGAACAAGTAACTGGAGCGTGATGTGCACTCAAAAAAGTAAAAAAACACAGACTGAAGTGAACACTGAAACACAACTGTCCACAATCTGTGAAAGGCTACTCCTTTGTGTACTTCTATAGTGTTTGCAACCAATGTATTGTATACGGATGGAAGCGCGTCACACTAATAGATTAGATTTATTTTAAATGGAATGTAGCAGAACCAATTGGAGATAAATGAAAAGGATGAGCCACTGAGACACGCTCAGCAGAGTACAAGCAGCAGTGCTTGAACAAGTAACTGGAGCGTGATGTGCACTCAAAAAAGTAAAAAACACAGACTGAAGTGAACACTGAAACACAACTGTCCACAATCTGTGAAAGGCTACTCCTTTGTGTACTTCTATAGTGTTTGCAACCAATGTATTGTATACGGATGGAAGCGCGTCACACTAATAGATTAGATTTATTTTAAATGGAATGTAGCAGAACCAATTGGAGATAAATGAAAAGGATGAGCCACTGAGACACGCTCAGCAGAGTACAAGCAGCAGTGCTTGAACAAGTAACTGGAGCGTGATGTGCACTCAAAAAAGTAAAAAACACAGACTGAAGTGAACACTGAAACCACAACTGTCCACAATCTGTGAAGGCTACTCCTTTGTGTACTTCTATAGTGTTTGCAACCAATGTATTGTATACGGATGGAAGCGCGTCACACTAATAGATTAGATTTATTTTAAATGGAATGTAGCAGAACCAATTGGAGATAAATGAAAAGGATGAGCCACTGAGACACGCTCAGCAGAGTACAAGCAGCAGTGCTTGAACAAGTAACTGGAGCGTGATGTGCACTCAAAAAAGTAAAAAACACAGACTGAAGTGAACACTGAAACACAACTGTCCACAATCTGTGAAAGGCTACTCCTTTGTGTACTTCTATAGTGTTTGCAACCAATGTATTGTATACGGATGGAAGCGCGTCACACTAATAGATTAGATTTATTTTAAATGGAATGTAGCAGAACCAATTGGAGATAAATGAAAAGGATGAGCCACTGAGACACGCTCAGCAGAGTACAAGCAGCAGTGCTTGAACAAGTAACTGGAGCGTGATGTGCACTCAAAAAGTAAAAAACACAGACTGAAGTGAACACTGAAACACAACTGTCCACAATCTGTGAAAGGCTACTCCTTTGTGTACTTCTATAGTGTTTGCAAACCAATGTATTGTATACAGATGGAAGCGCGTCACACTAATAGATTAGATTTATTTTAAATGGAATGTAGCAGAACCAATTGGAGATAAATGAAAAGGATGAGCCACTGAGACACGCTCAGCAGAGTACAAGTAGCAGTGCTTGAACAAGTAACTGGAGCGTGATGTGCACTCAAAAAAGTAAAAAACACAGACTGAAGTGAACACTGAAACACAAACTGTCCCACAATCTGTGAAAGGCTACTCCTTTGTGTACTTCTATAGTGTTTGCAACCAATGTATTGTATACGGATGGAAGCGCGTCACACTAATAGATTAGATTTATTTTAAATGGAATGTAGCAGAACCAAATTGGAGATAAATGAAAAGGATGAGCCACTGAGACACGCTCAGCAGAGTACAACCAGCAGTGGTTGAAGAACTAACTGGAGCGTGATCTGCACTCAAAAAAATCAAAACCTCACAGACTGCAGTGAACACTGAAACACAACTATTCACAATCTGTGAAAAGCTCCTTTCTGTACTTCTATAGTGTTTGCAACAATGTATTGTATACGGATGGAAGCACGTCACACTAATAGATTTGATTTTTTTCTAATATAATGGAGCTGCACCAATTCCACTAAATAAAATAAAAAAAAAAAAAAAAAGTGACACGTGCAGATGCCTACAAACAGCGGTGGATGCAGAGCAAACTGCAGCGTCACCTGCACTGTCACACACACACCTTGCACAGAGCTGTTAAAACAACACTGGCAAAATGAAGCTTTACACAGCGGTTGGTAAAACTAGCCTGCCTCAAGCACAGTAGTACACAAAATCGCAATATCTAACTGTCCCTCAGAGTCAGCACAGCAGCGTTCTGTCCCTAACTGAGTTCACAGCACAGTGACGCTAAAATGGCTGCGGCGCCTTTTATAGTGCATTCTGACATCATTTCAGCAGCCAATCAGAGCCATGCCATTAGTTAAGATGACCGCATCATTACAGGATGTGCCCACACTTCGTAGGATTCCTCATTGGCTGACTAAAATCACATTGCCTCTCAAAGAATTATGGAACTTCCGATTCCGGTATACGATATTGAAAAAGTATCGGAATTAAGTATCGGAATTCCGATAACGCGAATATCGGCCGATACCCGATACTTGCGGTATCGGAATGCTCAACACTACTCACCACACATCTAAATAAGTTCCTTGAGGGGTCTTGTTTCCAAAATGGAGTCATTTGTCGGGGGTTTCCACTGTTTAGGCAGATCAGGAGCTCTCCAAACATGACATGGCATCCAGCCAATTCTGCGTTGAAAAAGTCAAACGGCGCTCCTTCCCTTCCAAGCTCTGCCATGCACCCAAACAGTGGTTTACCCCCACATATGGGGTATCAGCGTACTCAGGACAAATTGCACAATAACTTTTGGAGTCTTGTTACCCTTTGGAAAATAAAAATTGGGGTGAAAAGATCATTTTTGTGGAAAAAATATGATTTTTTAATTTTACGGCTCTACGTTATAAACTTGTGTGAAGCACTTGAGGGTTCAAATTGCTCACCAAAGATCTAGATAAGTTCCTTAGGGGGTCTAGTTTCCCAAATGGGGTTACTTGTGGGTGGTTTCCACTGTTTAGGCACCTCAGGGTCTCTCCAAATGCAACATGGCGTCCAATCTCAATTCCAGCCAATTTTGGTTGGAAAAAGTCAAATGGTGCTCCTTCCATTCCGAGCTCTGCCGTGCGCCCAAAACAGTGGTTCCCCCCCACATATCGGGTATCAGCGTACTCAGGACAAATTGGACAACAACTTTTGTGGTCCAATTTCTCCTGTTACCCTTGGGAAAATAAAAAATTAGTGACTAAAATATAATTTTTGTGGGAAAAAAATAGGATTTTTTATTTTTATGCCCGGGCATTATAAACTTGTGTGAAGCACTTGGGGGTTCAAAGTGCTCACCAAATCTCTAGATAAGTTCCTTAGGGGTCTAGTTTCCAAAATGTGGTCACTTGTGGGGGGTTTCTACTGTTTAGGCTCATCTGGGGCACTGCAAACGGAACATGACCCCCATCAACGTCTGCAATCCAAAACGTTACTACTTCCTTTCCAAGCCCTGCCGTGCGCCCAAACAGTTTCCCCCTCACATATTGGGTATCAGCGTACTCAGGACAAATTGGACAACAACTTTTTGGGTCCAATTTCCTTGGGAAAATCAAAAATTTGGGACTAAAAAATCATTTTTGTGGAAAATTGTTTTTTTTTTTCACACCCAGGCATTATAAACTTTTGTGAAACACTTGGGGGTTCAAAGTGCTCACAACAGATCTAGATAAGTTCCTTAGGGGGTCTAGTTTCCAAAATGGTGTCACTTTGTGGGGGTTTCCACTGTTTAGGCGCATCAGGGGCTCTCCAAACGCGACATGGCGTCCAATTTCAATTCCAGCCAATTTTAGTTTGAAAAAGTCAAACGGCGTTCCTTCCCTTACGAGCTCTGCCGTGTGCCCAAACAGTGGTTTTCCCCCACATATGGGGTATTGGCGTACTCAGGAGAAATTGCACAACAACTTTATCTGTCCATTTTCTCCTTTTACCCTTGTGAACATAAAAAAAAAGTTTGTAAAAGATCATTTTTGTGGCTAAAAAGTTAAATATTCATTTTTTTCCTTCCACGTTGCTTCAGCTCCTGTGAAGCACCTGAAGGTTTAATAAACTTCTTGAATGTGGTTTTGAGTACCTTGAGGGGTGCAGTTTTTAGAATGGTGTCACTTTTGGGCATTTTCTGCTATATAGACCCCTCAAAGTGACTTCAAATATGAGGTGGTCCCTAAAAAAAATGGCTTTGTAAATTTTGTTGTAAAAATGAGAAATCGCTGGTCAACTTTTAACCCTTATAATTTCCTAAAAAAAAAATTTTGATTCCAAAATTGTGCTGATGTAAAGTAGACATGTGGGAAATGTTATTTAGTAACTATTTTGTGTGACATATTTCTCTTTTTTAGGGGAATAAAAATTCAAAGTTTGAAAATGACAAAATTTTCAAAATTTTTGCCATATTTGCTTTTTTTTTCAAAAATAAACGCAAGTTATAGCAAAGCAATTTTACCACTAACGTGAAATACAATATGTCACGAGAAAACAATCTCAGAATCGCGAAGATCCGTTGAAGCGTTCCAGAGTTATAACCTCATAAAGAGACAGTGGCCAGAATTGTAAAAATTGGCCCGGTCATTAACGTGCAAACAATCCTCGGGGGTGAAGGGGTTAAAATTACATAAGAGATGCATTTCAAGAAATTAATACCCAAAGAGACTTGTGCAAAAATGTTTGTCGAAGCGTAAGAGGCAGACTTTAAAGCTGTGCAAATTGTGATGGAAAATAGTTTGAGCACCTGCGTTGATAAAATTTAAGGGCTTTTGTATTATTGTGCAAAATAACATTTAATTGTCAATGTTATGCTTGTGTTAGTAAATATAATATAATTTATATATAAATCAAAATAAATGTTATTATTTTCTGTCCACCTACTTTTGGACCACCCTGTATGTATATGTTTTTCAGTCCTTAGTCATATCCTTTATGAGTCCCAATACCTAACAATTTTAACAGAATGTGTATTGGGCCCTTCTTTATATCTAATACAGGGTGTATTGGAGTCCCTCCTTCATAAATTGAACAGGATGTGTCTTACCATGTCACACACACCACATGCACAGATAAGGTAGTCAAATGTTAAAATTACATTTACCAGTGACTACCGGTATGTGTAGTTTTATTTCCTCCTCTACTATGTTATCTACTGCAGTCATAGGTGACGTGGAAATACGGTGATAGATGGCCCGGCTATTAAGGCTATATTCTCACTTTGCATTTTGCTGCTTTTTTTGCAATTTTTTTCATGATTTTTTTTAAAAGCTGATTTTTACAGTACCAGCAAAAGCTCTGAGATTTCAGAAATCTCATGCACACTATTGCTTTTTTTCCTTGACTGAAATGGAAAACTGTTGCATTTTTTAAAAGAAGCAGCATGTCAATTCTTGCAGCATTCTTGAGGCATTTTTTCACAATTGAAAGCAATGAGAAAGTGCAAAAATGCTGCTTCTGAAAATACCCTAAGGTGAAAGAAGTGTTTTTTTTTCTCTCTTTTTAATTCTGACTTATATACAAGTCATTATACAGGAAGGAATATTTCCTAACCTTTTTTCCTGCAAAATCCATTTTATCTTTGGTTTTGTATGTTTTATTGTCACTCCGTAAAAATGAAGTAATACTCTGACAACATTGTTCCCAGCAATGACCTGGGAGTCAAAGATGCTTTCAGGCATCTTCCTCATGCTGTTCCCTTTCCATTTGAGTACTGTTTTCATTAATTTCAGAGATTTTTCCTGCCTCCCAGTCCTTCTGTTAGGGTATTCTGGAAAAATGCTTGAGTTTCTCATTGACTTCCATTATACTAGTTACTCGAATCAAGCCTGTCCAAGGGTTCGACCTGCTCGAATAAGAGCACCAAGCACTCAAGCATTTCAATGCTCACTCATCACTAAAAATGTGTTGTCCTCCTCATCGATAAGAAATAAATTACACAAGGCGCACTACCATAAGGGTGAGTTTCCACGGTCAGGAAACGCTGCGTGTTTGGCGCTGTGCGCTGGCGCAGCGCCAAACACGCAGCGTCCAGATGTTACAGCATAGTGGAGGGGATTTCAAGAAATCCCGTCTCCACTATGCGTAACAATACGCAGGTGGCAAACCTGCGTAAACGGACATGCGGCGCGTCTTTTCAGACCGCAGCATGTCCTCGCGTATTGCGGCGACGGTGCGTCGCCGCAACATAATTAACACAGGGCTATGTAGCCCTGCGCTCTTTCCGGAGGTGTTCCGGAGGTGTCCTGAACACCTCCGGAAAGATCGCGCGTCAGAAAGGGGGCGGGGCTTAGACGGAGCGGAATTTCCGCTCCGTCCAAAGCGCTATGGTTCCGGACCGTGGAACCATAGCCTCAGAATAATGATAACGCTGGTGCCAATATTAGTGGTAAATACTGAAATGCAAAACGGAAGAAAAAGCACCACAACTGTTATGTTTCGGTAGCTGAGGAGTGCAGGTAAAAAAGGCAATACACCAGAGCAGTTGGAATCTATGAGATTGCAGTACCCTGACTAACCACCACAACTAGAGGCAGCCGTGGAGCGTTCCTACGTTGGTCCTAGACGCCTCGTCACAGCCTGAGAAACTAACTACACCTAAAGATAGATATAGGAAAGCTATCTGCCCCGGAGCAGAACCCCAAAGATAATAGAAAGCCCCCAAACATGTAATGGCGGTTAGACAAGATGAAATACTGACACAGAAAGAAAAAGAATTGTCTTCCTGACCATAACCTCTCCATTTAACCAAATACTGGAGTTTCCGTCTAGAAAAACGAGAATCTTATATTTTCTCAACCACATACTCCAGATTGCCCTCAACCAAAACAGGGTCAGGAGGCACAGCAGCAGGAACCACTGGCTCAACAAACCTCTTCAACAAGGACTTATGGAACACGTTATGGATCTTAAATGTTCCTGGAAGAAGCAAACGAAAAGAAACAGGATTAATAATCTCCATGATCTTATAAGGTCCAATGAACCTAGGCTTAAATTTAGGAGATGCTACTCTCATAGGAATATTCTTTGAGGACAACCAGACCAAGTCCCCCACTTTAAACCGAGGACCATCAGTCCTATGCCGGTTAGCAAACCGCTGGGCCCTCTCCTGAGAGAGGGACAACCTCTCCACTACCTGGTCCCAAATCAGTTGCATACGCTCCACAACAGAGTCAACACCTGGACAGACAGAAGCCTCCGTCTGTCCTGAAGAAAATCAAGGGTGAAACCCAGAATTACAGAAAAACTGAGACATCAAAGTAGCAGAGTGTAAGGTTCTGTGTACATGTTCCTGAAACTCAGTTTGTTCGTCAGCCATTTTACTTTCTGTCTTGCTGCAGCTATCTTGCCCTCAGTCAATATGGAGTTTCCAGCTTGCATGTTCCCGCCCTGATTCTCTCCTTTTGCTTCTTAAGCAGCCACAGCTGAGCAATCAGTGCTTCAGAATCTAGCCTGCAGTGAACCTGTGCTCTGACTCCTGAAGCCTTGGACCTTGTACTCCAGCTATTCCTACTGAGGAACTCTGAAGCACTTGTGGACTCTGAACCCTGCTCTTTGAAAGACCCACGTTTGCATGGACTTACGGTAACAGAGAAGAAGATCCTGAACCTGTTGTGGAGAGTGATTGCTGAGCTTAGATTACTCTGGCCTGCTGTGTCTCCTGCTTCTGTGTCTGCAAACTGTGTGACTATTTTTGCCAACTTGTATGAAGTAATACAAGACTTTCTATATCAAACCTGTGTCTCATGTATTTTCATCGCACCCAAGCACAAGACGCTATATGAACTGTACTATACACATTACAAGATTCTGAAGCCAAACGTTAGTGTCTGCTGGGTCTGGAAAGGCTGTGTCTGCTGTAACTGTGGATATCGGATGTCCGGTTGTACTTTCTGTGATGACAGTGGTTGTGACTTCTCACAACCATTCCAGGTGAGCAATTCCCTTAAGTTTTTTTTTCTGCAGTGTTACCACAGGTAAACACTATTGTTTTTTTTTTCTTTTCTCTTTTTTGTCTGCTGTAACTGTGGATATCAGATGTCCGGTTGAACTTTCTGTGATGACAGTGGTTGTGACTTCTCACAACCATTCCAGGTGAGCAGTTCCCTTAAATTTTTTTTCTCTCTGCAGTGTTACCACAGGTAAACACTATTGTTTTTTTTTTCTTCTCCTCTCCTTCCAGTACTCCTGTTTTAAAAGATCTGGAAAATGGAGGCCCGCATAAAGGAACTTTGCGGAGTGACTGATAATATCCTTGCAGATTTGCAGAATATAAAGACCCGTTTTGCAAGCCTACAGGACCTCACTAATCACAATTTGCAAGTGTTTGGACAGACTGCCCAGGATTTGCGAGCCAGGATTGAGGCTCTAGAGGAGCGAGTCCAGGCTCCTGCCATAGCCCGAGTTCTGGGATTCCCAAGTTGCCCCTTTTCATTTTGGCGGTGAACGTGAGAAATTCAGGGGATTTATTAATCAATGCAATCTTTTTTTTTCTGCACATGCTTCACAATTTCCCACTGAACGATCTAAGGTGCTTACTATACTTATGTTGCTTACCAACAAGGCTTTGATGTGGGCAAACCCTCTGATTGAGACGGAGGATGATTGTTTGAATCACCTTGATGCTTTTATTTCAGCCATGGGGCAGGTGTTTGATGACCCCAATAGAGGTGCAACAGCTGAAGCAGCCATGTTAGCTTTGCGCCAAGGTAAGCACTCGGTAGCTGAATATGCCTTGGATTTCAGGAGATGGGCCCTTGATACCACCTGGGACAGTTCCGCCAAAAAATCTATTTTTCGAAAGGGGTTATCTCCACTGATTAAGGATGAACTTGCTCGTGCCGAACCTCCCCCTGCGTTAGGTGACTTTATTAACTACTGCATCCGTATTGATACTCGTCTGACTGAACGCAGGCAAGAGAGATGGTTCGAAAGCAATCGCACTAACCTTTTCCTACCTTCCTCTCCAGCTAAGGAACCTTTGAGTAGGATTACACGGGAACCTGAACCTGAACCCATGCAGGTAGACTCTTTACAACGACGGGTTAGTGATGCACGCAAGGAACATCGTTTTAAGGAGAATCTATGTTTCTATTGTGGTAAGTCAGGGCACTTCATTATAAACTGCCCCAGCCGTTCTCGTAAGACTACTGCAGCACTCATTCACTGTGAGTGTTGCGAGAGGGGATCTGTCAGGTCCGAGCCTCAGGCTCCAGAGAGATCTGCAGCAACAGATCTTGATTTCTCGGACTTAAACTCCGTTACCTCTGAGGACGTTGACTGTGTAAACGCTGCCATTTTTCAAGTTTCCTCAGCGGTGTCCCAGCTGAGTTGTAAGAAAAACAATTCTCATTGCTTTCTTTCCATCAAACTCTGGGTTGACTCAGCTTGGGTGTCTAGCTCTGCTATGATCGACTCAGGGGCAAGTGGAAATTTTATGGATGTCTCCTTTGCTCTGAAACAGGGGATACGTTCAGTGAAGAAGGCTACTCCAGTACAGATGGAAACTGTGGATGGCTCCCTGCTGACCTCTGGACCAGTGGATCAGGAAACAGAGCCTTTGAGGGTTCTCATGGGTAAAGATCATCAAGAGAAACTGTCCTTTATGCTTATCTCTTCTCCCCACTTTCCCATTATTCTAGGGCTACCATGGCTGCAGGCTCAGAATCCTACCATTAACTGGGAGACCAAGGAATTACACTTTCCAGAGAAACAGATGAGTCCAAAAGTTTCAGCTTGCTCTGTTCCTAAAGGAACCATGTCAGTCCCTGAACTACCAGCTGTATACCAGGACTATGTGGATTTATGTGACAAGAAGAACGCTGACCAGCTTCCTCCTCACCGTCCATATGATTGTCCAATTGAATTATTGCCTGGAGCAGAGATACCTTTTGGTAAGATCTACCCCCTGGCGGGGCCCGAGCTAAAGGCTTTAAAGGATTACATAGACGAAAATCTATCCAAGGGCTTCATACGCCCCTCTTCATCTCCTGCAGGTGCACCCATCTTCTTTGTAAAGAAGAAGATGGATCTCTGAGACCCTGCGTAGATTATAGGGAACTCAATAAGGTTACTATTAGAAACCGTTATCCATTGCCTTTAATCCCTGAGTTATTGGAGAGAGTGCGACATGCCAAAATTTTCTCTAAACTAGATCTTCGTGGGGCCTATAACTTAGTCCGTATTAGACCTGGGATGAATGGAAGACTGCATTCAGGTCACGCTATGGACACTTTGAATATCTAGTTATACCTTTTGGTCTGAGTACCGCCCCAGCCACTTTCCAACACTTGGTGAATGACATCTTCAGGGATCTCCTAGATACATTCGTGGTGATTTATTTGGATGATATTCTAATTTTTTCTAACTCCACAGAGGAACATCATGGACATGTGAGAATGGTCTTGGAACGTCTAAGACAAAATCATCTTTACATCAAACTTGAAAAGTGTGAATTCCATAGGACCGAAATTCAATTTCTGGGGTATGTACTGTCTACACAAGGTATTAGTATGGATGGAAGCAAAACCCAAGCCATCAAGGATTGGCCAAGTCCTAGAAATGTGAAGGAGGTACAGCGCTTCATCGGGTTTGCCAACTTCTATAGACGTTTCATTAGGAATTTCTCTGAGGTAGTGTCACCTATCACCCAACTTACCCGGAAAGAGTCTAGGTTCTCCTGGACTCCCCAAGCCCAGGAAGCATTTTCCCGTCTAAAAGATAAATTTACCACTGCACCTAGCCTAGTACATCCCAACCCCGAGCTTGGCTTCATAATAGAGGTGGATGCTTCAGACTGTGCCGTTGGAGCTATACTCTCTCAAAGAACAGGTGAGAAGAATGTCTTGCATCCCTGTGCCTTCTTTTCCCAGCAGTTGTCTTCGGCTGAGAGGAACTACGATGTGGGCAATAGAGAGTTGTTGGCCATTATTGCCGCCTTCAAAGAATGGAGACACCTTCTTCAGGGAGCTGCACAGCAAATAGTCGTCCTGACAGACCATCGTAACCTTGAATTTATCAGGTCGGCTAAGTGCCTGACTCCTCGCCAGGCTCGCTGGAATCTTTTCTTAAACCAATTTAATTTTATCATTTCTTATAGACCAGGATCGCGCAATGGAAAGGCTGATGCACTCTCTAGGATTTACTCAGCAGAGACACGTCCAATTACTCCTCCTAAGACTATTCTTCCTGACTCTAGATTCCTAGGAGTGATTCATAATCAAGACCTGCTTAAGGACATCAAGGAAGCATACCATGCGGATTCCTTTTTGGCACAACCCCAAGGGACGTAAGTCTTGTCTTTAAGAATGGTGTGTGGATTCAGGGACAACGCCTGTATATTCCTGAAACAGTCAGATTGAGAGTATTGCAACTCATTCACGATTCCAAGATAGCTGGGCATAGAGGAATTCTAAAGACACAGGAATTCCTTTCTCGTTTCTTTTGGTGGCTCACTTGCAGGAAGGATGTTTTAAACTATGTCACTTCATGTGAAGTCTGTGCAAGATGCAAAACACCTCGCTCCTCACCAACTGGTCTGTTACAGCCTCTTCCCACCCCGTCCCGCCCATGGGGATCCATTTCTATGGACTTCATTGTGGAGTTACCAACCTCTCAAGGGAAGAACACCATTCTAGTGGTGGTTGACCGTCTAACAAAGGCAGCTCATTTTATCCCTTGTGTCGGCTTACCCACTGCAAAACAGACATCAGATTTGATGATTAAAGATGTGTTTTGCTTACATGGAGTACCGGATGAGGTTATTTCGGATCGAGGGGTGCAATTCACTTCTAGGTTTTGGCAAAATTTCTGTGCAGCATTGGACATTAAAGTAAACCTTTCTTCTGCTTTTCATCCCCAGACTAATGGACAGACCGAACGAACCAATCAAACCCTGGAGCAGTATCTCCGCTGCTTTATCTGCCACCTACAGGATGATTGGGTGGATCTACTTCCATTAGCTGAGTTCTCTTATAACAACTCTCAGAGTGCGTCCACTAAGCAGTCTCCTTTTTACTCTAATCTAGGTTATCATTATAACATTCTACCACGATTTCCCATAGAAACGCCTTTACCAGCAGTGGCTGAAAGAATCACGTCTTTACAGAAGAATATGGATCTTCTAAAGGAGAATCTGGAATCGGCTCAGGAAAGGTACAAGAAAGCAGCAGATAAATTTCGTAAACCTGCACCAGCTTTCAAGGTAGGAGACTTGGTCTGGCTGTCAACCAGAAATCTTAAGTTAAGGATTCCATCGTCTAAGTTGGGACATAAGTACATTGGACCCTATAAAATCAGTAAAATTATAAGTGCCGTTGCTTGTCGTCTTCAACTGCCCAGAACTATGAGAATCCACCCTGTCTTTCATGTATCCCTACTAAAGGCTGCGACACCCAATACTTTTCCTGGACGTTCTTCTCCTTGCCCTGACCCAGTGCTAGTCGATGGTCAGGAAGAATTTGTGGTGGAAAGGATTTTAGATTCCAGGTTGTATAGAAATCAGTTACAATATCTGATTAAATGGCAGGGCTACCCAGTGGAGGACAACTCATGGGAACCAGTCAGTAACGTTAATGCTCCTCGCTTGCTCCGTCAGTTTCATCAGAGGTACCCACACAAGCCTGGTCTGAGGTCATCCGGAGGTTGTCCCTAAGTGGGGAGTAATGTAAGGTTCTGTGTACATGTTCCTGAAACTCAGTTTGTTCGTCAGCCATTTTACTTTCTGTCTTGCTGCAGCTATCTTGCCCTCAGTCAATATGGAGTTTCCAGCTTGCATGTTCCCGCCCTGATTCTCTCCTTTTGCTTCTTAAGCAGTCACAGCTGAGCAATCAGTGCTTCAGAATCTAGCCTGCAGTGAACCTGTGCCCTGACTCCTGAAGCCTTGGACCTTGTACTCCAGCTATTCCTACTGAGGAACTCTGAAGCACTTGTGGACTCTGAACCCTGCTCTTTGAAAGACCCACGTTTGCATGGACTTACGGTAACAGAGAAGAAGATCCTGAACCTGTTGTGGAGAGTGATTGCTGAGCTTAGATTACTCTGGCCTGCTGTGTCTCCTGCTTCTGTGTCTGCAAACTGTGTTACTATTTTTGCCAACTTGTATGAAGTAATACAAGACTTTCTATATCAAACCTGTGTCTCATGTATTTTCATCGCACCCAAGCACAAGACGCTATATGAACTGTACTATACACATTACACAGAGCTAGCCCTATTATTAAGAGCAAACTCAGCCAAAGGCAAAAAAGAGATTCAGTCATCCTGATCAGCAGACACAAAGCATCTTAGATAAGTCTCCAATGTCTGGTTTGTTCTCTCAGTTTGACCATTGGTCTGAGGATGAAATGCCGAGGAGAAAGACAATTGAACACCCAGTTTAGAACAAAAAGTCCTCCAAAATCTGGAAACAAACTGGACTCCTCTGTCAGACACAATGTTCTCAGGAATGCCGTGTAAACGAACCACGTGCTGAAGGAACAACGGCACCAATTCAGAGGAGGAAGGCAACTTAGGTAATGGCAAAAGATGTATCATCTTGGAAAACCTATCACAAATTACCCAGATGGTGGTCATTCTCTGAGAAACAGGAAGGTCGGAAATGAAATCCATAGAGATATGGGTCCATGGTCTCTTGGGCACAGGCAATGGCATCAACAAACCACTAGAGCGAGAGCAAGGCTTGGAAAGAGAGCAAGTCCCGCAGGACTGCACAAATTCCCTGACATCACGAGACAAGGTAGGCCACCAAAAGGACCGACTAACCAAGTCTCTGGTACCAAAAATTCCGGGATGCCCAGCCAACGCGGAACAATGAATCTCAGACATCACACTCTTTTTCCACTGGTCCGGGACAAACAATTTTCCAACAGGGCAGCACTCGGGCCTATCCTCCTGACACCCCTCCAGAGCAAGTCTCAAATTGGGCGAGATGGCGGAAAGAACTACACCCTCTTTCAAAATAACAGAAGGATCAGATAACTCAGGAGAGTCCACAAGGAAACTCCTCGAGAGGGCATCCGCCTTAACATTCTTAGTGCCAGGAAGAAAGGAAACCACAAAATTAAAACGTGTGAAAAACAAGGCCCACCTGGCCTGTCTAGGATTGAGTCGCTTGGCAGATTCCAGATAGACCAGATTCTTATGGTCCATAAGGACCACCACCTGATGTTTGGCTCCCTCCAGCCAATGTCTCCACTCTTCAAAAGCCCACTTCATGGCCAATAACTCCCGATTACCCACGTCATAATTACGTTCAGTAGGAGAAAATTTTCGAGAGAAAAAGGCACAAGGGTTACTTTTAGAGGTCTCTGGATCTTTTTGGGACAAAACGGCACCTGCCCCAATTTCAGAGGCATCAACCTCCACCTGAAATGGCAGAGAAACATCAGGCTGCCGTAGAACAGGAGCAGAAGTGAATCTCTGCTTAAGTTCCTGAAATGCAGAGACTGCCTCAGGAGGCCAATTCACCACATCAGAACCCTTTCTGGTCAAATCAGTTAATGGTTTAACAATAACCGAGAAATTACCAATAAATTTACGATAAAAATTGGCAAAACCCAAAAATCTCTGAAGAGCCTTCAATGAAGTAGGTTGGACCCAATCACAGATGGCCTGAACCTTGACCGGGTCCATTTCAATAACAGATGGGGACAAAATGAATCCCAGAAATGAGATCCTCTGTACACCAAAAAGACACTTTGATCCTTCACATACAGAGCATTCTCTCTCAAAATCTGGAATACAGTTCGAACATGTTTCACATGAGAGTGCCAGTCATTAGAAAAAATCAAGATATCATCCAAATAAACAATCAGAAATTTGTCCACAAAATCCCTGAAAATGTCATTCATGAAGGACTGGAAGACGGAAGGAGCATTAGTGAGCCCAAAGGGCATCACCAGGTACTCAAAATGCCCTTCAGGGGTATTGAATGCCGTCTTCCATTCATCCCCGTGCTTAATGCGAATAAGGTTATACGCCCCCCTGAGGTCAAGTTTGGTAAACCAAGTAGCGTTTTTCACCCTGGAAAACAGGTCAGAAATCAAGGGTAACGGGTATTGATATTTCACAGTAATATTGTTCAAGAGACGATAATCAATACACGGCCTTAATGAACCATCCTTTTTGGCCACAAAGAAAAAACCGGCACCTAAGGGTGAAGAGGATGGTCTGATATGACCCTTCTCCAATGATTCCTTGATATAAGACCGCATAGCGTCATGTTCAGGTACAGACAAGTTAAAAAGGCGACCTTTAGGGAATTTACTACCGGCACTAATTCAATAGCGCAGTCATAGCTCCTATGGGGAGGCAAAGATGCAGATTTACTTTCGCTAAACACATCAGAAAAATCAATCAAAAAGTCAGGAACATCCTGAGCCTGGGGGGAGGCAGAAAAAACAGGAGTGTTGGTATTAACACATTGGCAGCCCCAACTGGTTACAGACACAGATTTCCAATCCAAAACAGGATTATGAGACTGTAACCAAGGAAAACCCAGCACGATAATGTCATGCAGATTATACAGAACCAAAAATTTGCAGCACTCCTGGTGATCAGGTTCAACCCTCATTATCACCTGAGTAGAAAACTGGGGTTTATTCTCAGCCAAAGGGGTAGAATCGATCCCAGTAGGGGAATAGACTTCTGTAGGGGTATCAAGGGAAATCCACAACGTTTAGCAAAATCATAATCCATCAGGTTAATAGCTGCTCCAGAATCAACGAAAGCCTGAGCAGAAAATGAGGACAGAGAGCATATCAGAGTGACAGTTAATAAAAACTTAGTCTGAACACTACCCAAGACAACTGAGCGTGCAAAACGTCTTCCTCGCTTAGGGCAGACTGAAATAGCATGAGAGGCATCACCACAGTAGAAACATAACCCATTGTGCTTTCGAAACTCATGACGCTGTGCCCCAGACACCACTCTATCACACTGCATGGGTTCAGAAGCAGGTTCACAAGGCAACACCATTCCACGCATACTTCTCCGCTCACGCAAACGTCTGTCAATTTGAATCGCTAATGACATAGAATCATTGAGACCAGAGGGGACAGGGAATCCCACCATAACATCCTTTACTTTATCTGACAGACCCTTCCGGAAAAGGGCTGCCAAAGCGTCGTCATTCCATTTGGTCAGGACTGCCCACCTACGGAATCTCTGACAGTATAACTCAGTGTCATCAAGCCCTGATTTAATGCCAACAAGGCTTTCTCAGCTTGATCAGTGACATTAGGCTCATCGTACAATAACCCCAAGGCCTGAAAAAATGCATCAACATCACTCAAAACAGGATCCCCAGGTATCAGGGAAAAAGCCCAATCCTGAGGATCGCCGCGCAGGAGAGAGATGATAATTTGAACCTGCTGCGCTGCGTTCCCTGAGGACTTAGATTTTAAGGCAAAAAACAATTTACAATTATTTTTGAAATTCTGAAACTTAGCTCGATCCCCTAAAAACAAATCTGGCATGGGAATCCTAGGTTCCACAACAGGCAACCCAGCAAGATAGATAGCAATACTCCGAACCTCAGTGGCAAGCTGATCCACACGGCCAGACAACTGTGCAAACTCCATTGAGAGAAAAGATCCTCCCCAGCACCCAGAGATACAGAGGAAAAAAAAAAAATGCAACGAACAGAAAAATATCTCTGACAACTCTGACAATATTTTTTCCCTTCTGTGAGTACCATACAATTTTCAATTTTTTGGCCGGTGATACTGTTATGTTTCGGTAGCTGAGGAGTGCAGGTAAAAAAGGCAATACACCAGAGCAGTTGGAATCTATGAGATTGCAGTACCCTGACTAACCACCACAACTAGAGGCAGCCGTGGAGCGTTCCTACGTTGGTCCTAGACGCCTCGTCACAGCCTGAGAAACTAACTACACCTAAAGATAGATATAGGAAAGCTATCTGCCCCGGAGCAGAACCCCAAAGATAATAGAAAGCCCCAAACATGTAATGGCGGTTAGACAAGATGAAATACTGACACAGAAAGAAAATAGTATGAGCAAACGCTGGGGCCCAAACTAACTAAATAGAAAAGGATAGGAAGGGTACTTACTGCAATCCCAGAAAACCCTGAAAAGCACCAACTCTACTAATTTCAAAAACACCTGAGATCACACGACCTCTACCACCTAAATTAGTTCTCTGGTGTAACAAAATCAAAACAGCAGCCACTGAAAAAACTGGAAAAAGCAAAAGTACAAACATCAGTGGCTGAACAAAACTGAGAGGGCAGAAGCCCCCGGAGGGGACCCTGAAGGCCCCCACAGAAGTGCAGGACAAAATGCAAAAATATAGCACAAACACAAAAGAAGAAAATGTCTTATCTGTTAGCAGGAGATGCAGACACGACACAGCAGGCTACAAGGGAAACTGGAATAAAGGATTCAGACCAGAACAATTGATCACCGGCAACCCTGATGGGAAGGTGACTCCCTTATATAAGACCAGACAGTAACACCTGATTCCCAATCCTCACAATCTTCACTGGACAGACTAGCACCGCTTGTAACCACCAGAGGGAGCCTCTGCTCAGAACTCATCTCAAACCCATTCACAACACATAACCACAACAATCTAAAATGCAAAACTTTTTATTGACACACATCAAACAATAAAAACATGATTAAAACCATACATGGATATCCCCCATATCCTATATAACAAAGGATGTACAAAAATGCACACATGTGCTGCAATCATGGGTAATAGTCCACTATATCAAAAAATATACAGTACAGACCAAAACTTTGGACACACCTTCTTATTCAAAGATTTTTCTGTATTTTCATGACTATGAAAATTGTACATTCACACTGAAGGCATCAAAACTATGAATTAACACATGTGGAATTGTATACTTAACAAAAAAGTGTGAAACAACTGAAAATATGTCTTACATTCTAGGTTCTTCAAAGTAGCCACCTTTTGCTTTGATTACTGCTTTGCACACTCTTGGCATTCTCTTGATGAGCTTCAAGAGGTAGTGACCGGAAATAGTTTTCACTTCACCGGTGTGCCCTGTCAGGTTTAATAAGTGTGATTTCTTGCCTTATAAATGGGGTTGGGACCATCAGTTGTGTTGTGCAGAAGTCGGGTAGATACATAGCTGATAGTCCTACTGAATAGCCTGTTAGAATGTGTATTATGGCAAGGAAAAGCAGCTAAGTAAAGAAAAGCGAGTGGCCATCATTACTTTAAGAAATGAAGGTCAGTCAGTCCGAAACATTGGGAAAACTTTGAAAGTGTCCCCAAGTGCAGCTGCAAAAACCATCGAGTGCTACAAAGAAACTGGCTCACATGAGGACCGCCCCAGGAAAGGAAGACCAAGAGTCACCTCTGCTTCTGAGGATAAGTTTATCCGGGTCACCAGCCTCAGAAATCGCAGGTTAACAGCAGCTCAGATTAGAGACCAGGTCAATGCCACACAGAGTTCTAGCAGCAGACACACCTCTACAACAACTGTTAAGAGGAGACTTTGTGCAGCAGGCCTTCATGGTAAAATAGCTGCTAGGAAACCACTGCTCAGGACAGGCAACAAGCAGAAGAGACTTGTTTGGGCTAAAGAACACAAGGAATGGACATTAGACCAGTGGAAATCTGTGCTTTGGTCTGATGAGTCCAAATTTGAGATCTTTGGTTCCAACCACCGTGTCATTGTGCAATGCAGAAAAGGTGAACGGATGGACTCTACATGCCTGGTTCCCACCGTGAAGCATGGAGGAGGTGGTGTGATGGTGTGGGGGTGCTTTGCTGGTGACACTGTTGGGGATTTATTCAAAATTGAAGGCATACTGAACCAGCATGGCTACCACAGCATCTTGCAGCAGCATGCTATTCCCTCCAGGTTTGCATTTAGTTGGACCATCATTTATTTTTCAACAGGACAATGACCCCAAACACACCTCCAGGCTGTGTAAGGGCTATTTGATCAAGAAGGAGAGTGATGAGGTGCTACGTCAGATGACCTGGCCTCCACAGTCACCAGACCTGAACCCAATCGAGATGGTTTGGGATGAGCTGGACCGCAGAGTGAAGGCAAAAGGGTCAACAAGTGCTAAGCATCTCTGGGAACTCCTTCAAGACTGTTTGAAGGCAATTTCCGGTGACGACCTCTTGAAGCTCATCAAGAGAATGCCAAGAGTGTGCAAAGCAGTAATCAAAGCAAAAGGTGGCTACTTTGAAGAACCTAGAATATAAGACAATTTTCAGTTGTTTCACACTTTTTTGTTAAGTATACAATTCCACATGTGTTAATTCATAGTTTTGATGCCTTCAGTGTGAATTTACAATTTTCATAGTCATGAAAATACAGAAAAATCTTTAAATGAGAAGGTGTGTCCAAACTTTTGGTCTGTACTGTATATTTTTGATATATATATATATATATACGAAATGTCACAAAATGTCATATAAACCATGTGGCAGCAAAATGAATAGGACGCAAACATCGATGTCATCGATAACTTTGCCCAATTGATGCTCTGCAGCATCTGAACCTGGCTAACAGTGTCATCTTACAAGATCTTCCTGTTCTTGTAAGACCATGCTGTAAGGAGACTAAACTGAGCACATTTCACAGCCATGTCAGGCAAGTCACATTGAGAACAGGGAGATCTTGCAAAATCATGCTGTTCAACCAGTGTTAGATGGGCAGTGTCATAGGGGGTGGGCTTCAAGCCCCCCAGAGAAAACTTTCTGATACGCCCTCTTAGACCACAAGTATACTTGAAGTAGAAAAGCATACAAAATAAGAAAAAGGGAATATCTCCGCAACAAATATAAAAAGTAAAAACGGGCTGCACATGAATTTTGGCAAGGTAATAAACTTATTTTTTTGGGACACATGAAAGGTCCTCTTTAATAGCTTGAACCATATGAGGGGTCCATTTGGTATGAAAACTGTTAGAGGACAAGATAAATATACCCCAGAAAATTTACTTGTTTTAACGAGGTAAACATTTTTAAAGTGTAGAAAAAAATTTGAAGTATATTGTGTAGATGTTGGATGCGTATCTCATAATCATGTGAATAAACCAAGATGTCATCTAGCTAGACAACTAAATATTGACCACTGATATTGCTTATATGTCAAAACTGCTGGTGCATTACTTAGTCTAAGATGCATCTCAAGGTACTCATAGTGACCCTGATCCAGTCATAAGCTCCCTTAAGATCAAGTTTGGTTATGGAGATCAGGATTGAGTTACAGCGGATACTAATTCTTTACACTAATAATTTTATTAGGTATCTGGTAATCAAACCATGATGTTAAGCCACCATCTTTTTTACCAACAAAAAGAAACCCTGATGAACCCTTTTTGCAGACTGTCTGCTATATAATCTTTTATGGGCTGATGTTCTGGACCCAAAAAATTGCTTTACCTGTGAGGAGATGGAAATTTGGTATCAGATCAATGTTACAATCCTTATCTCTGTGTGAGGGTAATTTTTCAGATTGAAAATTAGCAAAATGTCTAAATATTTCATGTGAACCACTGAGTATGCCTTAAGACAAATATACAGATAAAGACATTTGTTCCGACACTCAGGGCTCCAGGATATAATATTCCCTTGGTGCCAGTGACCGGTTTATGTTTACGTAACCAACACATGCCCAAGGCCATTGACAGGGTTTCAAGAACAAAAAACTAAATTAACACAAAATGGAAGGTACTGATAAGCAAACACACCTCCTTAGTGACATACTTCACCACACACTAGGAAAGAGGTGTATTATCAATAGCAATGACTTTCATAATTTAGCAATGTTAAACCAAGAGCTTTTTCAACTTTAGCATTAATAAAATTGCTGTAAATCCTCAATCAACAAAGGCCTCAAGCCATACATATATTTCTAGATAAGATAAATGAATAGAAATAATTTTGCAATACCTGTGTGCCTAGGTGGGCATCAATAAACCTACCTTGACGCTGGCGCATATTGTCAGTAACTGTCTCAGGCAGGCATGCATCTTATCGGCCCAGGGATGCAGCAGGATTCAGCCAACCATGAGATTTGCAAGGAGTCGGCGGTAACAGCTTGCGCCCATGAAGCTGGGGAGCACACACCCAGCCTGACTACATACTGCCAGGGAAGCAGAGATTTGCATATAGCCAGTGGTGATGCCGCTCTTGCAAATTATGTCATTCATGCCCATGGGGTTGTGATAACATTATTAGTGGGACAATTAGGGCCCAGTCTCACATAGCGACGCACCAGTGATCCCGACAACGATATGAACTTGTCAGGATCGCTGGTGTGTCGCAAACAGGCAGCTCAGGCAGCGATTAGGACAGCGACACTGCGGGTAACGTCGCTTAGTTACCCGCAGTATACGTTGGATACCAGCCCGCTGATGCAGGGAGCTGGTAACCAAGGTACACATCGGGTTTCCAGGTGCTGCGCGGTGCCTGGAAACCCGATGTGTACCTTGGTTACCAGCTCCCTGCAGCAGCGCGCTAGTATCCAACGTACACATCGGGTTTCCTGGAGCAGTACCGCGCCTGGAAACCTGATGTGTATCTTGGTTACCAGCTGATCGCTGGTCTCCTGCCTGCCACATGCAGCGATATGTGCTGGCCAGCGGGAGACCAGCGATAAAAAAAAAGTCCAGGCATTTCTGACACGACCAGCAATTCACAGCAGGAGCCTGATCGCTGGTACGTGTCAGACATAGCGAGATCGCTGCTGAGATCGCTGTTGGGTCACCAAACTTGTGACTCAGCAGCGATCTCGCTATGTGAGACAGGGCCCTTAGTCTGGAGAAACCAAAGCCTCCATCACCAGTCACCCACTAATTAGCATAACACAAGTACAGCTATAAAATTGATTTTAAGCATATTCCAAAAGGGTTTTGCTAGGAAGTATAAAAAAAAATGGATCAACAAATACTAGATGGTTGTTTGAAAGAAAAGTTCTCAACTGACTAAATTTCAAGTATTTTTCATCACATTTCTAAAGCGTTTTGGTGGAGTTACTGTATTTTGTTACGTTTGTAACATGCTTTTTATAGGGTTTTTTGAATGCCATAGAAAATCTTACTGGAGACTTATCAGATTCAGACAGGCTACATTTTGAAAACAAAGCCACAGACCCTCCCAAAAAAATCAGTGTGTTTGTAGACTGGTCTGGCTCTGCCCTGACTTCACCCCACACTTCTCCTGTTGATTGACTAGCCTCTCCCCATGTACACCCATGTAAGAGAATTGCTAGATTAGCTAGAGTGATGTAGAGAGAGGTCAGACTTTTGGCACCGTCCAATAACATATACTCCTATGGTCCTCGGTTCTTCAAACTATTTTCTCTTAAACACCAGAGTGTTTCACAGTAAAATATACGTAGCTGAAAAGAGCAGTCAGGCTCCGATTTTTGCTGCCTATGGTTGGGGATTTGTGAACCTAATGATAGATTTCCTTTAACCCTGCTGTACTGTTTAGGTCTATTTGGGTTATTTGACTCAAAAAAAAGTTTGAGAAGCTGAAGATTAATTATTATGACGATCTGCAAATCGTGGTTAGGCAGTTTGTTTATGGATAGGTGTTATTATGAGTGGTGTTTTTTTATTTTCTACTTTCTCTTTGGATATGAAATAATGACTGTTATATATGTACTGTTTGGGTCAATATGACCCAACAGAGTTTTAAACAAAATCTCCCGCCATATTTTCAGTCACATGTGAGTGTGACTCCAGCTCATCTGAACATATAACAATACACTCTAGTTTCTATGATATTAAATGACAGGAGAATAATGATCAGTTAAAAAGATAAACTTTATTGTATTTAAGGAAACAAATGCCCCGGTAAAATATGGTACTCTGATCAACCCATATATTATATATTAATTTTTACATGTAAGCAGGGTTAATGTTACATTAGTTACTCATATATCAACACTTTGTTATGTCTTTTCCTACAACAAAACGTGCAATCTTTGACATTTTTTTCTTCACCTTATTGGACAAGGCAGGTATCAATACATCTGTATGGGATACATTGACGGAAATATGTAGTGGTATTTGTAATTCTGCCCCGGATATGTCAGTTAACTTGGGGCCCAAAAAAAATAAGCTGGGTCCAAATGGAGTTTTCACTTTCCAGTACGAGTTACTTTTGCTCCAAAAAACAATATAGCTTTCAATATCAGAACTAAAAACCCAGTATTGAAAGCCACAGTCCCCTTTTTGAAGCCCCCAGTCCTTTGGAGGTGAATCCGAAGTATATGCATGGATAATACGCTCCCATATCATCATTAATGGCCAACAGGCCTTTTTAAATTCAGGCAGCATTCTTGAATCCATCTCATTATTCATCTCCGCCATTGCTTCTTCATTCCTCAAGGTCATTTCAAGCAAAGGACCAAGCAGAAGATTGTTCTAGTGGAGATAAATCTGGAATAAAATACAAATGTATAATTAAATTCTACATTACATTCCATTAATCCAATATGTAGAAAATCAGTCAAATTCAAGGGAAACCACAAGACCATATTCCCACTACAAGAAAGATATTTCAGAATTGCTGAGTATTAAAAATATAACTTGTCCTTCAAAATTTAGACCAAAAATTTCAATAGTTATGACTCTAAAACGTGTTTAAAAAATTCCTGGGTGATCAAAGACCAAAATCACAGTCTTCTTAGGAGGTTAAGTGGAAGTAATTTACAGCTTAGTTGCAAACAATATTAAAATAAAAGCCTACAGACACAAGTGGACAAAGATTGAGGACAGAGTTAAAGGAGGACTTCTCAACAATGATCTGGATTTCACTGCCCCATCAATTAAAAAAGTTACCTATCCATACAACCTGATGTATGATTTACATTAACCCTTAAGACGCTAGACAGACCATTTAGCAGCCCAAGACAATGTATAGCTCCTGTAGTGATCTCCGACCACATAAAAAAAAGGGTGAATGAAATATTCACATGCTAAGAGATCACCTTATTAAAATATCAATTTACACTGCTCAAAAAAATAAAGGGAACACTCAAATAACACATCCTAGATCTAAATGAATGAAATATTCTCATTGAATACTTTGTTGTGTACAAAGTTGAATGTGCTGTCATCATAATCACACAAAAATTATCAATGGAAATCAAATTTTTGACCCAATGGAGCCCTGGATTTGGAGAGACCCCCAAAATGAAAGTGAAAACAAGTCGAAATGAAAATCAAAACAAGACAAAATTAAATTGGAAACAAGTCAAAATGATTCTCAGTATTGTGTGTGGCCTCCACGTGCCTGTATGACCTCCCTACAACGCCTGGGCATGCTCATGAAGAGGTTGCGGATGGTCTCCTGAGGGATTTCCTCCCAGACCTGGACTAAAGCATCCGTCAACTCCTGGACAGTCTGTGGTGCAACGTGAAGTTGGTGGATTGAGCGAGAAATGCTGTCCCAGATGTGCTCAATCGGATTCAGGTCTGGGGAATGGACAGGCTAGTCCATAGCTTCAATGCCTTCATCTTGCAGGAACTGCTGAAACACTCCAGCCACATGAGGTCTGGCATTGTCCTGCATTAGGAGGAACCCAGGGCCAACCGCACTAGCATATGGTCTCACAAGGGGTCTGAGGATCTCATCTCGGTGCCTAATGGCAATCAGGTTATCTCTGGCGAGCACATGGAGGGCTGTGTGGCCCTCCAAAGAAATGTCACCCCACACCATTACTGACCCACTGCCAAACTGGTCATGCTGAAGGATGTTGCAGGCAGCAGATCGCTCTCCACGGCGTCTCCAGACTCTGTCACATCTATCACATGCGCTGAGTGTGAACCTGCTGACTGCAACATCCTTTAGCATGACCGGTTTGGCAGTGGGTCAGTAATGGTCTGGGGTGGCATTTCTTTGGAGGGCCACACAGCCCTCCATGTGCTCGCCAGAGGTAGCCTGACTGCCATTAGGTACCGAGATGAGATCCTCAGACCCCTTGTGAGACTATATGCTGGTGCGGTTGGCCCTGGGTTCCTCCTAATGCAGGACAATGTCAGACTTCATGTGGCTGGAGTGTGTCAGCAGTTCCTGCAAGATGAAGGCATTGAAGCTATGGACTGGCCTGCCCATTCCCCAGACCTGAATCCGATTGAGCACATCTGGGACAGCATGTCTCGCTCCATCCACCAATGTTGCACCACAGACTGTCCAGAAATTGATGGATGCTTTAGTCCAGGTCTGGGAAGAGATCCCTCAGGAGACCATCCGCAGTCTCATCAGGAGCATGCCCAAGTGTTGTAAGGAGATCATACAGGCACGTGGAGGCCACACACAATAATGAGAATCATTTTGACTTGTTTCCACTTTAATTTTGTCTTGTTTTGATTTTCATTTCGACTTGTTTCCACTTTCATTTTGGGGGTCTCTCCAAATCCAGGCCTCCATTGGTTCAAAAATTTGATTTTCATTGATAATTTTTGTTTGATTATGTTGACAGCACATTCAACTTTGTACACAACAAAGTATTCAATGAGAATATTTCATTCATTTAGATCTAGGATGTGTTATTTGAGTGTTCCCTTTATTTTTTTGAGCAGTGCATTTATATACTAGCTGAAGAGCCCGGCGTTGCCCGGGTGTAAGAGTGTAAGCTGTAATGACATCAGGAGGGCATTAGGACCCTGCTGCTTTTGCATGTCTGACCTGGGAGCAGAAGCCCGTGGAAATTCTGTGGGCGGAGAAGCTGCAGAGAGGTGAAGGGACAGGGAGAAAAAGAACTGCTGCGTGAGACACAGCATGGGGCAGCTGATGTGAAGTGAGGAGTCTGGACTCTGTAAAGACTGTTTGCTGCCAGCATGTTTGTGAGGGTGTTAACCCCTTCCTCTTGTGAACCTGTGGTTCTGTTGTGGAACAAGTACAGAGCATTTTTGACAGCTGTTGACTCTTGAGCTCTGTGAAATCCCTGCTGTGCCGAGTTGGAAAAACGGCAGAAGACATCTTTCCTGTACAGATTCAAGTGGTCTGCTTCCAGAGGAATTGTGAGTGACTGTTAGAGAAGAGACTGTACCATCCATATTGAGAGGGATCCTGCCAAGCCCTGTGGAAGTGCTTTTCGAGACCGTACCATGAGGCTTCAGAACTTTAAGTCACCGGCGTGTGGGCTCAGCACAGGCAGACAAGACCCTGATCCTTGTTTGGTGCTGCAGTTGTTTTGGCGCCGAAAATTTTTGGCATAGGCCTATGTGGGGATCACAAGTTAACTGTACCGTAGCAATAGATACCCGGGTATCCTAGACTAAGTATATTCGAACGATTATTATATTTACATATATTCATATTGTCGGTTTTTAATAAGTTTATAGTCAGTGTGCCATCCCAGAGGCTCTTATAAGACCTCTTTAACAGATTTACACCTGCTTCTCAGATAGTTTATTAAAGACCTTGTTTAACTTAGTGGTTAGGTAAATTACTTCTGAAACCTTAGTTTAATACCCCCATTGGAGACTTTCGGATTGGCACATTGATTTCAGTCCTAGCTGATTGAATGAAAATAATAGGGGAATCTCAGGCTGTTTCATACAATCTTGAATTTCACTTCAACTACTATTCCAGTAAAGGAAGTGTTGTTATGTCTGTCTTAGTCTCAGTTTGTGACTCACTGGATCTTTTTCGGACCTCTGGTCATTACACCAGCATAGTAACTGTGGCTAGTTATAACAAATTATAATGAATATATTGAACATAAAAACAATTCACATCATATATTCAACACTACAGATTTGCAACACAAATTAACTAAACGATTACCCAAGTATTGATAGTATTTTATTTTCAAATCATTCAAGAGCCTTTTGTATAAACAACATTTTTGGTTTTTCCTTCCGGTGCAAAGATGAACAGATTTTTGGCAGTTCCAACACTTGAACAGGCCACGTAAAGTTGACCATGAGAAAAGCATGGAGATTGCAAATCGATCCCTACTACTTTCAAGGACTGTCCCTAAGCCTTGTTAATGGACATTGCAAATGCCAGTCGAACTGGAGGCGTTTAAAATGGAAAGGCAAATCAGATGCAATGAGTGTAATTCTTGGAATGAAAATATCCTCTCCTTTGGCACATTCTTCAATTGCAATAAAGCATATCGAATACACAGCCTACTTCTTCAGCACCACACTTTTCTCCTTTAGATCTCATTCACACGTTATTTGGTCAGTATTTTTACCTCAGTATTTGTAAGCTAAAAGTTGGAGTAAAACAATCAGAGGAAAAGTATATTAGAAACACATCACCACTTCTGTATTTTTCTCCCACTCGTGGTTTTGGCTTATAAATACTGAGGTAAAATACAGACTAAATACTGAACGTGAGAATGTGGCCTTATACACAGCCTCCCTCTTCTCTATACACAGCCTCATACTGAAGCAGCACCTCACATCTCTCATTTTCCCCTCAGCCCTCTCACACGTGCACAGCAATATTCTGTTATGAGCATAGCAGTGTAATCCATGAGGCTTCTCCCATTCCCTTGACGTCATGCCTCACAGGAGCACCTCTATTCTAGACACGATGGAACTAGATGTGGCCTGTTCCTGCCACGCACTGATACTTTGAAGGCGGTGGCCCTGATGGTAGCTCAAAACGGCTGGGACATCGCAGCCAGTGAGTTTTGCAGGGTGGCTTTCAAGGTGAATGTGTCTCCGCCTGTGTGCGCTAACAACGTGGGCCGTGTGGATGGGGCTTTGCGTGTGGAGTGAGTGTGGCTTATATTTAAAAAATTCTATTGAAGCATGGTTGAAAAGCAATGTCTGACTTTCATTTGTTCATTTTCATAGATTTTTCATTTATTATTACTTTTGTCAGATTCAAGTTATTTCTGTCACAATTGTGGTTTTTCTGTCATATACGAGAGGTACCAACAATTTTGACCACGTGTGTACAAGAGCATCAATAATAGCAATATGTAAGGTACTAGAAATGGTCTATCTGTGGCTGAAAAGAAACAGGATAGTCATCAAAGCCAAATGAATAAAATTACCCTTACTCACAAGAAGCTATAACAGGTATGGCAATACGCGTGGGGTCTCCAGTAGACTTGGCTCTCCATGCATGTGCTGTGACAGTGACACAGTCGCGACACATGCAGCTGTGGTGCCGATCAGCTGGCGTGCTCCAGGTATCCGGGTTCCCTCTGTAGCTTATTTAGCAAGCGCTATAGCTTGCAGAATAAGCGGGGACCCGAAGAAATTCGCTTAACTCTAGTCTCCAGTCCTCATTTTTATCTTTTGCCTTATCCAAGGGTCCTTATTCATTAGGATTGTTAGGCTTAAATTTGGCCTCTATCATCTGCTACAACTTTACCATTTCTCTTTCTGCATAATATGTCTGTTTAGGTATTTTGTTCTTTTGGCTCTGATGACTTATGTTTCTTTTCAGACTTCTTCTTTCTCCCTTCTTTTTCTGTTTGGTCATATACTAAGTATGTGCGAGGATGATACCATAATCAGGGATTAGCAAACCTGAACTGGAGAGTTTGGTGTTCGTACTGGACTTCTAGTCTCCGGTACCAGACCCTGAACACGGACTGCTAACTATATGTCCGGTCTCCTGTTCGGGTCCGGAAGTCTAATGAAGTCTAATAAAGCTTGTTAAAAAGCTGCAGTTCAACCAATCAACAAGCTTTAAGGCTGTGGGCACTTCCCGCTCCAGTACAGCCATGTCAAGTAATGGCATGGCTGTGCTTGGACGGCGCTTCACATAACCTGGCCTTACAGTAAAGAGAAATAAATAATTTAGAGGGAACCTGTCAGCAGGATAGTGCCGAGTAATCTACAGTGTCAGGTTGGGACCATTATGCTGATTAAAATGATAACTTGGTTGATGAAATCTGTCTTGTGGTGTTTGTTTAATCTTTATTTGTAGTTTTCAGTTAACGAGAGTCTTGTGCTCGCGAGTTGCCTATGGGGGGGTTTATGTGATGTCATCTTGGAGGAGGAAATTTTTCTTCTCTAGCAAGATGGCACCGCAAGCGCAGCAGAAGCTATCAAATCACTTATATATACACACCAATAGCTGCTACTGCCCAGGTGCCATTTTCAAATGGATTTTTTTTAGAATATCAGGATAGCTTCAAACATACTAATTATATACACAGTACACATGCGATTATGTTGTAGTGCAGGTGCCATGGATGGCGCCTGCCTGCAAAAGGGTTTTTTTTTTCAGTATGTATATATAACATTCATTATATTGACTAGGGGGCAGGTCTCTGAGGGATCAGTGACCTGTCAGCAGTCCACATTATAAATACCTAAGCAGAGCACCACATGAAGACCGCCCACAGACCGCCCCAGAGCACGAGCATATCATTAACTGAAAATAAAGATTAAACAACCACAAGACGGATTTCATCAACCAAGGTATCATTTTAATCAGTATAATGGCGCCGACCTGACACTGTCTGTAGGTTATTCAGCACAATCCTGCTGACAGGTTCCCTTTAATGATAAAAAAAAATCTAAACAATTACTTTTACTTGGGGCCCCAGTAAAATGCATTAAGAGGCAATCAAAACATTGTGTCTACCTCAAAATGGTGTCAGTAAAAATATCAGCTTAAGGGCAAAAAAATAAGATCTCACACATCCCCATTTCCTGAAAATGAAAATGGCGACAAAAGCAAACTGTTGGGGTTTTAGTGTGTGTGTGTGTTTTTTTTAAGGATTTTATACATTTTTTTCACCTCTTAAAGCAAAAATTATATATATACACACATCTTTGGAACCTGCGTACTCATACTGATCTGGTGAATCATATCGCTGGGTCAGTTTCACCGTATAGTGAACATGGGAAGTAAACAAAACATTTTTGGAATTGCACTTTTTTTGCAATTTCAACACATTTGGATTTTTTCCCGTTTTCCAGTACACTATGTGGTAGACTGAATAATTTCATTCAAAAGTATTACTTATGGTGTACTGTGAATATTGTAAAAAAAAAATAAAAACCATAAAATATGTAGCTTTTTCTTAATACTAACATGCAAGCAACAGAATAATAAGAGATCACAAAACTGTATGTATAAAAAAAATATGGCATTGCTTAATGTGTACCTGTGAAATATGGGAAAATGATATCATTTTGATTTCTGATGAATTCCCCATGAAGATAAGTTTGGCCGCAAAATACTTGCTTCAGATCACTCAGCCCCCTCCCTTGGCATGCATTCCCCAAGGCCATAAAAAGCCATGCAATGTTTATCTTTAATTAAAATCCAGGAACAAACCCTTTGAAGCTCGATGACTACCAATTAGCACCAGGGTGTGAACTCTCCTGAACTGGACTCTTTTGTCTGACTGAAGCACATAGAGACACCAGGGCACAAGACACAGCAAGCCTCTGAGGCATTGAATAATAACAGAATGCAATATCTCGGAGACTAGCCGAGCACATAATAGGAATCGGCATTCCTTCCCCCATACGCCCGTGCCCGACAGCCACCTGAAGCACTCCGCGTTATTGAGTTATAAAGCATAGCTAAAAGGAATTCCATATGGTAGGCATATTTAGTCTCTATACGCAGATAAAATCCAGCCAAATCCAGTGGCACTGCTGCCATCCCATTTGGAGCTACGGGCGGAAAGTTGTGAGCCATCCACGGTTTCGGACAGAAAATCATACTCTCAGAGATGGGAGGAGGAAGGCAGCCCAACCCAGGGGTGGGCGCAGAGTGTGGCAGAGTGCAGCCTAGGAGATAAGAGACAGCTCCTCATTTTGAGCTCAGTTTTCTACTGGCAGGAGGATATGTTATGTGACGCAGCCAGGAAAGCCTGTAGCTAAGATATGGACCTGTGATCCATCAGCGCCTCCCTGTGGTCACATGCTACATAACACAGTAATTGCAACCTATCAATACCCTACCTTTGTCCTGCACTCCTGACTGTATACTTGTATAACTTGTATATTGTTCTGTATATGTATGCCTGTATATTTCTAGTGCGCCTTTTCGGTGATTAAATATAAAATTAATCTTTGGCTACTCTTATCTCGATCCAGGAATCCCCACGTCCGCACGCTCGGTAGGTCAATTATACGCTACCCGGGTTGGTTTCTGACCTGATATAAGCCTGTTGTCAGACAGGGCTTATGTCAAATGAGGAATTGGTGGCAGAATACAGTTCTGTTTTAGTGAGAAACTCTGACAGTGATGGCCGGGAGGTTTATACATATATCCCCAGCCTGGACTGGCAATGTATATCCCCCCTCACTGGGAGTGCCTCAATCTTTTCACTCACACCTGATTGTCCTTAGCTGAACATATATTCAGTACCATGGGTCTGCCCCAGACGAAGTCTGCGCCATCAATTTCAAATTCCATCTTTCAAATTACTGATTTCTAATTATACTACTCTGAATTAGACTAGAATTCTAGAATGCATTTGGCCACTCATCACTCCTACAGTATTGTCATCATCCACACATTCATTTCTAACATCCTGCCACGATCTTCTACATGATTTTCACAACCACGATAACCTCATACCTATTCATCCAGCCCCCACTCCCCCGGTCCCCTTACCTGGAGCTCTATGGAACGCACGCTCTGTCTGCAACAAGCTTTAGTTTATCCATGACCTCTTTATCACCAACAAACTCTCCTTCCTTGCCATCACTGAAAACTGGCTCACTCCCTCTGACACAGCCTCTCCAGCTGCGCTTTCCTATGTCAGATTCCATCTCTCTCACGCCCCTCGCCCCAGCAACAAACGTGGTGGAGCAGTTTGCTTGCTCCTGTCTGATACCTGCTTCTTTACCCCAATTCAACTTCCACCCTCCGCTACTCTTCCTCGTTCGAGGTGCACTTCGTCCGCATCTATTCCCCCTCCAACCTCCAACTGGCTGTCATCTACCGCCCCCAGAACTAGCCATATCCACCTTTCTCGACCACTTCACCACCTAGCTACTCAATTTCCTCTCTGCTGACATCCCCACCATCATCATGGGTGATTTCAACATCCCCATTGACACTTCCACACCGGCTGCCTCTAAACTTCTATCGCTCACGGCTTCCTTCGGCCTCATTCAATGGTCCTCTGTGGCCACTCACAAAGATGGTCACATGCTGGACCTTATCTTCACACGTCTCTGTTTCCTCACTAATCTCACTCACTCACCCCTCCCTGTCTGACCACAACCTACTTACATTCTCTTCCCTCTCCTCTGCTAGTGCACAGCCCCCACTTCACAAACTCGCTCACCCTCACAGGAATCTCAAACACCTCAACTTACAATCACTCTCTGAGTCCCTTCTCTGCTGCCACTTTTTATAACACCACAATAACTGCAACACTTGATTCGGCCCGCCCCATCAAAATGACTCCATCAGCCTCATTATAGTGATTGATTTCCATAAGGGTTTTTGTCTGAATCATAGTTTTTTGGGGATTTGTACAGAAATCCTGATATAAGAGCATAGAAAACAGAATAAATGTGATCATAGCCTTATATTGAAATCAATCAAAAATTATGTATCCTAAAATATTACCAATAAAAGCTTCAATGCAATCCACAAAAAACAAGCCCTCACTAAGGTCCGTCAGCTGTCCGTCAGCTGTCTGAAATCCAAATGCCCCCATTTTCTGAGCCCCACAGTGTGTTGAAACTAAAGATAGCATCTACATTGCTGCAGCAAGAACTCAATTTACAGGGTGTACATGAGGGTCAGTGGGTGCCACTGCCTTGACTGCCTTTACAAAGACCACATGGGCCAGTGATCATCCCACTGAACGCCCGTACTTCTTGTTCCATGGGCAGAATACTACTCAGACAACACAGAGTGAGGGTAACACACTATGGTATTACCTTATTGGACCACCAACAGTCAACAACATATAGTAAGTCCCGGATAGCACACAAGAAGGTGAAAATGACAGAGTCTAACCCTTTCGCTGGCTCGCCGGGTATTAGAACATCTGCGACTTCAGGGCACTCAGGGCCAACTACCCCAACCAGTGGCACCCCGTTTTTGGTGGGCACCGACACAAAGGAGATAGTGGCAGGCTTAGGAAGCTGAACGTTTACAGTGAGGTATGTTGCTAGGTGACCGGATTGTCCCAACCTGGGTTCTCCAAACATCTTTGTGGGTTCAGTGATTGGTAGTGGAGCAGATCTGTATTCCACCAGCTGGAGTTGTAGTTCCTTGAGCTGATGTCCTGCAAAGTCTCTCTGGGGACAGGGGCTGCCCGTCTTATATATCAGAGCTCTCATTCAGGGGTGGGAGGAGGTAATCCCTCATTTTTCAATTATTCAATTAGCCTGCATATTTACCATCTCAAATTATGCATTCCACAAACAACATACAAGAGTCAAGGGGACAGAGTCACATGAAACAATGACTGACATCCCTTGACCTACTGAAGATGGGAACAGTATGCCTGGCATAATTAATAATAATTCACCCCCGCATCAGTGGCCAGGGTGACATGGTGTGTCTGCAGAACTACCAGATGGGCGCACAATGATTGTACACAAAGCTGGCATATTTCTAATTTTCACTCTGCAATGTTAAATCAGTGCTTTTGTTTTCAGGAAAACATCCAAGAGGTCAAAATAGTCTCTTCATCCATAGATGAATTAATTGAGAGTTTTATTTCCAAAATAACTTTGGAGTTTTTACTGCTGTTTTGGCACATACGGGCTCTACAAATGGTACCCTGACATATTCCAGTAAAGTCTGCACTACAAAGGTCAAATAACGCAGCTTCCCTTCCGAGCACTGCCATGTAGCCAAACAGTAGTTTCCAACCACATATAGGGGAGTTGCTACATTTAGAAGAAATTGCGTAACAAATTGTAAGTAACATTTTTACTCAGAATTCCATATAATATTTTAGTTGTAAAAATGTAATTTGTATTTCCATGGCACAAGGTTCAAAACACTCACTACCCACCTAGATGTACTCCTTGATTGCTATAGTTCTAAAATGGTGTAATTTATGGCGGGTTTTCGCTGTTCTGCCATCTCAGGGGCTCTGGTAATGTAACATGCCATTAGCAATCTATTCCAGCCAAAATTGTACTTCAAACATCAAGTATGGGGCTCCTTCCAATCCAAGCCCCGCTGTCAGACCAAAAATTTGTATCCAGCAACTTATGGGGTATCACTGTGTTCAAGAGAAATTGCATAACATGCTATGGGATCAATTTTCTCCTATCAACTCTTGTGAGAATGAAAAATATGAGGCTAAAGCAACACTTTAGTGACAAATTATTTTTCTTTTTCACAGCCCAATTTTATAAAATTATGTGAATTGCACATGAGTTAAAATGCTCATCACTCCCTTAATGAATTTTGTGAGGGGTTTCCGAACAAGGGTCATTTGCTGGGTGGATTCTGCATTTTTTGGCACCTATTACACTCAGCAAATGTAGCATGTTGTTCACAATCTGCATCAGTCAAACTGAAATCCTTCCTTTCCAACTTCTCCCATGTGCATAAACAGCAATTTTTGTTTGCATTTTGGATATTGCCATTTTCAGGAGAAAATGTATAACAAATTATGTGGTCGATATACTCCTCTTACCCCTTGTGAAAATTAAAAATTTTAGGATAAAGTAACATTTTTGTTTAAAAAATATAAATTTTTCATTTTTGCATACTAAGGTTATAAACTTTTTTTTAAGCCACCTGTGGACCCAAAATAGTAATTACACCCATAAATAAATTCCTTGAGGGGTGTAAATTACAAATGGGGTCACTTGTGGAAGGGTTGGACCTCAGGGCTCTGCAAATCTGCAATTTGTTCCAAACTAAATTTCTATACAAAAATTCAAATGGTGACCCTTCTATTCTGAGCCCTTATATGGGGTACTGCCACTTTTGGATAAATTGATTAAATAATTTGAGGGGTTCATTTTCTTGTATTTCCATTAGTGAAAATGAAAAAAAAAATAGGGCTAAAGCAATACATTAGTGGAAAAAAAATATGATTTTTCAATTTTATTTATTCTACTTTGAAATAATTCCTGTGAAACACTTGAGGTCCACAGACAAAGCCAGCAGGGCACAAGTCCTACAAGTGCACTGTTTCTATTGTGCTCCATGCACAAGTATAGCATTCTAATTAATATTTTTTCACTAGCTAAATGTGAAACAGCCTGCTGTATCCCACATTGTCATTTTGTGGCAGTGATATGAACCTGTCTGCAGACCTAAGGCACATTAAAAAATTGTAATTTTTCAGTTGCAAAAAGTTAGACAACCCACGGTATTACACTTTGTCATTTTGTTGGGCTGAAATTAAGCTGTAGAGGCCTAATCCAGAGGCCACAAAAATTCTTCTGTTCCTAGTGTCATACAGTAGGGGACCTTACTTTAAAATAGTTTGTAGCATCTAGTGTGTTATAGAGGCCTGATCCAGAGGCCACAAAAAATTATTCTATTCTTAACGTCAAACAGAAAGGGACCTGACTTTCAAATTGTTTGCAGCATAACTTCTTTGTCATACAGGCC
>JARQOD010000007.1:43877291-43902709 GCA_033576555.1 Oophaga sylvatica
GAATTGCTAAAATCATCAGAGAATGTATTTGCCATTTTTCCGCTATATCTGCGTCACGACGAGGCACTGGTGAAGAAGAAGGGCGTGCTCTTCGTGGGTGTACACTCACTCAGTGGCGTGAAAACGATGGCCGACCACTCTAAATGGTACTGCAATGTAAGATCGTGCCCCACAGCTCTTCAGTTCCGCCTCCTCATCCTCCTCAGTGTGCGGAAACTAACACGAAGGTCCCGCCTCCCTACAAAAGAGGGGCCCTCTCCAGATGCTAATGACACATGTGACTTGGCAGAGATGGCTAATGGACACGAGCAGAAGTGTGAAGGGATGGAGCAGTCAGAGCTCTCCCCCCACGGAAGCGACCCGATCGCCACGGAACCACCGTTGGGCACCCGGCCTGGAAACCCTCCTACGCTGCAAGAAGCGGAGGATACCCTAAGAGGCCTGGCCCGGCACCGGGAGGAGGTCGCCAGGATGGAAGCCAGCTGGCGTGTCCTAAAACTAAACTTGGAGCGGCGCCAATCCCTCTTACCTGAAGTGTCTGTACCGGAAGGTGAGGCACCCGTTCTAGTAGAGGAGTCCGTGCGGGCATCCCAGCCCTTGCAATGTGATCCGGTTGACGTTGTCGCAGTGGAGGCAACCCGTTCGTGCAAAAAACGCTGCACCGGCAGCACCCCAGATCCCGCTGTCTGCCCCCGTCGCTGAGACAGAAGAAGCGACACCCGTCCTCATGGAGGAGGCCGCGCAGGCACCAGAGCACTACCTGCCTGTACCGGAGCCCCGACTGTCATCTGTTCCAGAGCCGGCTGCTTCCTCCGCAGGTGAGTGCCGCCAGGACTGGGGGGCGCCAGGAGAGCTGCCGCAAACCGGACACTGTAAGCTGCAGTTTGATGGTGGAGACATGGAGCTGCTGGTGGAGGAGAATTTCAACCGGCGTCAGGAGGAAGAGTGGAGACGTTGGGAGAAGGAAGCAGAGCGACAAAGGGAGCAGCGAGAATCCCAAAAACTTCGCCAACGTCAGCTGTAGAAGGACCGGGCAGATAAGGACCGGATGAGAAAAGATAAAAGTACGGTGAGGGAGCCGCGGCGTAAGGGTGCAGTACGGAGCTTTAAATTGAAAGGTGGTTGGGGCTTCATCCAGGAGCCTGGACTTTATTTAGAAGTTTTTGTGAACCGGCGGGACGTGGAGGCTCACCTCCCAGAAGGACACCCGGGGAGGGACCTGTTGCCAGGAGACTTGGTGACTTACACCCGACACTGGGGTTACAATGGATGGTACGCCCTAAATGTTACCAGGTGCGACCCCTACTCCCCAGAGTGTCAGGAACCTGTGAGACCCTCGGAGCCTTCAGCCTCCCACATCCAGGCCTCTGCAAAAGTGCCCACCCCACGCCGTAAATCTCCCCAGCCTCCCTCAGTGGTCTCCTCAGCAGCCCCAGCTATGGACATGATAAGTATAGCTGGCCCGTACCCGGCGCCTGTTAGGCCCCCTGGGGTTCGTTCAGTCCGGGACATAGGGGTCCAGACCCGGAGGGAGATGAAAGAGGTGGCCACACAGACCCAGATAGCGGGTCACGACTTGACTGTACAGGCCACACGACGTCATCAGGTCCTGGTGGTCCTTGGTGCCTCGGATGTTTGGCAAGCATCAGAAGAGTACCAGGTGGTACCTGGAACACCCCTGCCAAAGAATTATAAATAACCCGGACAGGGTCACTGTATGTAAATAGTTAAATTGTTTATGTACCCGGACGGGTGAATGTTCATAAAAAAGTTTTTTAATTTAATAAAAAAAAAAAAACAGTTTTCATTACTTTTATTACAGTCTCATCCTGCGACGCCATCGATCTCCTGTAAAAAAATGAAAAAAAAAAAGTATACCACCTGACCGACGCAGTCCATAGTAACGAGTGTCCCACGACGATCCAGCTCTGCTACATCAGAATGACAGTCAGAGCCTGTCATCCTGGCGCAGCACAGCTGATTACCTGCTTCCCCGGCGGTGACGTCATCGGACTGACTGCTTTACGGCCGGGATTACCCAGCAGTCACTGCAGTTATCGCGAGAAACTGCATGTGACCGCCGGGGAAAGATGATGGCGGCCATGAAGCAGTCCAGGCCGTGACCGCCGGAGATCTTCTGCCAGGTAAGTGCCGCTGACTCCTGACAGACCCAACCGACGGACACTCACAGTGACAGTGACAAATCCGATTCCGGTATTCGATAAGACGAAAATATCGAAACGAATTATCGAAAGGCCGATAGAGCTAATATCGGCCGATAGCCGATATTTACATTATCGTATCGCTCAACACTACTGGTGACACGAAGGAACAGGAGGGACATGGATTGTCCACAAGGATACGGCCGGGATTGCCAGGTAGGAAAAGCTACTGATAAAAGAAGATGGGGTCTGTCAGGACAACAGGGAGAGCGCAGGATGTGAAACTCTGTGTGAAAAGTGCTCCCTATGAGTTCAAAATGCTGTTGCCCAGTAAAGTTATGTTGTTTGAGAAGATTTGTGACTGAAATATTTTATTCAGCTGGAGGGACGGGACCCGAGAAGAATCTGGCAGTGACCATAAGTGTTTTGTCACACACACCACAGAGAGGACTTGTTGTTTCATCTGTGAGGCATCAGGGTGTGGGAACCGTATTGCCACGACTACCACCCTGGCTACCTGACACTACTACATCATGGCTGGGGTACTGCTATGTCAGCTGACATATAATAAATAATCTTTATTTATGTAAAATCCTGACAGTTCACTAAATAAAGATTATCCTTTTGCTAAAATAAAAAGGTATTTAGTAAAATTATTAATATTTAAATATATTTTATTCAATTTGTCAGAGAACCCCTTTAAGCAATTTCTACAGAACACAGAAATACCCCCAATATGTGGTTGGAAGCTACTATTTTGCCACACAGCAGAGCTTGGAAGGGATGTACAGTAGCTCTATTTGAATTTTTGTGTGCAGATTTTTCCCAAATAGTCCCCGAGTTGCCAGAACATCAGAAACCCCCAAAAGTAATCTCAGTTTTGAAAACTACAACCCCAAGGGAATTCATCTATAGGTGTAAAGACTATTTTGACCCCGCATGTGTTTTAAATAAATTAGCATGCAGTGTATATCGAAGAGTAAAAATTGCAAGTACGCCATTGTAATGTCCAATGTGTTGCATCCAACTTATGCTCCTGGAGATGTGTATGGGGGTGAAAGAGTGTTTCTGTTTTGTCTCACCCCTTAAGTGTATATAATGTTGCAGCATGTAAATAGTTATTGGTGGTATTGCTGCATAATACTATGTACTACTACTAATATTACTGGTACTGCCACATTCTTATGTGTTACCATTGTGTATATATACATGTATCTGATTATTGCTTACGTTCCTTCATATAATAATCTGTTTTGCTGTTTTGTACATGTGAATAGCTTAGGCTAGTTTTGTACTAGTGTTTGGCAGGGCTGCGGTACTTCCTCCTTAAAGCCCCGCCAACTGCCTCACCTTTTCCTTTCAGTGCCGCCTACCTCTGCATATGTCCTGCGTACCCTATCTTTAACAACAAAATGCAACATGCTGCATTCGACGCAGGTCGGCGCAGCGTCAAAATGACACATGTGGAGGCATCCACATACATCCGCATGGCCTGCATATCCAATATTAAAGATAGGGTACGCAGGACGCATGCAGAGGTAGGCGGCGCTGAAAGGAAGAGGTGCGGCAGTGGGTGGGGCTTGACGGATGAAGTATGCAGCCATCCGCAGCCCTACCGAACGCTAGTGTGAAACTAGCCTTAGAGAAAGTTAAGTGCATTGGAGTGGGCGATCTCGCGATCTCGCTATGTCTGACACGTACCAGCGATCTGGCCCCTGCTGTGAATCGCTGGTCGTGTCAGAAATGTCAGGGCTTTTTTTGATCGCTGGTATCCCGCTGGCAGGCATGCATCGCTGCGTGTGACAGGCAGGAGACCAGCGACCTCCTGGTAACCAAGGTAAACATCGGTTTCCAGGCGCGGGGCTGTGCCTGGAAACCCGACGTGTACCTTGGATACGAGCGCGCTGCTGCAGAGGAGCTGGTAACCAAGGTACACGTCGGGTTTCTAGGCACCACGCAGCACCTGGAAACCCGACGTGTACCTTGGTTACCAGCTCCCTGCATCAGTGCACTGGTATCCAACGTACACTGCGTGTAACTAGGCGACGTGCGTCGCTTGTTACCTGCAGTGACGCTGTCCTGATCGCTGCCTGAGCTGCCTGTTTGGCAGCTCAGCAGCGATCATGTAGCGACACACCAGCGATCCTGATCGTTGTCGGGATCGCTGGTGTGTCACTATGTGAGACGGGGCCCTAAGTGAGTACTGTCTCAGGCACTAGGTGAGGGCATACTAGTGGGCCTAGTTAGATACAGTTTCTAGTTAGTTCTCATAGGATTACGTGTAGGAGGGGCTGCCGGGTAGTAGTGTAAAGTCTTTAGGAAGTTAGCTCAGACGGGGCCAGCGTGCACAAGGGTCCACAAGGGCCCAGACAACCGGCAGCCATGCAACGTTCCAAGTATAGCTGCCCACGTTACCCATGGCCGCTGCATAGTATCGCAGTGGGCCTAGACAGAAGAGGAAAGATATGGCGCCTTACCACTTGGGCCAATACTTTTAGGGCAGAAGTTGGCTGAGCCAAGGAACTGAGGGAAGCTGGAGCTTTGAGTTCAGTGCAGACGGGGGTCTCCTGGAAGAGGGACCGTCGGTGCCTGGGAAGCGCCCAGGGAAAGTGGAATCTGGAGATACAGGTACGCCTGAGGGAAGAACACTGTTTCATGTAGGGGACGGGCCGGACATGCATGTTACGGTAATACAGGTCACGACTACGGTCCGGGCCCGCCCTTACAGATGTGCACCCCGCAAATTTTAAAGTGGATTCTTCTCGCTAAACCACTGCCATACATTTGGACACATTTTGGTATGGCACACTGCAGGGACCAGAAGTGAGGGAGGCAATATGGCTTTAGGAACATTGATTTTGAGGAAAAAAAATGAAATGAGGGTGTGTTGGAGAAGCATGAGCCATGAGACTTTTCCTGAGCTTTTCAGCTACCAGTAATGTGTAAACCCCTATTTTTTCATTGACAAATTATGGATCTAAGTGGGGATTTGTTTTTTTGCAGGATGACTTGAAGTATTTATTGGTATAATTTTAAGGTGCATAACATTTTTAGATCGCTTTTAAGGCTAGGTTCCGATTTTATATGCTGTGTACTTACATTGAGGTTTCCATCTAAATCACCCAAGAGAAAAAACAACAACTGGATTTACATAGGAACCCAGCTGGAAACATTCTCAATAGTGAGGCAGATTAAGGTACTTTGTACTCCATATGTCCTCTGTTCTGATAGTATCCCACCTTTTTTGGGCTTCACGAACCGGTGGTCAACCAGGCTTTTGAATATTCCTAAAAAGACAATAGTAGCCCTAAAAGAGGTCAGATGAAGTGTAAAGTAACTGTGTCTAAGGCTAGTTTCACACTAGCGTTCGGCAGGGCTGCGTAATTCTTCCGTCAAGCTCCGCCCACTGCCACACGTCTTCCTTTCATTGCCGCCTACCTCTGTATGCGTCCTGCGTACCCTATCTTTAACATTGGATACGCAGGCCATGCGGATTTATGCGGATGCCTCCGCATGCGTCGTTTTGATGATGCGCCGACCGCAATAAAATGCAACATGTTGCGTTCGACGCAGGTCAGCACAGCGTCAAAACGTATATGTTAAAGATAGGGTACGCAGGACGCATACAGAGGTAGGCGGCTCTGAAAGGAAGAGGTGCGGCAGTGGGCGAGGCTTGACTGAGGAAGTACGCAGCCCTGCCGAATGCTAGTGTGAAACTAGTCTAAGTCATTATAGTGACTGGTTCTATTGTGGGTATGGTCCGAATCCTGCATTTTATGGCTTTAGACAAGAGCCCTGAAGAAAGTGATCAGTGTAAAAAAAAACAGAAATCCAGCCTTAGGCCGGTGTCACACTTGCGCATTTGATGCGAGAAACTCGCGAGAGTCTCTCGCTTCAACACCCGGCACTGCCGCCGGCACTCGGACCGGAGCGTGCGGCTGCATGTATTTCTATGCAGCCGCACACTCCGGTCTGAGTGCTGGCGACAGTGCCGGGTGTTAATGCAAGAGACTCGAGCGAGTTTCTCGCATCACATAAACAAGTGTGACACCGGTCTTATTTTAATGCTGGGAAGAAAACAAACAATGAACAAATAATAAGCAGTTAAGGAATTTTCCTTTTTTTTTTTTTTTTTACGCTGTTTACCACACAGTATTCGTGATAAAACAATTTTGTTTTTTGGGGTCAGTATAAGTACAGTGATATCAGATTTTTTTTTTTTTTATCTTGTGCTACCTTTGCACACTGTAAACATTTTTTGCCACGGTTTTCCTTTATCTCCATATTTTGAGAGCTGTACCTTTTTTTGAATTTTCTGCCGACGGAGCTGTAGGAGGACTTGTTTTTTGCAGTATGACTAGAAGCTTCCATTTGTACTAATTTCGAGTACATAACATTTTTGATCACTTTTTATTCCAATTTTTCAAATCTAAAATCTAAAATCTACAAAAAAGTCAACTACGCTATTTTTATTTTACACTGTTCACTATGTGGTAAAAAAAATGTAATTAAAATTTAATTAAGTAATTAAAAAGCTAACTTAACTTTTCTTTGGGTCAGTACGGTTACAGTCATACTAGATTTATATAGTTTTTAGGTCTTGCAACTTTTGCAAACTAAAAACTATTTTTTTACAAATAATAATTTGGTTTTGCATCGCCTTGTTCTGAGTGTTGTAAGTTTTGCATTTTTACCTCAACAGAGCTTTGTGGGGTTGTTTTTCCTGAATAATTCAAAGTTTTCAGTTATACCATTTTTTTAATATATATATATTTATATATATATAAGACTTTTTATTGTGTGATAGTAAGATGGAAATAAAGCTTTTTGGATATTTTATACTAAGAGTTCTCCATATTGTATAATAATGTGACAGTTTTGTAGTTTTTTTTCCAGATATTGTGTGACCAATTTTGTGTACTTTTTATCCTTTTTGTTTTTACTGGCAAAACATTTTTCCATTATTTTTTCATGCTTTTATTTCAAAATTTAATTGATCCTCTCCTTTTTTTCTTACTATTTTAATAGCTCCCTACCTAGAACGTAACCATTTTACTCTTTGAATGCTAGACTAATTCACAACATACATATTGCAGTGCATTAGGCCTGTTAGACCCTTGTCATAGCAGGGCCTAACAGGTCATCTCAGGTGTTAGATCCTGAGGCCCATTACTTAGCCCTAGGTTGCTATGACAACCATTGGCACCCAATGATTTAATTATTCATCAGTGTCATAAAAAGGTGGTGCTGAGGAATAAGAACCTATAATGGCCGCCTATGGGCGGCGGATCCGCTGGCATCCGTTTTTGACGGAATCCGCCTGCGGATCCGTCGCCTCTATAGAAAACCATTGTAAAAGCAGAAAACACTGTCCGGTCTATCTCTCTCTCTCTCTCTCTGTCTCTCTCTCTCTCTGTCTCTCTCCTCAGTCCGGACTTACATTTCCGGAACGAAATTTTCATCATTTCCGGGTGAAATCTTCTTGGCGGATCCGTCAGAAAACTGATCCGTTTTACATCCGTTTTTTAACTTTTCTGACGGATCCGCCATTTTCACGCTTGGGCGGACGTCACACAACGGAAGTGTGAAAGAGGCCTAAGAAGTGTTTTCTAAAACAGGCATTTCTCATGTCAACACAGTATCACAAAAATGTCACCACTTTTGCAAGTAAAAAGGAATAAAAATTTACACATTTCATAAAATGTCGGGTTGGACACTGACGGCAATGCTGAAGAAAGGAAAACATCTTTTTTATTCAGGCTTGCTCAGATCAATAGGTTTAACAATAAAATGTGTAATTTGTAACATTTTTTCCAGCACTTTAACACGCCTGGCAGGTATTAAAATATCCGTATCTGAATCAATGACAGTAAAGCATGGAGGAACTTTTAATCCTTTACTTGATTTGTCTATAAACAGAGGTCCGATGAAATATAGCATTTGTCCAAATGGGGTGTTCACCTTCCAATAAGAGCGTTCAGAGTCCCAGAACACAGTATATTTTTCATTGTGGGATTTAAAATACCAGTGTTGGAAGCCATAGTCCTCTTTTTGAAGCCCCCAGTCCACAGGGGGAGAATCCGATGTGTATGCATGGTTAATTCGCTCCCATATGATCATTATTGGCCAACCTGCCTCTCTAAATAGCGGCAATAACTTCTGAGCTATCTCCATATTGGCTAACAACCTTTATTCTTCTTTCCAAGATGACAAGTATCTGCCAAAAGACACAAATTATATATATTATTTTTCTATTCCTTCTTGTTATTATAAATGTTTTAAGTATTTCTGTACTTTATATCACATTTGTCCAATGCTTGTGGAGAGTCTTGCAAGAAGCGAAATATCGTAGATGAAGAATTGGTCTGGCTTAAATAATTAGTGTCAGCGGCTTTTGTTTATATAACTCCTCGTTTCGCAGTGTTTTTTTCCGCCTGAAATGGTCCAAAAACGCAATGGAATCCTTATGCAAGGTATTTCAATGACAATCCTGAAGTGTTGTGCACATGATCAGTACATTTCCGTGCGTATTTGTAGTGCGTTTTTTTCTGCAGCATGTCAATTCTTTTTGCGTTTCTGCACCCACTGACTTCAATTGAGTCAGTCAAATCCGCCGCAATAACGCAGGTATAAAAATGTTTGCGTTTTACCGTCTTTCTATCGTGTTTCCCACGCTGTCATCCGTGTGACAGCATGGGAAACACCGGTGTGGTGGTTCTTGCCGGCGGTCAGAGCACTGCGGCATCATGCTGTCAGATGTCAGCGTAATCCCACAACTGACTGTGACCCGCAGCGGTGACCTGCGGTAAAAAGCTGGCGTGGGCCGATGAGACTACTGCTCCCATCGGGCTATGTCTGCTGTCACTGATAACAGCGACAGCAGGTGCCGCTAATGGAAGAAGTAGTAACATCCGCTGGCACTTGTGCTTACAGTAAAAAAAAGTTAAATTACATACATATTCACATAAAAATTTAAAAAATTATACTCACCTAACACAAAATCCCTGACACCCTCGTCTCCTAGAAATAATGTAAAATAATAAACCAACATAGATTCACCTGTCTGCCGTAGTCCACATAATCCAGATTGTCCCATGGCGATCTTACGTGTAGAACAGTCACATTGGGAGATGTAACCGCTCTACCTGGCCGCTGGCAATATACTGCGGGAGCAAGTACCTCCTGTTGAGTGTATCACTAATTGCAATAAAGCGTATCGTATACACAGCCTACTTCTTCTGCAGCACCACACAGCAATGTCCTGTTATGAGCACAGTTTAATCCATGAGGCTCCTTCCTTTCCCTTGACGTCATGCCTCACAGGAGCAATTCCATACTAGACACGACGGAGCAAGATGTGGCCTGTGCCTGCCACGCACTGATACTCTGAAGGCGGCAGCCATGATTGTAGCTTGCAGCGGCTGGGACATCACAGCCGGTGAGTTTTGCAGGATGGCTTTCGAGGTAAATGTGTCTCCGCCCATGTTCGCTAACAAAGTGGGCCGTGTGAACAGGGCTTTGTGTAGTGTGGAGTGAGTGTGGCTATGTGGAGTGGGTGGGGCTTGGTACATATATAATATATATATATATATATATATACACACACATACATACATACATACACACACACATATATATATGCTCAGTTTATTTTTTTATATATATATATATATATATATATATATATACGCACACATAGTATATTAATGGTGGTGTACATACAGTTATATGAAAAAGTTTGGGCACCCCTATTAATCTTAAGCTTAATGTTTTATAAAAATTGGTGTTTTTCCAACAGCTATTTCAGTTTGATATATCTAATAACTATTGGACACAGTAATGTTTCTGCCTTGAAATGAGGTTTATTGTACTAACAGAAAATGTGCAATCTGCATCCAAACAAAATTTGACAGGTGCATAAGTATGGGCACCTCACCAGAAAAGTGACATTAATATTTAGTAGATCCTCCTTTTGCAAAAATAACAGCCTCTAGTCGCTTCCTGTAGCTTTTAATGAGTTCCTGGATCCTGGATGAAGGTATTTTTGACCATTCCTCTTTACAAAACAATTCCAGTTCAGTTAAGTTTGATGGTCGCCGAGCATGGACAGCCCTCTTCAAATGATCCCACAGATGTTCAATGATATTCAGGTCTGGGGACTGGGATGGCCATTCCAGAACATTGTAATTGTTCCTCTGCATGAATGCCTGAGTAGATTTGGAGCGGTGTTTTGGATCATTGTCTTGCTGAAAGATCCATCCACTGCGTAACTTCAACTTTGTCACTGATTCTTGAACATTATTGTCTAGAATCTGCTGATACTGAGTGGAATTCATGCGTCCCTCAACTTTAACAAGATTCCTGGTGCCGGCATTGGCCACACATCCCAAAGCATGATGGAACCTCCACCAAATTTTACTGTGGGTAGCAAGTGTTTTTCTTGGAATGCTGTGTTTTTTTGACTCCATGCATAACGCCTTTTTGTATAACCAAACAACTCAATCTTGGTTTCATCAGTCCACAGGACCTTCTTCCAAAAAGAAATTGGCTTCTCCAAATGTGCTTTTGCATACCTCAGCCGACTCTGTTTGTGGCGTGCTTGCAGAAACGGCTTCTTTCGCATCACTCTCCCATACAGCTTCTCCTTGTGCAAAGTGCGTTGTATAGTTGACCGATGCACAGTGACACTATCTGCAGCAAGTGGATGCTGCAGTTCTCTGGAGGTGGTCTGAGGATTGTCCTTGACTGAGCTCACCATTCTTCTTCTCTGCCTTTCTGATGTTTTTCTTGGTCTGCCACTTCTGGCCTTAACAAGAACTGTCCCTGTGTTCTTCCATTTCCTTACTATGTTCCTCACAGTGGAAACTGACAGGTTAAATCTCTGAGACAGCTTTTTGTATCCTTCCCCTGAACAACTATGTTGAATAATCTTTATTTTCAGATCATTTGACAGTTGTTTTGAGGAGCCCATGATGGCACTCTTCAGAGGAGATTCAAACAGGAGAACAACTTGCAAATGGCCACTTTAAGTTGCTTTTCTCATGATTGCATACACCTGGCTATGAAGTTCAAAGCTCAATGAGGTTACAAAACCAAAAAAAGTGCTTTAGTAAGTCAGTAAAAAGTAGGTAGGAGTATTTAAAACAAGAAAATGATAAGGGTGGCCATACTTATGCACCTGTCAAATTTTGTTTGGATGCAGATTGCACATTTTCTGTTAGTACAATAAACCTCATTTCAAGGCAGAAACATTACTGTGTCCAATAGTTATTAGATATATCAAACTGAAATAGCTGTTGCAAAAACACCAATTTTTATAAAACATTAAGCTTAAGATTAATAGGGGTGCCCAAACTTTTTCATATAACTGTATCTGTATTTAGGGGCATCATGGGCTCCAAAAAACAACTGTCAAATGGTCTGAAAATAAAGATTATTCAACATAGTTGTTCAGGGGAAGGATACAAAAAGCTGTCTCAGAGATTTAACCTGTCAGTTTCCACTGTGAGGAACATAGTAAGGAAATGGAAGAACACAGGGACAGTTCTTGTTAAGGCCAGAAGTGGCAGGTCAAGAAAAACATCAGAAAGGCAGAGAAGAAGAATGGTGAGATCAGTCAAGGACAATCCTCAGACCACCTCCAGAGAGCTGCAGCATCAACTTGCTGCAGATGGTGTCACTGTGCATCGGTCAACTATACAATGCACTTTGCACAAGGAGAAGCTGTATGGGAGAGTGATGCAAAAGAAGCCGTTTCTGCAAGAACGCCACAAACAGAGTCGGCTGAGGTATGCAAAAGCACATTTGGAGAAGCCAATTTCTTTATAGAAGAAGGTCCTGTGGACTGATGAAACCAAGATTGAGTTGTTTGGTCATACAAAAAGGCGTTATGCATGGCGTCAAAAAAACACAGCATTCCAAGAAAAACACTTGCTACCCACAGTAAAATTTTGTGGAGGTTCCATCATGCTTTGGGGCTGTGTGGCCAATGCCGGCACCGGGAATCTTGTTAAAGTTGAGGGACGCATGGATTCCACTCAGTATCAGCAGATTCTAGACAATAATGTTCAAGAATCAGTGACAAAGTTGAAGTTACGCAGTGGATGGATCTTTCAGCAAGACAATGATCCAAAACACCGCTCCAAATCTACTCAGGCATTCATGCAGAGGAACAATTACAATGTTCTGGAATGGCCATCCCAGTCCCCAGACCTGAATATCATTGAACATCTGTGGGATCATTTGAAGAGGGCTGTCCATGCTCGGCGACCATCAAACTTAACTGAACTGGAATTGTTTTGTAAAGAGGAATGGTCAAAAATACCTTCATCCAGGATCCAGGAACTCATTAAAAGCTACAGGAAGCGACTAGAGGCTGTTATTTTTGCAAAAGGAGGATCTACTAAATATTAATGTCACTTTTCTGGTGAGGTGCCCATACTTATGCACCTGACAAATTTTGTTTGGATGCAGATTGCACATTTTCTGTTAGTACAATAAACCTCATTTCAAGGCAGAAACATTACTGTGTCCAATAGTTATTAGGGCAGCACGGTGGCTCAGTGGATAGCACTACAGCCTTGCAGCGCTGGAGTCCTAGGTTCGAATCCCCCCAAGGACAACATCTGCAAGGAGTTTGTATGCTCTCCCCGTGTTTGCGTGGGTTTCCTCCGGGTACTCCGGTTTCCTCCCACATTCCAAAAACATACTGATAGGGAATCTAGATTCTGAGCTCCTTCGGGGACAGCGACGATAATGTGTGCAAACTGTAAAGCGCTGCGGAATATGTTAGCGCTATATAAAAATAAAGATTATTATTATTATTACTAGATATATCAAACTGAAATAGCTGTTGCAAAAACACCAATTTTTATAAACATTAAGCTTAAGATTAATAGGGGTGCCCAAACTTTTTCACATAACTGTATCTGTATTTAGGGGTACAATGTGGGGTAGATATGTATGTATACAATGTATGTGTCCTTGTTATTTCCAGGGCTGCGACATTCATCGTGACAAGATGAATTGTGGCTGGGAGGTGTCGACATGAGGGTCTGACCAGATGTTGAAGAAACAGCAGAAAACGACTACTCAGAGGAGACGTCAGCAGTAAGTGCTTGGATGTAAATGTTATTCTGTATCTACGCTGTGTGACTTGGAATTAATGTTAAAAATCCCTTAGGCTGCATTCTTTACATTTGTGTGAAATGTCCGGGTACTGCCAGATTTTTTTTTTTTTTAATCGGATGGCACTTGAACTCCTAGAGTTTTGTGTGTTCATTCACACTTCCATGAAAATCATGGATCTGAGAATGAGATGTGTAAGGGTCAGAGAATGTTCTGTTCTGATCTGATTTTGATCAGAATAGGACATGCTCAATGTGTCTGTAAGGGCTCATACCCATTTGTGGAAAAAAAAAACGGTCCGTTTTCTGGATGGAAAAAACGGTCCAAATATATGCGATTGTCATGCGATTTGTAATCGCACCATCCGTTTTCTATCTGCATGCAATGCGATTTTAACATGATGTTTTTCATAGAGCAGTTATCTCTATGTAAAACATCATGTAAAAATCACATTGCAAAAAAAATTTACACAAAAAGCAAATAATTAAATATATATATATATATATATATATATGTGTATGTATGTATATAGGTCATACACTTCTACATAGTATAATAGCCGCTAATTCAATTGGCTTTTGTGAAATTTCAGACCCGACATGAAATGACACATGGTTTACATACAGTTAACCATGTCATTTCATGTAGTTTGATATATGGTTTTCTCTAACAATTACATGAGTGGCTGTGTGCAAAATTTCACACATGTAGGGGTTAATTAAAGGTGTAAATTCATTGTAAAAAAATGTGTGGGCTCCCGCTGTATTTTCTCAACCAGTGAGTGGGGGGCAGATAATAATAGCCTAGGGAGGGTGCATTTATTTTGTGCCCCCCCTGACTACTAACATCTGCCCCCAGCCACCGCAGAAAAGGCAAATCTATAATTAGATGTGCCCTTTCTAGCACTTTGCCGGTCTATTCCCATTGCCCTGTAGCGGTGGCGAATGATTTAATAATGGGTTAAAGCCACCTTGCTATTCAAAGGTGACTTTAAGCCAGGTTAATAATTGAGAGCTGTCAATTAGACTTCTGGTCAGCCGGGGACACCGCACAGCATCAGTGACGTCAGAGGGAGTCCCTGCTGACCTGAAGTGAACTGATTCCAGTGGGAAGCAATCAATGAAGCTTCACACAGTAATCACATCCTCTCCTGTCTCCCTGAAGATAAGCTCATTCATTCAGGAGCTTTCAGCTGAGCAGCCAGCATTAGTTGCGCTGCTTGGCTGAAAGCTAGTTAACCATTTGTGAAGGATTACAGCGTGGGACCAGACAGAGCACCGGATAGGTACAAATAATGTTGTTTTATTATTTTTTCTTTATTATAGGAGAGCAAGGGCTTCGCAAGGATTAACAGTTAAATAAAAGATGGTAAAAAAAGTGTGTTTATTTCATTAAAATTATTTATTCTTAATGTGTGGGTGTTTTTTTTATTTACTTCAATAGGATTAATAATTGATAGTTGTCTAATTGACAGCTCTCAATTATTAACCTGACTTAAAGTCACCTTTCAATAGCAAAGTGGCTTTAACCCATTATTAACCCATTCGCCACCGCTACAGAGCAATGGGAATAGACCGGCAAAGTGCCAGAAAGGGCACATCTAATTATAGATTTGCCTTGTCTGGGGTGGCTGGGGGCAGATGTTAGTAGCCGGGGGGGCACAAAATAAATGCACCCTCCCTAGGCTATTATTATCTGCCCCCACTCGCTGGCTTTGTCTGTCTGGTTGAGAAAATAGCGCGGGAGCCCACGCATTTGTTTTCAATGAATTTACACCTTTAATTAACCCCTAACTGTATGAAATTTTGCACACATACACTCATGTCATTATTATTGAAAACCATATATCAAACTACATGAAATGACATGGTTAACTGTATGTAAACCATGTGTCATTTCATGTCGGGTCTGTAATTTCACAAAAGCCGGCAATTGAATTAACGGCTATTATAGTATGTTGAAGTGTATGAACTATAAATAAATATATATATATATATATATATAATATATATATATATATACACACAGGTCCTTCTCAAAAAATTAGCATATAGTGCTAAATTTCATTATTTTCCATAATGTAATGATTACAATTAAACTTTCATATATTTTAGATTCATTACGCACCAACTGAAATTTGTCAGGTCTTTTATTGTTTTAATACTGATGATTTTGGCATACAACTCCTGATAACCCAAAAAACCTGTCTCAAAAAATTAACATATTTCAACCATCCAATAAAATAAAAGTGTTTTTTAAAAACAAACAAAAAAAACATCAAATAATAAAGTTCAGTTATGCACTCAATACTTGGTCGGGAATCCTTTTGCAGAAATGACTGCTTCAATGCGGCGTGGCATGGAGGCAATCAGCCTGTGACACTGCTGAGGTGTTATGGAGGCCCAGGATGCTTCGATAGTGGCCTTAAGCTCATCCACAGTGTTGGGTCTTGCGTCTCTCAACTTTCTCTTCACAATATCCCACAGATTCTCTATGGGGTTCAGGTCAGGAGAGTTGGCAGGCCAATTGAGCACAGTAATACCATGGTCAGTAAACCATTTACCAGTGGTTTTGGCACTGTGAGCAGGTGCCAGGTCGTGCTGAAAAATGAAATCTTCATCTCCATAAAGCATTTCAGCCAATGGAAGCATGAAGTGCTCCAAAATCTCCTGATAGCTAGCTGCATTGACCCTGCCCTTGATGAAACACAGTGGACCAACACCAGCAGCTGACATGGCACCCCACACCATCACTGACTGTGGGTACTTGACACTGGACTTCAGGCATTTTGGCATTTCCTTCTCCCAGTCTTCCTCCAGACTCTGGCACCTTGATTTCCGAATGACATGCAAAATTTGCTTTCATCAGAAAAAAGTACTTGGGACCACTTAGCAACAGTCCAGTGCTGCTTCTCTGTAGCCCAGGTCAGGCGCTTCTGCCGCTGTTTATGGTTCAAAAGTAGCTTTACCTGGGGAATGCGGCACCTGTAGCCCATTTCCTGCACACGCCTGTGCACGATGGCTCTGGATGTTTCTACACCAGACTCAGTCCACTGCTTCCTCAGGTCCCCCAAGGTCTGGAATCGGTCCTTCTCCACAATCTTCCTCAGGGTCCGGTCACCTCTTCTCGTTGTACAGCGTTTTCTGCCACATTGTTTCCTTCCAACAGACTTCCCATTGAGGTGCCTTGATACAGCACTCTGGGAACAGCCTATTTGTTGAGAAATTTCTTTCTGGGTCTTACCCTCTTGCTTGATGGCCTTCTTGACATCAGTCAGGTCGCTAGTCTTACCCATGATGGGGGTTTTGAGTAATGAACCAGGCAGGGAGTTTTTAAAAGCCTCAGGAATCTTTTGCATGTGTTTAGAGTTAATTAGTTGATTCAGAAGATTAGGGTAATAGGTCGTTTAGAGAACCTTTTCTTGATATGCTAGTTTTTTGAGACAGGTTTTTTGGGTTATCAGGAGTTGTATGCCAAAACCATCAGTATTAAAACAATAAAAGACCTGACAAATTTCAGTTGGTGTGTAATGAATCTAAAATATATGAAAGTTTAATTGTAATCATTATATTATGGAAAATAATGAAATTTAGCACTATATGCTAATTTTTTGAGAAGGACCTGTATATATAGATGTATTATATGTGTATATATCTTGTGTTTTGTGAGCTGTCAGTGTGATTTTACAGTAGCCGGGGATGATTTGCCGGCTTTTCAAAGGACACTGGTGCGTATAAATCGGACAGCACTCGCATGGTGCGAGTGCTGTCCGATTTTTTTTATTGCACCCATTGACTTGCATTAGCGATTATCATGCCAAAATCGCTGCAAATCGCAGCATGCTGCGATTTTTTTTCTCAGACCGATTTCAGCTGAGAAAAAAATCGCAAATGAGAAGTCCCCTATTGAATAACATTGGTCCGATTGCAATCCGATTTTATTATCTGCTTGCAATCATCCGTTTTTGTCTCCAGTGAGTATGAGCCCTAAAAGTATAAAGAAAAAGAAAAAGACATGCCCATATACCAAGGGAACATCTCAAAAGCATATAAAATGTAGAAATACTTTTTATTAACAGGAATTCAGCAAAAAACTGTGTATATATACAAACAAGACACAATTTAACCCCTTCAGGACCTTGCCATTTTTTGCAATTCTGACCAGTGTCCCTTTATGAGGTATAGGAAAGATGTGTATCTTCGTACCGTGTTAGCCAGTAGATAGAAAAATATTTAGACTTGAGAGTCCTCAGTGGTTGATACCTTTTAATGGCTAACTGAAAAGATGGTAACAAATTGCAAGCTTTCGAGACTACTCCGGTCTCTTCATCAGCAAAGACTAAAACAAAAACTGAAGAATCACATATATATATATAACACAAGAGGACACAGGAATAGTGCAATAGGTAAGACAAGTGACGTGAAGCAGAACTGTCATTATGGCAGAGGAATGAACATAAATATTGGAACAGATCATAGATAAGGAGAGAGTTTTATTACCCTCTGATTGGGGTCTGGTGTTGTGTTTTGATGCCCCTAGAAGGTCAGAGACGCAGATTCCTTAATTGATATAGAATGACATGAATCCATGTGACACGTTCATTCCAGCACTAAGAGTTTGGGAATACAAACTTATGATGACCTTTGACACTCTTAGTGCTGGAATGAACGTGTCACATGGATTCATGTCATTCTATATCAATTAAGGAATCTGCGTCTCTGACCTTCTAGGGGCATCAAAACACAACACCAGACCCCAATCAGAGGGTAATAAAACTCTCTCCTTATCTATGATCTGTTCCAATATTTATGTTCATTCCTCTGCCATAATGACAGTTCCGCTTCACGTCACTTGTCTTACCTATTGCACTATTCCTGTGTCCTCTTGTGTATATATATATATATGTGATTCTTCAGTTTTTGTTTTAGTCTTTGCCTGATGAAGAGACCGGAGATAGTCTCGAAAGCTTGCAATTTGTTACCATCTTTTCAGTTAGCCATTAAAAGGTATCAACCACTGAGGACTCTCAAGTCTAAATATTTTTCCTTTATGAGGTAATAACTCAGGAACGCTTCAACGGATCCTAGCAATTCTGAGATTGTTTTTTCGTGACACATTGGGCTTCATGTTAGTGGTAAATTTAGATTGATAATTTTTGCATTTATTTGTGAAAAAAAATGGAAATTTGGCGAAAATTTTGAAGATTTTGCAATTTTCACATTTTTAGCTTTTATTCTGTTAAACCAGAGAGTTATGTGACACAAACTAGTTAATAAATAACATTTCCCACATGTCTACTTTACATCAGCACAATTTTGGAAACAAAAATTTTTTTTGTTAGGAAGTTATAAGGGTTAAAAGTTGACCAGCGATTTCTCATTTTTACAGCAAAATTTACAAAACCATTTTTTTAGGGACCACCTCACATTTGAAGTCACTTTGAGGGGTCTATATGGTAGAAAATACCCAAAAGTGACACCATTATAAAAACTGCAACCCCTCAAGCTACTCAAAACTACATTCAAGAAGATTATTAATCCTTCAGGTGCTTCACAGGAACTAAAGCAATGTGGAAGGAAAAAATGGACATTTTAATTTTTCCAACAAAAATTTTATTTTAGCATCAATTTTTTCATTTTTGCATGGGCAACAGGATAAAATGGATCCTAAAATTTGTTGGGCAATTTCTCCTGAGTACACAGATACCTCATATGTGGTCATAAACCACTGTTTGGGCGCACGGCAGGGCTCGGAAGGGATGTAGTGACGCTTTGAAATGCCGACTTGATGGAATGGTCTGCGGGCATCTTATTACGTTTGTAGAGCCTCTGATGTGCCTAAACAGTAGAAACCCCCCACAAGTGACCCCATTTTGTAATCTAGACCCCCAAGGAACTTATCCAGATGTGTGGTGAGCACTTTGAACCCCCACGTGCTTCACAGAAGTTTATAATGCAGAGCGGCAAAAATAAAAAATCATTTTTTTCCTCAAAAACTGATTTTTTAACCCGCAATTTTTTATTTTCACAAGGGTAACAGGAGAAATTGGACCCCAAAAGTTGTTGTACAGTTTGTCCTGAGTACACTGGTACCCGATATGTGGGGGGGAACCACTGTTCGGGCACACGTTGGGGCTCGGAAGGGATGTAGTGACGTTTTGAAATGCTGACTTTGATGGAATGGTCTGCGGGCATCATGTTACGTTTGCAGAGCCCCTGATGTGCCTAATCAGTAGAAACTCCCAACAAGTGACCCCATTTTGGAAACTAGACACCGCACGGAACTTATCTAGAAGTGTGGTGAGCACTTTGAACCCCCAAGCGCTACACAGAAGTTTATAACGCCCGGGCATGAAAAAAAAATCATATTTTTTCACAAACATGATCTTTTAGTCCCCAATTTTTTCCCATACGTGGGAGAAAACTACTGTATGGGCACACGTCGGGGCTCGGAAGGGAAGTAGTGACGTTTTGAAATGCCGACTTGATGGAATGGTTTGCAGGCATCATGTTACGTTTGCAGAGCCCACGATGTGCCTAAACAGTAGAAACCCCCCCTAGTGACCCCATTTTGGAAACTAGATCCCCCAAGGAACTCCTCTAGATGTGTGGTGAGCACTTTGAATCTCCAAGTTCTCCACAGAAGTTTATAACGCAGAGCGTTGAAAATAAAAAAATCATTTTTTTTCCACAAAAATAATTTTTTTAGTCCCCAATTTTTTTTTCCCAAGGGTAACAGGAGAAATTAGACCCCCAACGTTGTTCTACAATTTTTCCTGAGTACGTTGATACCCCATATATGGGGGTAAACCACTGTTTGGGCCACAGTCGGGGCTCAGAATAAAGGGAGCACTGTTTCACTTTTAACAGCCAATCAGAGCGATCGTAGCCACATGGGGGTTAAGCCAACCCCCCTGTGGTGAAGCACAAAGGGTCTTGTGCCTGCGGGTCGGGTGACCTTTCAGTGACCCCGGTCACCCGTCCCGCAGGAACGCGATCCTTTCATGACATATACGCTGTGTCACAGGTCTTGAAGGGGTTAAAAACATTAAAAACATAAATACAAAGACATGCACAAAAAACAATGAGGACCTATGATGGGTCAAGCCACAAATATATAGGTAATGACCTCCCACACCATTCCAAATATAAATATAAATAAACACAGTCTAGGCCACAAGAGAATGCATTAACGTGTAGATCAGACCCGGGCAAGGGGCGGCCCGCGGGCCGCATCCGGCCCGCCGGCTGTCAGTGACCGGCCCGCGGAGGCGCTCCGGCAGTCTCAGGGCCCCGGCATCAGCTGGCACAATACTTACCTCTCCCGTGCCTCCGCTGCTGCAGCTCCGGGCTCCACCGGCGCTTCCTCTCACAGCCGGCCGCTGAATGACGTCATCATTCAGCGGCCGGCTGTGTCAGAGAGCGGGGACGCTGGACAGGTAAGACGTGTCTCTGTGTGTGTCTGTGTCTATGTAGTGCGGTGCTTTGTGTGTGTGTGTGTGTGTGTGTGTGTGTGTGTTGTGTGTATGTGTATGTGAGAGAGTGCTTGTGTGCTGTCTGTGTGTGATGATGGGCAGGCATTGCTGATAATGGGGAGGCATTGATGATGGGGAGAAGATGATGATGGGCAGGCATTGCTGATGATGGGGAGAAGATGATGATGGGCAGGCATTGCTGATAATGGGGAGGCATTGATGATGATGATGGGCAGGCATTGCTGATAATGGGGAGGCATTGGTGATAATGGGGAGGCATTGATGATGATGGGGAGAAGATGATGATAATGGGCAGGTATTGATGATAATGGGCAGGCATTGATGATGGGGAGAAGATGATGATGATGATGATGGGCAGGCATTGATGATGATGGGGAGAAGATGATGATAATGGGCAGGTATTGATGATAATGGGCAGGCATTGATGATGGGGAGAAGATGATGATGATGATGATGATGGGCAGGCATTGATGATGATGGGGAGAAGATGATGATAATGGGCAGGTATTGATGATAATGGGCAGGCATTGATGATGGGGAGAAGATGATGATGGGCAGGCATTGCTGATAATGGGCAGGTATTGATGATAATGGGCAGGCATTGATGATGGGGAGAAGATGATGATGATGATGATGATGGGCAGGCATTGATGATGATGGGGAGAAGATGATGATAATGGGCAGGTATTGATGATAATGGGCAGGCATTGATGATGGGGAGAAGATGATGATGGGCAGGCATTGCTGATAATGGGGAGGCATTGATGATGATGGGGAGAAGATGATGATAATGGGCAGGTATGTATATATACAGTATACAGTATATATATATATACATATATATATATATATATATGTATATATATATATATATACACAGTATTGGGTAGAACGGAGCTAATTATATTAGTCCGGCCCTCTAAAACCATCCCAATTTCTCATGCGGCCCCCTGGCAAAATTAATTGCCCACCCCTGGTGTAGATAAACACTCAAAGCTAAGAATGGACCTGAAAGTAGTTGAATAAAGCTATAATAGCAAACAGTACCATATGGGCCCAAAAAAAGGCAAACTCATATCATACCATAGGTGATGTATGTGAAAAGGGCAAAGTCATTAAGCCAAGCAAATGCAGGCTATTTAAAAAGATATAAATAATCTATTGAATTAATATTGACAGCCCATTCCAGCAATATACAGTATATCACTTACATACCCAGGTACGCATGGAGCCCTAAGAAGATTTTTCTTTAGCCATGGCCAAGGACCTAAAGAGCAAAGGAGATGTGGGATAGGTTTCCATGCGTATCGCCACGCTAACATGGCTTCCTCAGGGAAAGAAATAGCAGTTATTAACCCATTAGCCACCGCTACAGGGCAATGAAAATAGATGGGCTAAGTGCCAGAAGAGGTGCATCTACTCATAGAATTGCCTTTTCTGGGGTGGCTGGGGCAGATCTTAGTAGCCAGGGGGGCCCAAAAATAATGGTCCCTCTCTGGGCTATTATTATCTGCCCCCACTCACTTTCTTTCCCTGTCTGGTGTAGAAAATACCGCGGGAGCCCACACATTTTTTTTCAACGAATTTACACATGTAATTAACCCCTACATGTATGAAATTTTGCACACATACACTCATGTAATTGTTAGTGAAAACCATATATCAAACTACATGAAATGACATGGTTAACTGTATGTAAACCATGTGTCCATGTGCAATTGAATTAGCGGCTATTATACCATGTAGAAGTGTATGAACTATAAATATTTACAGTACAGACCAAAAGTTTGGACACACCTTCTCATTCACTGATTTTTCTGTATTTTCATGACTATGAAAATTGTAGAATCACACTGAAGGCATCAAAACTATGAATTAACACATGTGGAATTATACATTACACTTTACAAAAAAGTGTGAAACAACTGAAAATATGTCTTATATTCTAGGTTATTCAAAGTAGCCACCTTTTGCTTTGATTACTGCTTTGCACGCAGAAAAGTGAACGGCTGGACTCTACATGCCTAGTTCCCACCGTGAAGCATGGAGGAGGTGGTGTGATGGTGTGGGGGTGCTTTGCTGGTGACACTGTTGGGGATTTATTCAAAATTGAAGCGGTGAGCGGTCCAGCTCACCCCAAACCATCTCAATTGGGTTCAGGTCTGGTGACTGTGGAGGCCAGGTCATCTGGCGTAGCACCCCAACACTCTCCTTCTTGGTCAAATAGCCCTTACAAAGTCTGGAGGTGTGTTTGTTGTCATTGTCCTGTTGAAAAATAAATGATGGTCCAACTAAACGCAAACCGGATGGAATAGCATGCTGCTGCAAGATGCTGTAGTAGCCGTTCTGGTTCACTATGCCTTCAATTTTGAATAAATCCCCAACAGTGTCACCAGCAAAGCACCCCCACATCATCACACCACCTCCTCCATGCTTCACGGTGGGAATCAGGCATGTAGAAACCATCCGTTCACCTTTTCTGCGTGCAAAGCAGTAAATCAAAGCAAAAGGTGGCTACTTTGAAGAACCTAGAATATAAGACATATTTTCAGTTGTTTCACACTTTTTTGTAAAGTGTAATGTATAATTCCACATGTGTTAATTCATAGTTTTGATGCCTTCAGTGTGATTCTACAATTTTCATAGTCATGAAAATACAGAAAAATCTTTGAATGAGAAGGTGTGTCCAAACTTTTGGTCTGTACTGTATATATATATATATATATATATATATATATATATATATTCTATTCTTTATTAAAGCTGTCAGTGTGATTTTACAGTATAGCCGGGGATGAATTGCCGGCTTTTCTAAAGGACACCGGTGCGATTTTATCGCAAGTCACACGTGTGGTCCGTTTGTAATCCAATTTTTCATTGCACCCATAGACTTGCATTGGCGATTGTCGACCCACAATCGGTGACAATCGCAGCATGCTGCGATTTCACTCGCACGTATAAAACGGACGACAAAAAAAAAAAAAAAAAAAAATCGATGGTGGGAGCTGCTCCATAGATTAACATTGGTCCGACTGCAATGCGATATTTCATCGCTTTGCAGTCGTCCGATTTTGTCGCCAGTGTGACCCCGGCCTAAAGGTAAAAGTTGTAAGACCATCTCCAAGCAGCTAGATGTTCCTGTGACTACAGTTGCACATATTCAGAAATTTAAGCTCCATGGGACTGTAGCCAACCTACGGATAATACGAATGGTAACAAAAGAGCCAGAAAAACTTCTAAACAGATTTAAGGTGAACTTCAAGCTCAAGGAACATCAGTGTCAGATCGCATCATCCGTCGTTATATGAGCCTAAGTGGACTTCATGGTAGACGACCAAGGAGGACACCATTGTTGAAAAAAAAATCATAAAAAAGCCAGACTGTAATTTTCCAAACTACACGTTGACAAGCCACAAAGCTTCTGGGACAATGTCCTATGGATAGATGAGACAAAAATTTAACTTTTTGGCAAGGCACATCAGCTCTATGTTCACAGACGGAAAGATGAAGCATATCAAGAAAAGAACACTGTCCCTACTGTGAAACATGGAGGAGGCTCTGTTATGTTCTGGGGCTGCTTTGCTGAATCTGGCACAGGGTATCTAGAATCTGTGCAGGGTACAATGATATCACAAGACTATCAAGGGATTCTAGAGAGAAATGTGCTGCCCAGTGTCAGAAAGATTGGTCTCAATCGCAGGTCATGGGTCTTGTAAAAGGATAATGACCCAAAACACACAGCTAAAAACATCCAAGAATGACTAAGAAGAAAACATTGGGAGTATTCTGAAATGGTCCTCTATGAGCCCTGACCTAAATCCTATTGAGCATCTTTGGAAAGAGCTGAAACATGCCGTCTGGAAAAAGCAACCTTCAAACACGAGACAACTGGAGCAATTTGCTCTTGAGGAGTGGGCCAAAATACCTGTTGAGAGGTGGAGAAGTCTCATTGACAGTTACAGGAATCGTTTGATTGCAGTGATTTCCTCAAAAGGTTGTGCAACAAAATATTAAGTTAAGGGTACCATCATTTCTGTCCAGGCCTATTTCATGAATTTTATTTAAAAAAAAAAATTCTGTGGAAGCATGGTTGAAAAGCAATGTCTGACTTTCATTTGTTCATTTTCTGAGATTATATTTACTTTTGTCAGATTCAAGTTATTTCTGTGACCATTATGGGTTTTTCTGTCATTAAACGAGGGGTGCCAACAATTTTGACCACGTGTATTTTATCTATTTCTTGCACAAGGGCCCCAAGCTGCTAGTGTCCGCCCCTGTCATGACATGTACATCCGAAAGGAGGGAGATCCGCCATGTGCCCCCAGCGCCATCTATGGAGCAGAAATAGGATGCTGCTTGTCAAGGACGGAGACAGGAGAGAGGAATCTTTGTTTATTTTATTTTAAATGTGTATGTGAAAAGTGACGGGACAGGGGACATTATTACAGGATAGAGGACATTAGTATAAAATGAGGGACAGTGGTTCAGTAGGAGTGCCAGATAGGGTACTTTATTAATGGATGGGGGACATTATTAGTACAGGAGAGGGGCCTGGATAGGGCACATTATTAAAGCATGGTGACATTATTACAGAATTGGGGACATGATTACAGTAAAGGGGGCAGGATTGGCAA
>JARQOD010000007.1:43902809-43935659 GCA_033576555.1 Oophaga sylvatica
TTATGGGGTTATAACTCTGGACGCTTCAACGGATCTTCGCGATTCTGGATTGTTTTTCGTGACATATTGTATTTCCGTTGTGTAAAATTGCTTTGCTATAATTGGTTTATTTTAAAAAAAAAAAGCAAAATGGCGAAAATTTTGAAAATTTTGTCATTTTCAAATTTTGAATTTTTTTTCCCCCCAAAAAAAGGAAATATGTACCAAAATATTACTAAATAAATTTTTCCCCCAATGTTACTTTACATCAGCAAAATTTTTGGGAAATCAAATTTTTTTTTCTTAGGAAATTAAAAGGGTTAAAATTTTCCAGGTTTTCTATTTTTTACACAAATTTACAAAGCATTTTTTTTAGGGACCACCTCATATTTAAATCCTTTGGGGGGGCTTTTTGCAGAAAATGCCCAAAAGTGACACCATTCAAAAAACTGCCCCCCCTAAGGTACTAAAAACCAATTCAAGAAGTTTATTAACCCTTCAGGTGCTTCAAGGACTGAGCACGGGGAAGGAAAAAAATAAATTTTAATTTTTTTAGCCCAAAAATATTTTTTACAAACTTTTTTTATGTTCACGGGGTAAAAGGAGAAAAGGACAGAAAAGTTGTTGTGAAATTTCTCCTGAGTCCAATCCCATATGGGGGGAAAACCACTGTTTGGGCCACGGAGAGCTCGAAAGGGGAAGGAACGCCGTTTGACTTTTTCAAAAAAAAATTGGGCTGGAATTAAAATTTGGGACGCCATGTCGCGTTTGGGAGCCCCTGAGCCCCTAAACAGGGGAAAACCCCCCACAAGTGACCTTTTTTGGGAAACTAGCCCCCCAAAGGGAACTTACTAGATCTGGTGACATTTAAACCCCCCAAGGTTTCACAAAAGTTTTTTTAATCCCGGGGGTGTGAAAAAAAAAAAAAATTTTTCCAAAAAAAAGTTTTTTAGTCCAAATTTTTTGATTTTTCCCAAAGGGAAAAAATGGACCAAAAAGTTGTTGTCCAATTTGTCCTGAGTACGTGATACCCAAAATGTGGGGGGGAAACTGTTTGGGCACACGGCAGGGCTTGGAAAGGAAGTAGTAACGTTTTGGATTGCAGACGTTGATGGGGGTCAGTTCGTTTGCAGTGCCCCAGATGAGCCTAAACAGTAGAAACCCCCACAAGTGACCACATTTTGGAAACTAGACCCCTAAGGAACTTATCTAGAGATTTGGTGAGCACTTGAACCCCCAAGTGCTTCACACAAGTTTATAATGCCGGGCATGAAAATAAAAAATCCTATTTTTTTTCCCACAAAAATTATATTTTAGTCACTAATTTTTTATTTTCCCAAGGGTAACAGGAGAAATTGGACCACAAAAGTTGTTGTCCAATTTGTCCTGAGTACGCTGATACCCGATAGTGGGGGGGGAACCACTGTTTTGGGCGCACGGCAGAGCTCGGAATGGAAGGAGCACCATTTGACTTTTTCCAACCAAAATTGGCTGGAATTGAGATTGGACGCCATGTTGCATTTGGAGAGACCCTGAGGTGCCTAAACAGTGGAAACCACCCACAAGTAACCCCATTGGGAAACTAGACCCCCTAAGGAACTTATCTAGATCTTTGGTGAGCAATTTGAACCCTCAAGTGCTTCACACAAGTTTATAACGTAGAGCCGTAAAATTAAAAATCATATTTTTTCCACAAAATGATCTTTTCACCCAATTTTTATTTTCCAAAGGGTAACAAGACTCCAAAAGTTATTGTGCAATTTGTCCTGAGTACGCTGATACCCCATATGTGGGGGTAAACCACTGTTTGGGTGCATGGCAGAGCTTGGAAGGGAAGGAGCGCCGTTTGACTTTTTCAACGCAGAATTGGCTGGATGCCATGTCATGTTTGGAGAGCTCCTGATCTGCCTAAATAGTGGAAACCCCCGACAAATGACCCCATTTTGGTAACAAGACCCCTCAAGGAACTTATTTTAGATGTGTGGTGAGCACTTTGAACCCCCAAGTGCTTCACAGAAGTTTATAAAGTACAGCCGTAAATAAAAAATCCTTTTTTTTTTACAAAAATGATTTTTCGTCCCCAATATTTTATTTTCACAAGGGTAACAGGAGAAATTGAACCCCAAAAGTTGTTTTCCAATTCACTCCTGAGTACGCTGATACCCAATATGTGGGAGAAAACTACTGTATGGGTACACATTGGGGCTCGGAAGGAAGTAATGACGTTTTGGATTGCAGACTTTGATGGAATGGTCTGGGGCGTCATGTCGCATTTGGAGAGCCCCTGATTGCACTAAACGGTGGAAACCCCCCACAAGTGACCCCATTTTGGAAAATAGACCCACAAGGAACTTATCTAGATGTTGGTGAGCACTTTGAACCCCGAAGTGCTTCACAGAAGTTTATAACGTACAGCCGTAAAAATAAAAAATTTTTTTTTTTTACAAAAATTATTTTTTTTTCGCCCCTAATATTTTATTTTCACAAGGGTAAGAGGAGAAATTGGACCCCAAAATTTTGTTTTCCAATTCATCCTGAGTACGCTGATACCCAATTTTGTGGGAGAAAACTACTGTATGGGTACACGTCGGGGGCTCGGAAGGGAAGTAGTGACGTTTTGGATTGCAGACTTTGATGGATGGTCGGGGGGCGTCATGTCGCATTTGGAGAGCCCCTGTGCGCCTAAACAGTGGAAACCCCCCACAAGTGACCCCATTTTGGAAAATAGACCCCACAAGGAATTTTATCTAGATGTGTGGTGAGCGCTATGAAGCCCCAAGTGCTTCACAGAAGTTTATAATGACAGCAATAAAAACAAAAAAAATCATTTTTTAAAAAAAAATGATATTTTCGCCCCCAGTTTTTTATTTTCCCAAGGGTAACAGAAGAAATAGGACAAATTTGCACAATAACTCTTGGGTCCAGAGTACGCTGATACCCCATGTGGGAGTAAACTATTGTTTGGGCGCATGGCAGAGCTCAGAAGTGAAGGAGCACCGTTTGACTTTTTCAACGCAGAATTGGCTGGAATTGAGATCAGACACCATGTCACATTTGGAGAGCCCCTGATGTGCCTAAACAGCGGAAACCCCCCAATTCTAACTCCAACCCTAACCCCAACACACCCCTAACCCTAGTCCCAACCCTAACCACAAACCTAACCCTAACACACCCCTAACCCTAATCCTATTTTTGCGCCAACCCTAACCCTATCTTTAGCCACAACCCTAATCTTAACCCTAAAACCCCAATGGGAAAATGGAAATAATACATATTTTTAATTTTATATTTTTCCCTAACTAAGGGGGTGAAAAGGGGGGTTTGATTTACTATTTATAGCGGGTTTTTATGATTGGCAGCTGTCACGCTAAAAGACGCTTTTTATTGCAAAAAATAGTTTTTTGCATCGCCACATTTTGAGAGCTATAATTTTTGCATATTTTGGCCACAGAGTCATGTGAGGTCTTTTTTTTTGCGGTACGAGTTGACGTTTATATAGGTACCATTTTTGAGCACGTGACATTTTTTGATCGCTTTTATTTCGATTTTTGGAGGTTAGAATGAACAAAAAACAGCAATTCATGAATTTCTTTTGGGGGAGGCGTTTTATACCGTTCCCCGTGTGGTAAAATTGATAAAGCAGTTTTATTCTTTGGGTTAGTACGATTACGGCGATACCTAATTTATATAATTTTTTTATGTTTTGGCGCTTTTTATACAATAAAAACAATTTATATAAAAAAATTATTATTTTGCATCGCTTTATTCTGCGAGCTATAACTTTTCTATTTTTTCGTTGATGATGCTGTATGGCAGCTCGTTTTTTGCGGAACAAGATGCCGTTTTCAGCGGTACCATGTTTATTTATATCGGTCTTTTTATGATCGTGTGTTATTCCACTTTTTGTTCAGCAGTATGATGAAAAGCACTGATTTTTTTTCTTTGTTTTTTTTTTTTTTTTTAAGGGGTTCACAAAAGGGTTTAACTAGTGGGACAGTTTTATAGGGGGGTCGTTACGGACGCGAGATACCAAATATGTGTACTTTTATTGTTTTATTTTTTTATTTACAGGAAGAAATGAATTTTTGGGGAATATTATTTTTTTTTTTTAATTTTGGAATTTTTTTTTACACATGTTTATTTTTATTTTTTTAAACTTTTTTACTTTGTCCCAGGGTGGGAAACATCACTGTAAAATGTGAGATCACTGGTCTCACAGTGTGCACAGCACACTGTGAGACCAGCGATCTCACAGGCAGCGCTGCAGGCTTCTCAGTGCCTGCTCTCAGCAGGCACTGAGGAGCAGCCTCTCTGCAGGACCCGGCGGCCATCTTGGATCTGGGTCCTGGGAGGGAGGAAGTCCTCAGAACAGCGCGATCACATCGCGCTGTTCTGAGGGTCTCAGGGGAGCTCGCAGGGAGCCCCCTCCTGCGCGATGCTCCCCTGTGCCCCTGGTACACCGCGATCATGTTTGATCGCGGTGTGCCAGGGGTTAATGTGCCGGGCACACAGTCCCGGGTGTCAGCTGTGATAATCAGCTGACACCTGGCCGCGATTAGCTGCGCTCCCCCCGGGAGCGCAGCTGATCGCCTATGATGTACTATCCCGTCCATGGGCAGAATGGCACGGGTTTTCATGGACGGGATAGTACGTCGGATGTCAGAGAGGGGTTTAAAATCACTGACACTTTTTGGTTTTCGACTATAAACTTTGTCCTTAAGTACTCCCCCAAAAGAAAAAATCCATTGGGGTCAAGTTTGGTGAACGTGTCGTCCAATCAAGTGGACCTCTTCGGCCAATCCATTTATTAGGAAATGTTTCATCAAGATACTCGCAAAACTATTCTTGAAATAACGAGGAGGGGCCCCTCTTGTTGGAAATAAAGGTCATTTGAATTAGGCTGTTGCTGTAACTGGGGAACACCTTGATTCATTAGAATTTTGAGATACTTATCTCCTGTGACGGTTCCATAAAAAAAAATGGTCCAAAAACACCAAAACATGAAATACCACCCCAAACATTGACACCAGGCTCATTTAGTTGTTGCTCTAATGTAAATGCATGTTCTCATTATACCAGTAAATACAATTATGTCTGTTAATATGGCCAGATAATTTTGAAAGAAGCTTCATCACTCACATAATGTTATTGAAAATTACTGGATTTTCTTCATTTCGTTAAGCATAATCTCACAAAATTGCAGCCGCCTGTCTGGATCATCCTCCAATAAACCATGACTTAGATGTGGATGATAAGCTTTCCACCCAATAGATTTCAGGATTCGCATGATGGAAGCTCGTGAAATTCCCAATTCTAAAGAGACTCTTCTGGTGGACTTTTTTGCACTCTGAACAAATGTTTCAGCAACAAGTTGTTTATTATTTTCTGTACAGGCTGTTTTGGGTCGACCAGTTTTTGGAGCATTAAGGATTGAGCCAGTGGCATCAAATTTGTCATGAATGCGGTAAATGGTTTGTCTCTTTGGGTCTTGAGTACCAAATGTTTCAACCCAATTTGCTCTAACTGTTTCAGAATTTTGAGATTTCAATACTCTTTTAAAATCCATTTTCTTTGATCTGTATTTAAATTATTTGCCATTTTGGGGGAGATTTATCTGTGAAAACTGGATCTGTGAAACTGACTCAGTTGCCCTTAGCAACCAATCAGATTCCACCTTTCATTTTCCAAAGAGTCTGTGAAGAATGAAAAGTGGAATCTGATTGCTAAGGGCAACTGAGTCAGTTTCACTTTACACCATGTTTGATAAATCTCCCCCTTCATAACCCTATTACACATGATGTCCACCTACTTTTGGACCACCCTGTGTATATATTTATGGTTCATAGAGTTCTACATAGCATAATAGCCGCTAAATCCATTGCCAGCTTCTGTAAAATCATTACAGAACCCAACATGAAATGACACATGGTTTATATACACTAAACCATTTCATTTCATTAGATTTATATATGTTTTTTGACTAACACTAATCTAATTATATTGTGAAAAATTAGGACATGTAGGTGTTAAATTAAAGGGTAAATTCATTGAAAAAAGATGCATGGGCTCCCGTGCAATTTTCTCCATCAGAGAGGGAAAGCCAGTGACTGAGTACAGATATTAATAGCCTAGAGAGGGACCATGGTTTTTCGCCCCCTGTGGCTACAAACATCTGGCCCCAGCCACCCCAGAAAGGCACATCTGTGAGATGCACCTTTTCTGGCACTTAGCCTCTCTATTCTCATTGCCTTTATCGGTGTCTCATGGGTTAATGTCACCTTGTGTTATGATTCGGTAGCTGAGGAGTGCAGGCAAAAAGGCAATACACCAGAGAATTGGAATCTATGAGATTGCAGTACCCTGACTAACCACCACAACTAGAGGCAGCCGTGGAGCGTTCCTACGTTGGTCCTAGACGCCTCGTCACAGCCTGAGAAACCAACTACACCCTAAAGATAGAAATAGAAAGCTATCTGCCCCGGAGCAGAACCCCAAGATAATAGCAAGCCCCCAAACATGTAATGGCGGTTAGACAAGACGAATACTGACACAGACAGAAAATAGTATGAGCAAACGTTGGGGCCCAAACTAACTAAATAGAAAAGGATAGGAAGGGTACTTACTGCAATCCCAAAAAAACCCTGAAAGCACCAACTCTACTAATTTCAAAAACACCTGAGATCACATGACCTCTACACCTAAATTAGCTCTCTGGTGTAACAAAATCAAAACAGCAGCCACTGAAAAAACTGGAAAAAGCAAAAGTACAAACATCAGTGGCTGAACTAAACTGAGAGGGCAAAAGCCCCTGAGGGGACCCAGAAGGCCCCCACAGAAGTGCAGGACAAAAATGCCAAAAATCAAGCACAGAAACAAAAAGAAGAAAATGTCTTATCTGTTAGAAGGAGATGCAGACACCGACACAGCAGGCTACAAGGGAAACTGGAATCAAGGATTCAGACCAGAACAATTGATCACCGGCAACCCTGATGGAAGGTGACTCCCTTATATAAGACCAGTCAGTAACACCTGATTCCCAGTCCTCACAATCTTCACTGAACAGACCAGTACCGCTTGTAAACCACCAGAGGGAGCCTCTGCTCAGAACTCATCTCAAGCCCATTCACAACAGTACCCCCCCCTTGAGGAGGCGTCACCGAACCCTCATTTGAGCAACCAGGTCGGTCAGGATGAGTTCTATGATACGCACGGATGAGTCTCCTAGCATGGATGTCCGAAGCAAACACCCAAGAATTGTCTTCCTGACCATAACCTCTCCACTTAACCAAATACTGGAGTTTTCCGTCTAGAAAAACGAGAATATAATATTTTCTCAACCACATACTCCAGATTGCCCTCAACCAAAACAGGGTCAGGAGGCACAGCAGCAGGAACCACTGGCTCAACAAACCTCTTCAACAAGGACTTGTGGAACACCTTATGGATCTTAAATGTCCCTGGAAGAAGCAAACGAAAAGAAAAGGATTAAGAATCTCCATGATCTTATAAGGTCCAATGAACCTAGGCTTAAATTTAGGAGATGCTACTCTCATAGGAATATTTTTTGAGGACAACCAGAACCAAGTCCCCTACTTTAAAACCGAGGACCATCAGTCCTATGCCGGTTAGCAAACCGCTGGGCCCTCTTTTGAGAGAGGGACAACCTCTCCACTACCTGGTCCCAAATCTGTTGCATACGCTCCACAACAGAGTCAACACCCGGACAGACAGAAGCCTCCGTCTGTCCCGAAGAAAATCGAGGGTGAAACCCAGAATTACAGAAAAATGGAGACATCAAAGTGGCAGAGCTAGCCCTATTATTAAGAGCAAACTCAGCCAAAGGCAAAAAAGAAACCCAGTCATCCTGATCAGCAGACACAAAGCATCTTAGATAAGTCTCCAATGTCTGGTTTGTTCTCTCAGTTTGACCTTTGGGTCTGGGGATGAAACGCCGAGGAGAAAGACAATTGAACACCAAGTTTAGAACAAAAGGTCCTCCAAAATCTGGAAACAAACTGGACTCCTCTGTCAGACACAATGTTCTCAGGAATGCCGTGTAAACGAACCACGTGCTGAAGGAACAAAGGCACCAATTCAGAGGAGGAAGGCAACTTAGGCAATGGCACAAGATGTATCATCTTGGAAAACCTATCACAAATCACCCAGATGGCGGTCATTCTCTGAGAAACAAGAAGGTCGGAAATAAAAATCCATAGGATATGGGTCCATGGTCTCTTGGGCACAGGCAATGGCATCAACAAACCCACCAGAGCGAGAGCAAGGCTTGGAGCGAGAGCAAGTCCCGCAGGACTGCACAAATTCCCTGACATCACGAGACAAGGTAGGCCACCAAAAGGACCGACAAACCAAGTCTCTGGTACCAAAAATTCCGGGATGCCCAGCCAACGCGGAACAATGAATCTCAGACATCACACTCTTTTCCACTGGTCCGGGACAAACAATTTTCCAACAGGGCAGCGCTCGGGCCTATCCTCCTGACACCCCTCCAGAGCAAGTCTCAAATTGGGTGAGATGGCGGAAAGAACTACACCCTCTTTCAAAATAACAGAAGATCAGATAACTCAGGAGAGTCCGCAAGGAAACTCCTCGAGAGAGCATCCGCCTTAACATTCTTAGTGCCAGGAAGAAAGGAAACCACAAAATTAAAACGTTGTGAAAAACAAGGCCCACCTGGCCTGTCTAGGATTGAGTCGCTTGGCAGATTCCAGATAAACCAGATTCTTATGGTCCGTAAGGACCACCACCCGATGTTTGGCTCCCTCCAGCCAATGTCTCCACTCTTCAAAAGCCCACTTCATGGCCAATAACTCCCGATTACCCCTGTCATAATTACATTCAGTAGGAGAAAATTTTCGAGAGAAAAAGGCACAAGGGTTACTTTTAGAGGTCTCTGGATCTTTTTGGGACAAAACGGCACCTGCCCCAATTTCAGAGGCATCAACCTCCACCTGAAATGGCAGAGAAACATCAGGCTGCCGTAGAACAGGAGCAGAAGTGAATCTCTGCTTAAGTTCCTGAAATGCAGAGACTGCCTCAGGAGGCCAATTCACCACATCAGAACCCTTTTTGGTCAAATCAGTTAATGGTTTAACAATAACCGAGAAATTACCAATAAATTTACGATAAAAATTGACAAAACCCAAAAATCTTTGAAGAGCCTTTAATGAAGTAGGTTGGACCCAATCACAGATGGCCTGAACCTTGACCGGGTCCATTTCAATAACAGATGGGGACAAAATGAATCCCAGAAATGAGATCCTCTGTACGCCAAAAAGACACTTTGATCCCTTCACATACAGAGCATTCTCTCTCAAAATCTGGAATACAGTTCGAACATGTTTCACATGAGAGTCCCAGTCATTGGAAAAAATCAAGATATCTGTCATGTGTGCATTGCCATGAAGATCGTCGCGGTTGCACATTTTGACTTCTCACAGCTAAGTTGCTGTTTCTTTGTGTTTGGCAGCTAGGGAGTTAATTCGTCTGTGCTCGGTGCTGGGACTGGGTGCAGTTTCTCCCGGCTGCAATTGATTTTTGTTGATTGGTTTCCTTTAAATTCCTGGTTGTCTGCTTTGGGAGTTGCCAGTGAAATCCTTCATTCAGTCCACAGATAGGAATGAATCTGTATAGACTGTAGTTGAGAGCTCCTTAGTTGTTTTAAGCTTAACTTGCTTAGAGTTTATTTTCCCAGATAATTTATGTTCCTTCGGTGTTTGAGTGTGTATGCAAGAGAGTGCTATCCTGTCTGTCTTATATGTCTAATCTGTGTATTTAGCTGAGATCAGCCCCTATCCCTTTGGTGGTAATCAGAATCCTTCTTAGGACTGATTACAGGGTTCAGGGTCTGATAGGAGACAGGGTTAGGCTGGAGACTTGGACCTCTGAACCATTATCAGTACCTCCAAGGTAAGGGATTAGTTAGGACCCCAGTGTAGGGTCAGGTTAGACCCCGGTCCTCCTCTTTCCTGTTACAGCTCATCAAGTCCTCAAGATTAACCCTGAGTTCAACTGATATAGTTTCTGCACATCTAGTCTTCAAGATTAACCCTAAGTTCTGCTGATATTGTGTCAGGTAAATCTATTTTATTCTTACATTCTGATGTTGCTAAACTATATGTTGTATAGAGTGTGGTTCCTGTATAAATAGTTTACTGACATTGTAGTCATATCATTAGACAGCGTGACATTTCACTGGCCATAAAAAATTATCTCTAGTTACCATGGATCCAGTAGCCCAGCTGGCTCTGCAGTTGCAGGGATTATCCATGGAGCTGACGGACATTAAGTGCAAAGTTTTGTCTCCCCTGGAGCAAACCAGAGTTGAACCTAAAGTAGCTCTTCCAGATAGGTTCACTGGTGGGCGAGACAAATTTTTTACCTTCCGGGATCCCCGGCTCTACAGTCTGTAGATCAATTTTTTACTGCTCTGGGATTGGTATATGATGACCCAGATCGGGTCTCTCTTGCTGAGACTAAATTACGTAAGATACAGCAGGGAGATCGTCCTGCGGAGGAATTTGCTTCTGAGTTTCGTAGATGGGCCACGGATACTCAGTGGAATGACCCAGCTCTTAGGAGCCAGTTTTGTCATGGGCTTTCTGACAAATTAAAAGACGTTTTGGCTCAGTATGAGTCTCCTCCTTCTCTGGAGGCTGCTATGGCCCTAGCTATCCGTACTGATAGACGGCTTCGGGAGAGGGGTGAGGTAACTCCACTCCCTGTTGTTACTCCACCTACTACTAAAGTCCCTTATGTTGAGGTTCCCCTTGTCTGTTCGGATGAGCCTATGCAGTTGGGAGGGACATCTTTTCGTAGTAGGGGATTGGCGGCACGCCGCAGGACTAGAAGGTGTTTTTTTCTGCGGGAAAGAGGGACATTTTGTTGGAGAATGTCCATCCGTGTCTTGTTAAGTAAAAAGTCGCCGGAAAACTGCTAATCCCAGGTTGTGTGGTGGATGACAACCTGGGAGTATGTATTTCATCCGCCGGTTTCTTCTCAGTTCCTTGTACCAGTGGAGGTGGTGTTTGGTACTAGAGTGAAGAGATTGTCTGTTCTTCTGGATAGTGGTTCCGGCGCCAATCTGGTTGACGCTCAGTTTGCTCAGGCTCAAGGTATGCATCTGAGTGTATTGGTCAAACCGATCCCTATTTTTTCCATTGACGCCAGGCCTCTCGGCCAAGGTAGCTTTGTTCATGAGGTTCATAACATTGACCTTCGGGTAGGGGCAATACATAGGGAACAATTATCTTGTTATGTGTTGGAGGGTCTACCTACTCCCATTGTGTTGGGACTTCCTTGGCTGGTTAAACATAACCCTGTAATTAATTGGCAGTCCAGAGAGATAAGCCAATGGGGTGAGTTTTGCAAAAGCAACTGCATGAACACAGTCATCAGTGCGGTCGTACCTAGTACATTGCCTCCTTTTTTGGAGGATTTTGGGGATGTTTTTTCTGAGGAGGGGTGTCGGGAGTTGCCTCCTCATCGTGTGTATGACTGCTCTATTAATCTTCTTCCTGATGCTAAGTTACCTAAAGCTAGGTTGTATAATCTTTCTGGTCCTGAAAGACAGGCTATGAAAGATTATATTTCCGAAAGTCTGGCCAAAGGGCATATTAGACCTTCATCTTCCCCTGTAGTCGCGGGGTTCTTCTTTGTGAAGAAAAAAGATGGAGGCCTACGCCCTTGCTTGGATTTCCGCAAACTTAATCGGATTACTGTTCGAGATCCGTATCCACTCCCTCTTATTCCTGATCTCTTCAATCAAATTGTTGGCGCCAAATGGTTCTCTAAATTGGATCTCAGGGGGGCGTATAATCTGATTAGAATAAAAGAGGGGATGAGTGGAAAACGGCGTTTAACACGCCGGAGGGACATTATGAAAACCTGGTTATGCCTTTTGGTCTGACTACTGCACCAGCAGTATTCCAACATTTGTTAATGACATTTTTCGTCACCTTGTGGGGGTGTTTGTGGTCGTATATTTGGATGACATTTTAATTTACTCGCCAGATCTTGTGTCTCACCAGGAGCATGTGAGACAGGTGTTGCAGATCTTGCGAGACAATAAACTATACGCCAAACTGGAGAAGTATATTTTTGCCGTACAGGAACTTCAGTTTTTGGGTTTTTTGGTGTCAGCCTCCGGTTTCCGTATGGACCCTGAAAAGGTGAGAGCAGTGCTTGAATGGGATCAGCCAGGGGATCTTAAGGCTCTGCAATGTTTTTTGGGGTTTGCTAATTACTACCGGAAATTTATTTGTAATTTCTCGTCTGTCGTCAAACCTCTCACTGACATGACGAGAAAAGGGACGGATTTTTCTAGGTGGTCGGACAAAGCTTGCCAAGCCTTTTCCTCTTTAAAGAGATGTTTTGCTTCGGCACCCGTTCTCATCCAACCAGATGTATCTCAGCCGTTCATTGTGGAGGTGGACGCGTCTGACGTAGGGGTGGGTGCTATATTGTCCCAGGGTCCGTCCCCTGGTAAATGGCATCCGTGCGCTTTCTTTCTAAGAAATTGTCGTCCGCCGAAAGGAATTATGATATCGGCAATAAGGAACTTTTGGCCATTAAATTGGCTTTTGAAGAATGGCGTCACTTTTTGGAGGGGGCAGTCCACCCGGTCACCGTTATTACTGATCACAAGAACCTGCTGTATTTAGAATCCGCTAAGCGTCTGAATTCCAGACAAGCTCGATGGTCGTTGTTTTTTACCAGGTTTAATTTTGTCGTCACTTATCGTCCGGGGTCTAAGAATGTAAAGGCTGATGCTTTGTCTCGCAGTTTCCCAGGGGCCGGGAAAACGGATGACCCGATTCCTATCTTTCAGGAGGGGGTGGTAGTGTCGGCTGTATGTTCTGAGCTTGAGGAGGAGGTGTTAGAGGCTCAGGGGGACGCCCCTGCAGGACCTCCAGGGAGACTGTTTGTCCCGAATCAGTTGAGACAAAAGGTTATTGAGGCACATCATAATTCTGCTTTAGCAGGACATCCAGGGAGTAAGGCTACTTTACATCTCCTTTCTCGCCGATTTTGGTGGCCTAACGCTAATAAAGATGTTATAACTTTTGTCGCGTCCTGTGGGGTTTGTGCTCGCTCTAAAACTCCTCATACCCGTCCATCTGGGACCCTTTTACCCTTGAAACTTCCGGAGCGTCCATGGACTCATTTATCTATGGACTTCATTACGGATCTTCCTCCGTCGTCAGGGAATACTGTCATACTGGTGGTTGTTGACAGGTTCAGTAAGATGGCACATTTCGTTGCTCTTCCTGCACTCCCTAATGCTAAAACTCTGGCGCAGGTGTTCATTAGGGAGATCGTGAGACTTCATGGGTTGCCTTCTGATGTGGTGTCAGATAGGGGGTCTCAGTTTGTGTCCAAATTTTGGAGGGCATTTTGTTTACGTCGGGGGATGCAATTGTCGTTTTCCTCGGCTTTTCATCCACAGACCAATGGTCAGACAGAGCGTCTGAATCAGAGTTTAGAGACATATCTCCGGTGTTTTGTCTCGGAGAACCAGGAGGACTGGTCATCTTTCTTGCCTCTGGCAGAGTTCGCTCTTAACAACAGGCGGAGCGAGTCCACTGGTAAGTCCCCATTTTTGGGGCATATGGTTTTCATCCCCAGTTTTGTACTTTCAATGGGGGGGGTCCTTCTGGGGTTCCTGAGGAGGAGCGTTTCTCGTCGTCACTTGCTTCTGTGTGGCGAGGTGTATTGAATAATTTGAGTACGATGGGGAACCGTTACAAACGTATGGCTGATAGGAGGAGAGTTTCTGGTCCAGATCTGAATGTGAACGATCTGGTATGGTTGTCTACCAGGAATATAAAACTTAAAGTGCCCTCCTGGAAACTGGGTCCCAGATTCATCGGGCCGTACAGGATCAGTTCCATAATTAATCCTGTGGCATTTCGTCTGGAACTCCCTTCTACTTTTAAAATTCATAATGTGTTCCACAAGTCATTACTTAAAAGGTATGTGGCACCAGTCATACCGTCACCTCTACCTCCTCCTCCAGTGTTGGTCAATGGTAACTTGGAATTTCAAGTATCAAAAATCATTGACTCTCGCCTGAATCGCCGGTCCCTTCAGTACTTGGTGCATTGGAAGGGGTATGGTCCGGAGGAGAGGACGTGGGTCCCTGCGTCTGATGTTAACGCAGATCGTTTGGTTCGGACCTTCCACAGAACTCACCCGGGCAGGCCTGGCCCTGAGGGTCCGGAGGCCCCTCGTAGAAGGGGGGGTACTGTCATGTGTGCATTGCCACGAAGATCGTCGCGGTTGCACATTTTGACTTCTCACAGCTGAGTTGCTGTTTCTTTGTGTTTGGCAGCTAGGGAGTTAATTCTGTCTGTGCTCGGTGCTGGGACTGGGTGCAGTTTCTCCCGGCTGCAATTGATTATTTGTTGATTGGTTTCCTTTAAGTTTCTGGTTGTCTGCTTTGGGAGTTGCCAGTGAAACCCTTCATGCAGACCACAGATAGGAATGAATCTGTATAGACTGTAGTTGAGAGCTCCTTAGTTGTTTTAAGCTTAACTTGCTTAGAGTTTATTTCCCAGACCATTTATGTTCCTTCGGTGTTTGAGTGTGTATGCAAGAGAGTGCTATCCTGTCTGTCTTATATGTCTAATCTGTGTATTTAGCTGAGATCAGCCCCTATCCCTTTGGTGGTAATCAGGATCCTTCTTAGGACTGATTACAGGGTTCAGGGTCTGATAGGAGACAGGGTTAGGCTGGAGACTTGGACCTTTGAACCATTATCAGTACCTCCAAGGTAAGGGATTAGTTAGGACCCCAGTGTAGGGTCAGGTTAGACCCCGGTCCTCCTCTTTCCTGTTACAGCTCATCAAGTCCTCAAGATTAACCCTGAGTTCAACTGATATCGTTTCTGCACATCTAGTCTTCAAGATTAACCCTAAGTTCTGCTGATATTGTGTCAGGTAAATCTATTTTATTCTTACATTCTGATGTTGCTAAACTATATGTTGTATAGAGTGTGGTTCCTGTATAAATAGTTTACTGACATTGTAGTCATATCATTAGACAGCGTGACAATATCATCCAAATAAACAATCAGAAATTTATCCACAAAATCCCTGAAAATGTCATTCATGAAGGACTGGAAGACAGAAGGAGCATTAGTGAGCCCAAAGGGCATCACAAGGTACTCAAAATGCCCCTCCGGGGTATTGAATGCCGTCTTCCATTCATCCCCGTGCTTAATGCGAATAAGATTATATGCCCCCCTGAGGTCAAGCTTGGTAAACCAAGTAGCGTTTTTCACCCTGGAAAACAGGTCAGAAATTAAGGGTAACGGGTATTGATATTTCACAGTAATATTGTTCAAAAGACGATAATCAATACACGGCCTTAATGAACCATCCTTTTTGGCCACAAAGAAAAAACCGGCACCTAAGGGTGAAGAGGATGGTCTAATATGACCTTTCTCCAATGACTCCTTGATGTAAGACCGCATAGCGTCATGTTCAGGTACAGACAAGTTAAAAAGGCGACCTTTAGGGAATTTACTACCAGGCACTAATTCAATAGCGCAGTCATAGCTCCTATGGGGAGGCAAGGATGCAGATTTACTTTCGCTAAACACATCAGAAAAATCAATCAAAAAGTCAGGAACATCCTGAGCCTGGGGGGAGGCAGAAAAACAGGAGTGTTGGTATTAACACATTGGCAGCCCCAACTGGTTACAGACACAGATTTCCAATCCAAAACAGGATTATGAGACTGTAACCAAGGGAAACCCAGTACGATAATATCATGCAGATTATACAGAACCAAAAATTTGCAGCACTCTTGATGATCAGGTTCAACCCTCATTATAACCTGAGTAGAGAACTGAGGTTTATTCTCAGCCAAAGGGGTAGAATCGATCCCCAGAAGGGGAATAGACTTCTGTAGGGGTATCAAGGGAAACCCACAACGTTTAGCAAAATCATAAACCATCAGGTTAATAGCTGCTCCAGAATCAACGAAAGCCTGAGCAGAAAATGAGGACAGAGAGCATATCAGAGTGACAGTTAGTAAAAACTTAGTCTGAACACTACCCAAGACAACTGAGCGTGCAAAACGTCCTCCCCGCTTAGGGCAGACTGAAATAGCATGAGAGGCATCACCACAGTAGAAACATAACCCATTGCGCTTTCGAAACTCATGACGCTGTGCCCCAGACACCACTCTATCACACTGCATGGATTCAGAAGCAGGTTCACAAGGCAACACTATTCCACGCATACTTCTCCGCTCACGCAAACGTCTGTCAATTTGAATCGCTAATGACATAGAATCATTGAGACCAGAGGGGACAGGGAATCCCACCATAACATCCTTTACATTATCTGACAGCCCCTTCCGAAAAAGGGCCGCCAAAGCGTTTTCATTCCACTTGGTCAGGACTGCCCACCTACGGAATCTCTGACAGTATAACTCAGCGTCATCAAGCCCCTGATTTAATGCCAACAAGGCTTTTTCAGCTTGATCAGTGACATTAGGCTCATCGTACAATAACCCCAAAGCCTGAAAAAATGCATCAACATCACTCAAAACAGGATCCCCAGGTGTCAGGGAAAAAGCCCAATCCTGAGGATCGCCGCGCAGGAGAGAGATGACAATTTGAACCTGCTGCGCTGCGTTTCCTGAGGACTTAGATTTTAAGGCAAAAAACAATTTACAATTATTTTTGAAATTCTGAAACTTAGCTCGATCCCCTAAAAACAAATCTGGCATGGGAATCCTAGGTTCCACAACAGGCAACCTAGCAAGATAGATAGCAATACTCCGAACCTCAGTGGCAAGCTGATCCACACGGCCAGACAACTGTGCAAACTCCATTGAGAGAAAAAAAAAATCCTCCCCAGCACCCAGAGATACAGAGGGAAAAAAAAAAAAATGCAACAAACAGAAAAATTTCTCTGACAACTCTGACAACCTTTTTTTTTTTTCTTTCACGATATTTTTTCCCTTCTGTGAGTACCATACAATTTTCAATTTTTTGGGCCGGTGATACTGTTATGATTCGGTAGCTGAGGAGTGCAGGCAAAAAGGCAATACACCAGAGAAGTTGGAATCTATGAGATTGCAGTACCCTGACTAACCACCACAACTAGAGGCAGCCGTGGAGCGTTCCTACGTTGGTCCTAGACGTTTCGTCACAGCCTGAGAAACCAACTACACCTAAAGATAGAAATAGGAAAGCTATCTGCCCCGGAACAGAACCCCAAAGATAATAGCAAGCCCCCAAACATGTAATGGTGGTTAGACAAGACGAAATACTGACACAGACAGAAAATAGTATGAGCAAACGTTGGGGCCCAAACTAACTAAATAGAAAAGGATAGGAAGGGTACTTACTGCAATCCCAAAAAAACCCTGAAAGCACCAACTCTACTAATTTCAAAAACACCTGAGAACACACGACCTCTACCACCTAAATTAGCTCTCTGCTATAACAAAATCAAAACAGCAGCCACTGAAAAAACTAGAAAAAGCAAAAGTACAAACATCAGTGGCTGAACTAAACTGAGAGGGCAAAAGCCCCCTGAGGGGACCCAGAAGGCCCCCACAGAAGTGCAGGACAAAATGCAAAAATCAAGCACAGAAACAAAAAGAAGAAAATGTCTTATCTGTTAGAAGGAGATGCAGACACGACACAGCAGGCTACAAGGGAAACTGGAATCAAGGATTCAGACCAGAACAATTGATCACCGGCAACCCTGATGGGAAGGTGACTCCCTTATATAAGACCAGTCAGTAACACCTGATTCCCAGTCCTCACAATCTTCACTGAACAGACCAGTACCGCTTGTAACCACCAGAGGGAGCCTCTGCTCAGAACTCATCTCAAGCCCATTCACAACAACCTTGCTATTGAAAGATGACATTAATCCGGGTTAATAATGGAGAAGTGTCAATAAGACAACTATCCATTATTAATCCTATAGTAGTAAAGGGTTAAAAAAGACACACACACATTAATTAAAAATTATTTTAATGAAATAAATACACAAAGTTTTTGACCAAATTTATTATGCTGCCAATCCAACTGAATCCCTTGTTCTCCTGTAACGAACAAAAATAAAAAAACAAAAATATCCATACCTCTTTGCCGTTCAGTCAGATCCCCCCTGCAATCCATCACAAGGGGTTAACTAGTTTACAACCCTTTCTGACGCCGGTACTGGCCAACATCAGACAGAGCCCTTTGCATGCCCCTTTGTGCTCACACTCTCCCTTGTGGCACTGACAAGGGCCTTCATGAAGCGCACGCACTGACAAGGGACGCCGGGGTGCACACAGTGGCCTTTACAGCTCATGCAAGGGAGAGAGCATGCGCACAAATGGGCTTTACTCAAAAGTTTTAAAGAGCCCACGGCCCACTTTGCAGCTCCGTGAATATCCTCGAAATGGCAGGTTGCCAGTCAGGGCCTGCACGAATGCCCCTTCATTTGCATGGGAGTTAAAAGTTATTTTGTCAAGCACTGTGCCAGTGACTAGAACACTGGTAGTATTATATTTATACTGTAGGGGCTAATTCCCTTACAGCACTTTATAGTTAGTTTAAAAGGCATTTTCAGGGTGACAGACTAATTGCAATGTCTTTGCAATAATAGATCAAGTAAAAAGTTGACCAAATCACTTTGCAAAGATTCATTAATCATTGACAGTGAGTTACAGAAACAGCTGCAAAGTGCAAAGAGTGCATGGTGTCAGAATGCTTTTTATGGCGGCTAGCTAGCATTTAACACCTGTTGACAATCTCAATAGGAGAAGCCATTCTTAACACAGTAAGTAAAACGTTTCTTCTTGTTTTATTTTGCTAATATACATCTAAAAATCTTTATTTAGTGCTATAGTCATGACTTGCAGAGTATAAGGAGTGAAAAGTGAGATAATGTTTGTAAAGTTGGTTGTTAATATGTATCTCTGTAAAGAAGGGATAAAAAATAGGAGTGCTTGTTGCATACAAGTAGGTTAGCATAACACTGACAGCCTTAAACTGGGCACAGGCATATGATTACATGCAGAAATGGCAACTACTGTAGCAGTGATCTGTGTGATAGCACAGTTTTAGAATTTGCAGTCGATCTGGAATATCTCTGATGATTAAAGTAAAAAGTTTTATTAGCTGCTTCTTGCAAAACTGAAAAGCCTCTACATGCCCAAAAGATAAGTGCATAACACTTTAAGGTCTACTAAGACTGTATTCATCCCATTTTGAGCTCTGTAATGCAAACACAGCCTTATTATTGTCCCAAATGATCTCATCCCATCTAGGAAGGAAAAATTGATAATAACCGATAATATCTTGCAGCTTATTTAACCCTACACTGCAGTTTCAGACTTTGTACACTGCTTAAATTATATAAACAGACCAAAAATTATATATTTTTTAAGGGGACAGAAGGGGCCTTTCTGGTGTTTATACACAGGAGATGCTAATTAACCCCTTCACCCCCAAGCCTGTTTCCACCTTCATGACCAGGTGTCACGCTGTCTAATGATATGACTACAATGTCAGTAAACTATTTATACAGGAACCACACTCTATACAACATATAGTTTAGCAACATCAGAATGTAAGTATAAAATAGATTTACCTGACACAATATCAGCAGAACTTAGGGTTAATCTTGAGGACTAGATGTGCAGAAACGATATCAGTTGAACTCAGGGTTAATCTTGAGGACTTGATGAGCTGTAACAGGAAAGAGGAGGACCGGGGTCTAACCTGACCCTACACTGGGGTCCTAACTAATCCCTTACCTTGGAGGTACTGATAATGGTTCAGAGGTCCAAGTCTCCAGCCTAACCCTGTCTCCTATCAGACCCTGAACCCTGCAATCAGTCCTAAGAAGGATCCTGATTACCACCAAAGGGATAGGGGCTGATCTCAGCCAAATACACAGATTAGACATATAAGACAGACAGGATAGCACTCTCTTGCATACACACTCAAACACCGAAGGAACACAAAAGGTCTGGGAAATAAACTCCAAGCAAGTTAAGCTTAAAACAACCAAGGAGCTCTCAACTAGAGTCTATACAGATTCATTCCTATCTGTGGTCTGCATGAAGGGTTTCACTGGCAACTCCCAAAGCAGACAACCAGAAACTTAAAGGAAACCAATCAACAAATAATCAATTGCAGCCGGGAGAAACTGCACCCAGTCCCAGCACCTAGCACAGACAGAATTAACTCCCTAGCTGCCAAACACAAAGAAACAGCAACTCAGCTGTGAGAAGTCAAAATGTGCAACCGCGACGATCTTCGTGGCAATGCACACATGACAGTACCCCCCCTTCTACGAGGGGCCTCCGGACCCTCAGGGCCAGGCCTGCCCGGGTGAGTTCTGTGGAAGGTCCGAACCAAACGATCTGCGTTAACATCAGACGCAGGGACCCACGTCCTCTCCTCCGGACCATACCCCTTCCAATGCACCAAGTACTGAAGGGACCGGCGATTCAGGCGAGAGTCAATGATTTTTGATACTTGAAATTCCAAGTTACCATTGACCAACACTGGAGGAGGAGGTAGAGGTGACGGTATGACTGGTGCCACATACCTTTTAAGTAATGACTTGTGGAACACATTATGAATTTTAAAAGTAGAAGGGAGTTCCAGACGAAATGCCACAGGATTAATTATGGAACTGATCCTGTACGGCCCGATGAATCTGGGACCCAGTTTCCAGGAGGGCACTTTAAGTTTTATATTCCTGGTAGACAACCATACCAGATCGTTCACATTCAGATCTGGACCAGAAACTCTCCTCCTATCAGCCATACGTTTGTAACGGTTCCCCATCGTACTCAAATTATTCAATACACCTCGCCACACAGAAGCAAGTGACGACGAGAAACGCTCCTCCTCAGGAACCCCAGAAGGACCCCCCCCATTGAAAGTACAAAACTGGGGATGAAAACCATATGCCCCAAAAAATGGGGACTTACCAGTGGACTCGCTCCGCCTGTTGTTAAGAGCGAACTCTGCCAGAGGCAAGAAAGATGACCAGTCCTCCTGGTTCTCCGAGACAAAACACCGGAGATATGTCTCTAAACTCTGATTCAGACGCTCTGTCTGACCATTGGTCTGTGGATGAAAAGCCGAGGAAAACGACAATTGCATCCCCCGACGTAAACAAAATGCCCTCCAAAATTTGGACACAAACTGAGACCCCCTATCTGACACCACATCAGAAGGCAACCCATGAAGTCTCACGATCTCCCTAATGAACACCTGCGCCAGAGTTTTAGCATTAGGGAGTGCAGGAAGAGCAACGAAATGTGCCATCTTACTGAACCTGTCAACAACCACCAGTATGACAGTATTCCCTGACGACGGAGGAAGATCCGTAATGAAGTCCATAGATAAATGAGTCCATGGACGCTCCGGAAGTTTCAAGGGTAAAAGGGTCCCAGATGGACGGGTATGAGGAGTTTTAGAGCGAGCACAAACCCCACAGGACGCGACAAAAGTTATAACATCTTTATTAGCGTTAGGCCACCAAAATCGGCGAGAAAGGAAATGTAAAGTAGCCTTACTCCCTGGATGTCCTGCTAAAGCAGAATTATGATGTGCCTCAATAACCTTTTGTCTCAACTGATTCGGGACAAACAGTCTCCCTGGAGGTCCTGCAGGGGCGTCCCCCTGAGCCTCTAACACCTCCTCCTCAAGCTCAGAACATACAGCCGACACTACCACCCCCTCCTGAAGGATAGGAATCGGGTCATCCGTTTTCCCGGCCCCTGGGAAACTGCGAGACAAAGCATCAGCCTTTACATTCTTAGAGCCCGGACGATAAGTGACGACAAAATTAAACCTGGTAAAAAACAACGACCATCGAGCTTGTCTGGAATTCAGACGCTTAGCGGATTCTAAATACAGCAGGTTCTTGTGATCAGTAATAACGGTGACCGGGTGGACTGCCCCCTCCAAAAAGTGACGCCATTCTTCAAAAGCCAATTTAATGGCCAAAAGTTCCCTATTGCCGATATCATAATTCCTTTCGGCGGACGACAATTTCTTAGAAAAGAAAGCGCACGGATGCCATTTACCAGGGGACGGACCCTGGGACAATATAGCACCCACCCCTACGTCAGACGCGTCCACCTCCACAATGAACGGCTGAGATACATCTGGTTGGATGAGAACGGGTGCCGAAGCAAAACATCTCTTTAAAGAGGAAAAGGCTTGGCAAGCTTTGTCCGACCACCTAGAAAAATCCGTCCCTTTTCTCGTCATGTCAGTGAGAGGTTTGATGACAGACGAGAAATTACAAATAAATTTCCGGTAGTAATTAGCAAACCCCAAAAAAACGCTGCAGAGCCTTAAGATCCCCTGGCTGATCCCATTCAAGCACTGCTCTCACCTTTTCAGGGTCCATACGGAAACCGGAGGCTGACACCAAAAAACCCAAAAACTGAAGTTCCTGTACGGCAAAAACACACTTCTCCAGTTTGGCGTATAGTTTATTGTCTCGCAAGATCTGAAACACCTGTCTCACATGCTCCTGGTGAGACACAAGATCTGGCGAGTAAATTAAAATGTCATCCAAATATACGACCACAAACACCCCCACAAGGTGACGAAAAATGTCATTAACAAAATCTTGGAATACTGCTGGTGCAGTAGTCAGACCAAAAGGCATAACCAGGTTTTCATAATGTCCCTCCGGCGTGTTAAACGCCGTTTTCCACTCATCCCCCTCTTTTATTCTAATCAGATTATACGCCCCCTGAGATCCAATTTAGAGAACCATTTGGCGCCAACAATTTGATTGAAGAGATCAGGAATAAGAGGGAGTGGATATGGATCTCGAACAGTAATCCGATTAAGTTCGCGGAAATCCAAGCAAGGGCGTAGGCCTCCATCTTTTTTCTTCACAAAGAAGAACCCCGCGGCTACAGGGGAAGATGAAGGTCTAATATGCCCTTTGGCCAGACTTTCGGAAATATAATCTTTCATAGCCTGTCTTTCAGGACCAGAAAGATTATACAACCTAGCTTTAGGTAACTTAGCATCAGGAAGAAGATTAATAGAGCAGTCATACACACGATGAGGAGGCAACTCCCGACACCCCTCCTCAGAAAAAACATCCCCAAAATCCTCCAAAAAAGGAGGCAATGTACTAGGTATGACCGCACTGATGACTGTGTTCATGCAGTTGCTTTTGCAAAACTCACCCCATTGGCTTATCTCTCTGGACTGCCAATTAATTACAGGGTTATGTTCAACCAGCCAAGGAAGTCCCAACACAATGGGAGTAGGTAGACCCTCCAACACATAACAAGATAATTGTTCCCTATGTATTGCCCCTACCCGAAGGTCAATGTTATGAACCTCATGAACAAAGCTACCTTGGCCGAGAGGCCTGGCGTCAATGGAAAAAATAGGGATCGGTTTGACCAATACACTCAGATGCATACCTTGAGCCTGAGCAAACTGAGCGTCAACCAGATTGGCGCCGGAACCACTATCCAGAAGAACAGACAATCTCTTCACTCTAGTACCAAACACCACCTCCACTGGTACAAGGAACTGAGAAGAACCGGCGGATGAAATACATACTCCCAGGTTGTCATCCACCACACAACCTGGGATTAGCAGTTTTCCGGCGACTTTTTACTTAACAAGACACGGGATGGACATTCTCCAACAAAATGTCCCTCTTTCCCGCAGAAAAAACACCTTCTAGTCCTGCGGCGTGCCGCCAATCCCCTACTACGAAAAGATGTCCCTCCCAACTGCATAGGCTCATCCGAACAGACAAGGGGAACCTCAACATAAGGGACTTTAGTAGTAGGTGGAGTAACAACAGGGAGTGGAGTTACCTCACCCCTCTCCCGAAGCCGTCTATCAGTACGGATAGCTAGGGCCATAGCAGCCTCCAGAGAAGGAGGAGACTCATACTGAGCCAAAACGTCTTTTAATTTGTCAGAAAGCCCATGACAAAACTGGCTCCTAAGAGCTGGGTCATTCCACTGAGTATCCGTGGCCCATCTACGAAACTCAGAAGCAAATTCCTCCGCAGGACGATCTCCCTTCTGTATCTTACGTAATTTAGTCTCAGCAAGAGAGACCCGATCTGGGTCATCATATACCAATCCCAGAGCAGTAAAATATTGATCTACAGACTGTAGAGCCGGGGATCCCGGAGGAAGGGAAAATGCCTAGGATTGAGGGTCCCCTTGAAGAAGTGAGATAACAATTCCCACTCTCTGCTCATCACTCCCTGATGATCGTGGCCGAAGCCGAAAATATAATTTACATGCCTCCCGGAAGGTAAAAAATTTGTCTCGCCCACCAGTGAACCTATCTGGAAGAGCTACTTTAGGTTCAACTCTGGTTTTCTCCAGGGGAGACAAAACTTTGGACTTAATGTCCGTCAGCTCCATGGATAATCCCTGCAACTGCAGAGCCAGCTGGGCTACTGGATCCATGGTAACTAGAGATAATTTTTTATGGCCAGTGAAAATGTCACGCTGTCTAATGATATGACTACAATGTCAGTAAACTATTTATACAGGAACCACACTCTATACAACATATAGTTTAGCAACATCAGAATGTAAGTATAAAATAGATTTACCTGACATAATATCAGCAGAACTTAGGGTTAATCTTGAGGACTAGATGTGCAGAAACGATATCAGTTGAACTCAGGGTTAATCTTGAGGACTTGATGAGCTGTAACAGGAAAGAGGAGGACCGGGGTCTAACCTGACCCTACACTGGGGTCCTAACTAATCCCTTACCTTGGAGGTACTGATAATGGTTCAGAGGTCCAAGTCTCCAGCCTAACCCTGTCTCCTATCAGACCTGAACCCTGCAATCAGTCCTAAGAAGGATCCTGATTACCACCAAAGGGATAGGGGCTGATCTCAGCCAAATACACAGATTAGACATATAAGACAGACAGGATAGCACTCTCTTGCATACACACTCAAACACCGAAGGAACACAAAAGGTCTGGGAAATAAACTCCAAGCAAGTTAAGCTTAAAACAACCAAGGAGCTCTCAACTAGAGTCTATACAGATTCATTCCTATCTGTGGTCTGCATGAAGGGTTTCACTGGCAACTCCCAAAGCAGACAACCAGAAACTTAAAGGAAACCAATCAACAAATAATCAATTGCAGCCGGGAGAAACTGCACCCAGTCCCAGCACCGAGCACAGACAGAATTAACTCCCTAGCTGCCAACACAAAGAAACAGCAACTCAGCTGTGAGAAGTCAAAATGTGCAACCGCGACGATCTTCGTGGCAATGCACACATGACACCAGGCCTAATTTTACAATTCTGACCATTGACACTTTATGAGGTAATAACTCTGGAACACTTCAACGAATCCCACTACTTCTGATAATGTTTTGTCGTGACATATTGTACTTCACAGCATAGACAATTTCTGTCATGTGTGCATCGCCACGAAGATCGTCGCGGTTGCACATTCTGACTTCTCACAGCTGAGTTGCTGTTTCTTTGTGTTTGGCAGTTAGGGAGTTAATTCTGTCTGTGCTCAGTTCTGGGACTGGGTGCAGTTTCTCCCGGCTGCAATTAATTATTTGTTGATTGGTTTCCTTTAAATCTCTGGTTGTCTGTGTTGGGAGTTGCCAGTGAAATTCTTCATGCAGACCACAGATAGGATTGTATCTGTATAGACTTAAGTTAAAGAGCTCCTTAGTTGTTTTAAGCTCACCTTGCTTAGAGTTTAATATCCCAGATCATTTATGTTCCTTCTGTGTTTGAGTGTGTATGCAAGTCTGTGTTTTCTCCAGTCTGTCTTATATGTCTAATCTGTGTATTTAGCAGAGATCAGCCCATATCCCTTTGGTGGTAATCAGTATCCTTCTTAGGACTGATTACAGGGTTCAGGGACTGATAGGAGACAGGGTTAGGCTGGAGACTTGGACCTCTGAACCATTATCAGTACCTCCAAGGTGAGGGATTAGTTAGGACCCCAGTTTAGGGTCAGGTTAGACCCCCGGTCCTCCTCTTTCCTGTGACAGTGTATCAAGTCCTCAAGATTAACCCTGAGTTCAACGGATATCGTGTCAGGTAAATCTATTCTATATTTACATGCTGATTTTGCTAATCTATATGTTGTATAGAGTGTTGTTCTTTTAAGAATAGTTTACTGACATCGTACACATATCATAAGACCGCGTGACATTTTCACTGGCCTATAAAATTGTTCCCAGTTGCCATGGATCCAGTAGCCCAGCTGGCTCTGCAGTTGCAGGGATTATCCATGGAGCTGACGGACATTAAGTCCAAAGTTTTGTCTCCCTCGGAGCAAACCAGATTTGAACCTAAAGTAGCTCTCCCGGACAGGTTCACTGGTGGGCGAGACAAATTTTTTACCTTCAGGGAAGCATGTAAATTGTATTTTCGGCTTCGGCCTCGATCATCAGGGAGTGAAGAGCAGAGAGTGGGAATTGTTATCTCGCTCCTACAAGGGGACCCTCAATCCTGGGCCTTCTCCCTTCCTCCGGGATCCCCGGCTCTACAGTCAGTAGATCGATTTTTTACTGCCCTGGGTTTGGTATATGATGACCCAGATCGGGTCTCTATTGCTGAGACAAAATTACGTAAGATACAGCAGGGAGATCGTCCGGCGGAGGGATTTGCTTCTGAGTTCCGTAGATGGGCCACAGATACTCAGTGGAATGACCCAGCTCTTAGAAGCCAGTTTTGTCATGGGCTTTCTGACAAATTAAAGGACGTTTTGGCTCAGTATGATTCTCCTCCATCACTGGAGGCTGCTATGGCCCTAGCTATCCGTACTGATAGACGGCTCCGGGAGAGGTGCGAGGTAACTCCGCCCCCTGTTGTTACTCCACCTACTACTAAAGTCCCTTATGTTGAGGTTCCCCTTGTCTGTTCGGAGGAGCCTATGCAGTTGGGAGGGACATCATTTCGTAGGAGGGGATTGGCGGTACGCCGCAGGACTAGAAGGTGTTTCTTCTGCGGGAAAGAGGGACATTTTGTTGGGGGATGTCCATCCCGTGCCTTGTTGAGCAAAAAGTCGCCGGAAAACTGTTAATCCCAGGTTGTGTGGTGGACGACAACCTGGGAGTATGTATTTCGTCCGCTAGTTCTTCTCAGTTCCTTGTACCAGTGGAGGTGGTGGTTGGTACGAGAGTGGAGAGATTTTCTGTTCTTCTTGATAGTGGGTCCGGGGCTAATCTGGTTGACGCTCAGTTTGCTCAGGCTCAAGGTATGCATCTGAGTGTATTGGTCAAACCGATCCCTATATTCTCCATTGACGCCAGGCCTCTCGGCCAAGGTAGCTTTGTTCATGAGGTTCATAACATTGACCTTCGGGTAGGGGCAATACATAGGGAACTATTATCTTGTTATGTGTTGGAGGGTCTACCTACTCCTATTGTGTTGGGACTTCCTTGGTTGGTTAAACATAACCCTGTGATTAATTGGCAGTCCAGAGATATAAGCCAATGGGGGAGTTTTGCAAAAGTAACTGCATGAACACAGTCATCAGTGCGGTCGTGCCTAGTACTTTGCCTCCTTTTTTGGAGGACTTTGGGGATGTGTTCTCTGAGGAGGGGTGTCAGGAGTTGCCTCCTCATCGCGTGTATGACTGCTCTATTAATTTACTTCCTGATGCTAAGTTACCTAAAGCTAGGTTATATAACCTTTCTGGTCCTGAGAGGCAGGCTATGAAAGATTATATTTCGGAAAGTCTGGCCAAAGGGCATATTAGACCTTCATCTTCCCCAGTGGCCGCGGGGTTCTTCTTTGTGAAGAAAAAAGATGGAGGCCTACGCCCTTGCTTGGATTTCCGCGAACTTAATCGGATTACTGTTCGAGATCCGTATCCACTCCCTCTGATTCCTGATCTCTTCAATCAAATTGTTGGCGCCAAATGGTTCTCTAAATTGGATCTCAGGGGGGCGTATAATCTGATTAGGATAAAAGAGGGGGATGAGTGGAAAACGGCGTTTAACACGCCGGAGGGACATTATGAGAACCTTGTCATGCCTTTTGGTCTGACTACTGCACCAGCAGTATTCCAACATTTTGTTAATGACATTTTTCGTCATCTGGTGGGGCTGTTTGTGGTCGTATATTTGGATGACATTTTAATTTACTCACCAGATCTTGTGTCTCACCAGGAGCATGTGAGACAGGTGTTGCAGATCTTGCGAGACAATAAACTATACGCCAAACTGGAAAAGTGTGTATTCGCCGTACAGGAACTTCAGTTTTTGGGTTTCTTGGTGTCAGCCTCCGGTTTCCGTATGGACCCTGAAAAGGTGAGAGCAGTGCTTGAATGGGATCAGCCAGAGGATCTTAAGGCTCTGCAGTGTTTTCTGGGGTTTGCTAACTACTACCGGAAATTTATTTGTAATTTCTCATCTGTTGTCAAACCTCTCACTGACATGACAAGAAAAGGGACGGATTTTTCTAAATGGTCGGACAAAGCTTGCCAAGCTTTTTCCTCTTTGAAAAAATGTTTTGCTTCGGCACCCGTTCTCATCCAACCAGATGCATCACAGCCGTTCGTTGTGGAGGTGGACGCGTCTGACGTAGGGGTGGGTGCAATATTGTCCCAGGGTCCGTCCCCTGGTAAATGGCATCCGTGCGCTTTCTTTTCTAAAAAATTGTCGTCCGCCGAAAGGAATTATGATATCGGCAATAGGGAACTTTTGGCCATTAAGTTGGCTTTTGAAGAATGGCGTCACTTTTTGGAGGGGGCAGTCCACCCGGTCACCGTCATTACTGATCACAAGAACCTGCTGTATTTGGAATCTGTTAAGAGTCTGAATTCCAGACAAGCTCGATGGTCGTTGTTTTTTACCAGGTTTAATTTTGTTGTCACTTATCGCCCTGGATCTAAGAATGTTAAGGCGGATGCCTTGTCTCGCAGTTTCCCAGGGGCCGGGAAAATGGATGACCCGATTCCTATCCTTCAGGAGGGGGTGGTAGTGTCGGCTGTATGTTCTGAGCTTGAGGAGGAGGTGTTAGAGGCTCAGGGGGACGCCCTGCAGGACTCCAGGGAGACTGTTTGTCCAAATCAGTTGAGACAAAGGTTATTGAGGCACATCATAATTCTGCTTTAGCAGGACATCCAGGGAGTAAGGCTACTTTAGATCTCCTTTCTCGCGGTTTTGGTGGCCTAACGTTAATAAAGATGTTTTAACTTTTGTCGCGTCCTGTGGGGTTTGTGCTCGCTCTAAGACCCCTCATACCCGTCCGTCTGGGACCTCTTACCCTTGAAACTTCCGGAGCGTCCATGGACTCATTTGTCTATGGACTTCATCACGGACCTTCCTCAGTCGTCAGGGAAGACTGTCATACTGGTGGTTGTTGACAGGTTCAGTAAGATGGCACATTTCATTGCTCTTCCTGCCCTCCCTAATGCTAAAACTCTGGCGCAGGTGTTCATTGGGGAGATTGTGAGACTTCATGGGTTGCCTTGTGATGTGGTGTCAGATAAGGGGTCTCAGTTTGTGTCCAAGTTTTGGAGGGCATTTTGTTTACGTCGGGGGATGCAATTGTCATTTTCCTCGGCTTTTCATCCGCAGACCAATGGTCAGACAGAGCGTCTGAATCAAAGCCTAGAGACTTATCTTCGGTGTTTTGTCTCAGAGAACCAGGAGGACTGGTCTTCTTTCTTGCCTCTGGCAGAGTTCGCTCTTAACAACAGGCGGAGCGAGTCCACTGGTAAGTCCCCGTTTTTTGGGGCATATGGTTTTCATCCCCAGTTTTGTACATTCAATGGGGGGGGCCCTTCTGGGGTTCCTGAGGAGGAGCGTTTCTCGTCGTCACTTGCTTCAGTGTGGAGAGGTGTATTGAATAATCTGAGTGCTATGGGGAACCGTTATAAACGTTGGCTGATAGGAGGAGAGTTTCTGGTCCAGATCTTAATGTGAACGATCTGGTATGGTTGTCTACCAGGAATATAAAACTTAAAGTTCCCTCCTGGAAGCTGGGCCCCAGATTCATCGGGCCGTACAGGATCAGTTCCATAATTAATCCTGTGGCATTTCGTCTGGACCTCCCTCCTACGTTTAAAATCCACAATGTGTTCCACAAGTCATTACTTAAGAGGTACGTGGCACCAGTCATACCATCACCTCTACCTCCTCCTCCAGTGGTGGTCAATGGTAACTTGGAGTTTCAAGTGTCAAAGATCATTGACTCACATCTGAATCGCCGGTCCCTTCAGTACTTGGTGCATTGGAAGGGTATGGTCCAGAGGAGAGGACGTGGGTTCCTGCGTCTGACATTAACGCAGATCGTTTGGTGCGGACCTTCCACAGAACTCAACCGGGCAAACCTGGCCCTGAGGGTCCGGAGGCCCCTCGTAGAAGGGGGGGTACTGTCATGTGTGCATCGCCACGAAGATCGTCGCGGTTGCACATTCTGACTTCTCACAGCTGAGTTGCTGTTTCTTTGTGTTTGGCAGTTAGGGAGTTAATTCTGTCTGTGCTCAGTTCTGGGACTGGGTGCAGTTTCTCCCGGCTGCAATTAATTATTTGTTGATTGGTTTCCTTTAAATCTCTGGTTGTCTGTGTTGGGAGTTGCCAGTGAAATTCTTCATGCAGACCACAGATAGGATTGTATCTGTATAGACTTAAGTTAAAGAGCTCCTTAGTTGTTTTAAGCTCACCTTGCTTAGAGTTTAATATCCCAGATCATTTATGTTCCTTCTGTGTTTGAGTGTGTATGCAAGTCTGTGTTTTCTCCAGTCTGTCTTATATGTCTAATCTGTGTATTTAGCAGAGATCAGCCCATATCCCTTTGGTGGTAATCAGTATCCTTCTTAGGACTGATTACAGGGTTCAGGGACTGATAGGAGACAGGGTTAGGCTGGGAGACTTGGACCTCTGAACCATTATCAGTACCTCCAAGGTGAGGGATTAGTTAGGACCCCAGTTTAGGGTCAGGTTAGACCCCCGGTCCTCCTCTTTCCTGTGACAGTGTATCAAGTCCTCAAGATTAACCTGAGTTCAACGGATATCGTGTCAGGTAAATCTATTCTATATTTACATGCTGATTTTGCTAATCTATATGTTGTATAGAGTGTTGTTCTTTTAAGAATAGTTTACTGACATCGTACACATATCATAAGACCGCGTGACAATTTCCTTCAGGTACGAGATGTGCAGCATCTGAAACAACAGATACTGGAAGCCTGTGCTATCATTTCTTCTGCGGTGTTGCTATCAGTGTGTCAAGAGTGGGAGAAGAGGGTTGCATTGACAATCCAACACAATGGGCAGCACTTTGAACACATTTTATAAGTGGCCATAAACTTGTAAATAACTCATGAAAGAATAAAGTTACGTTAAAACACAGCACACCATTGCTTTTCTTGTGAAATTCTCAATAAGTTTTATGTGTCACATGACCCTCTTCCCATTGGAAAAAAATAAAATTGGATCCAAAATGGCTGACTTCAAAATGGCCACCATGGTCACCACCCATCTTGAAAAGTTTTCCTCCTCCCATATACTAATGTGCCACAAACAGGAAGTTGATATCACCAACCATTTCATTTTTTTTAGGTGTATCCATATAAATGGCCCACCCTGTGCTCAGGCTGGTAAGGGACCATGAAAGGTGCCCCCCACCAGCCTGTAAATAGCAGCCCTCAGCCACCCAGAAATGTCACATCTATTAGATGCGCAAATTCTGGCTGTTTGCCTGGCTCTTCCCATTTGCCCTGTTGCGATGGCAAGTGGGGTTCATATTTGTGGGGTTAATGTCACCTCTAGTATTGTTCGATGACATCAAGCTCACGGCTTACTAATTGAGAGGCGTCTATAAGACACCCATCCATTACTAATCCTATAGTTGTGTTGTAAGTAAACACACAGCAAGTATAAATTGCTTTATTTGAAATAAAAACAAAACATTTTTCCATTTTCATGTAAAAATAGCAAACTCGTTTATAATCACCTAACGCCCATTTCATCATTATAAATAGAAAATAAAAAATAACCATATCCTTCACCTGTCTGTTGTTCTGTCCCACGCCGTTATCCATGTCTGGGCATAGACAGTTTTCAACCTGGACAGTGCCAAGATACGACTGTCCAGGCTGAGAACCACTGGAGAATGAGCTCCAGCGAGCGCAGCATCATTGACCAGCGGTGACATCATCGAGATTACTGCTGAGGATACTGCGGTCATTGAGGCTATATTCTCAGCCATGCCCTGAACTGTGGGGACCTCGGTGAGTCACCAAAAGCACAGTGAGAAAAAGACTCACGGTGCAGTTGTGAGTTCACCATGATTTCTCCTGATGAGCTACTGTGAATTGTCCTCTGCGAACTCACCACTGCACTGTGAATTCAATTCTTAAACTAAACAGGATGTGTCTGATCATGTCTCATACATCACATGGAGAGAAAAGGTAGTTAAAATGTTAAGATTAATTTCCTGTTTAATTTTTTTTCGCCATTGAAAACAATGCAAATTTTTGCAAAACACTATGTGTGAATATAGTCCCAAGGTGTGGAGGAGCATTTTTTTTCTTTTAATTTATTTTGGCTCACATTCAAGTCATTATCCTGGAAAGAATGTTTCTTAACATTTTTTACAGTAAATTCCATTTTATCTTCGGCTTTTATTGTTTTATGTTTGGTCAGGAAAAAATGACGTAATACTCTGACAACATTGCTCCTAGCAGCGACCTGGAATTCAGAAATGCTTCCAGGGATCTTCCTCATGCTTTTCCTATGAGATTTCAGTGCTGTTTCCATCGATTTCAGGGAATGGCGAGAGGGGGCCACTGGGAAAATGAACGAGTTTCCAATTGAACACATGACCATCTTAGTGCTTGCTCATCACTAAAGCCATCCCGTTT
>JARQOD010000007.1:43935759-44113660 GCA_033576555.1 Oophaga sylvatica
GCATCGATGGATCCGTCGCTGATTGTGAAAAACAGATGCGATGGATCCGTTTTTTCGATGAATCCGACTAGCAAATCCGTCGAAAAAACGGATCCATCACATCAGTTTTTTCATCCGTTTTTCGATGGATCCGTTTTTCATTTCAATATGTCCCTCACTAATAATGTTAGTGGTGTGTGTGTGTAAAATTTTGGAGCTGTAGGTGTTAAATTAAAGGATTAATTCACGGAAAAAGCTGGCGTGGGTTCCCACGCTATTTTCTCCGCCAGAAAGGGCAAGCCAGTGACTGAGGGCAGAAATTAATAGCCTAGAGAGGAACCATTATTTTTGGCCCCCCCGGCTAAAAAAAACTGCTCCCAGCCACCCCAGAAAAGGCGCATCTGTAAGATGCGCCAATTCGGGCACTTTCTTCCCATTGCCCTGTAGCAGTGGTATATGGGGTAATAAGGGGTTAATGTCACCTTCCTATTGTAAGGTGAAATTAAACCGGGTTAATAATGGAGCGCTGTCAATAAGACAACTATCCATTATTAATCCACTAGTCTGGAAGGGTTAAAAAACACACACAATAAGAGTGAAGATTTTTAATGAAATAAACACATTTTTTCCATCTTTATTACACTCCCATTCTGTACTGAAGCCATCGATCTCTAGAAAAAATCCAAAATAAAAAAGCAACACTATACCTATACCTGTCTGCCGTACAGTCAAGTCCCACGCTGCAGTCCATCTGAAAGGGGTTAAATAGTTTACAACTGGGAGCGGTGCTAATGAGACCGGCCCAGCTGTAAACCACGAAGGAATGAAGGAAAAGCTGCCTGCACAGTCTCCCAGCCTGAGCAGAGATGAACTGATTAGCGTGGAAAAGTTTATGAACATTTTTCCATGCTGTCAGTTCACCACGGTCAGACGGGAGTCTGCGCAGCCTCAGTGACTAGCGCTGATGTCACTAAGGCTGTGCAGACTCCCGCCTGACCTGAGGTGAACTCACCAGCGTGGGAAAATGTTCAGAAACTTTCCCACGCTAATCAGTTCATCTCCGGTCAGACGGGGAGGCTGGCAGTTTCAGTGACTACTGCTGACTTCACTTAGGCTGCGCATAGTCCCGCCTGACTCACGGTGAACTGACAGCGTGGGAAAATGTTCAGAAACTTTCCCACGCTAATTAGTTCATCTCTTCCAGGCTGGGAGGCTGTGCAGGCAGCTTTTCCTTCATTCCTCTGTGGTTTACAGCTGGGCCGGTCGCATTAGAACCACTCCAAATTGTAAACTATTTAACCCCTTTAGATGGATTGCGGCGTGGGATTTGACTGTACGGCGGACAGTTATGGGTATATTGTTGTTCTTTTGTTTTGTCTTTTTTCCAGGAGATCGATGGCTTCAGTATGGAATGGGAGTGTAATAAAGATGGAAAAAAATGTGTCTTTATTTATTTAATTAAAAATCTTCATTCTTATTGTGTGTGTTTTTTTTAACCCTTTCAGACTAGTGGATTAATAATGGATAATTGTCTTATTGACATCTCTCCATTAATAACCAGGCTTAATGTCACCTTACAATAGGAAGGTGACATTAACCCCTTATTACCCCATATGCCACCGCTACAGAGCAATGGGAAGAGAGAAAGTGCCCGAATTGGCGCATCTGTAAGATGCGCCTTTTCTGGGGTGGCTGGGGGGCAAATTTTTTTAGCCGGGGGGGCCCAAAAACAATGGTCCCTCTCTAGGCTATTCATTTCTGCCCTTAGTTACTGGCTTGCCCTCTCTGGTGGAGAAAATTGCGTGGGAGCCCACGCCACTTTTTTCCATGAATTAATCCTTTAACTTAACACCTACAGCTCCAAAATTTTACACACATACACTGCTAACATTATTACATCCTCGCGTTGCACACAGATGACATACGGATCACTGTTCATGTAGATGCAAGAACTCGGGTGCATAGTTCTTTTCCTGACCCTCTGGTGCTGCCGCCCAGAACCCAAAGGTGTTCTATAGGTGGCAGCAGTGTCAGAGCGGTGGGTAAAGAAAAGCTACCTCGTCACCAGCAGCTTCATGTAACGAAGTCTGCCAAAATGCTCCAGCGCTGGTGGAAGGAAACGAGGGACCAGATGTGAGGGAAGGCAGGGAAGGTGCAGATGGGTCGGGTCTGTCGAAGTGGTCCCTGGTGGTGGACTCCTGTGGGATCGTTCCAGAAGGGATCAACTCTGCAGGCTCCCGAGTTCTGCAGATGGTGCTGTGGTACAAAGAAAAAGAAATGTAATTAATATAGTGCTATTGCTTGGCCTTGGCTGAAACCAAAAAAAGGTTACACATGTAAACATTTTTACATAGTAAATGGGGTGGGGAATATTTACCTTCTGCTCACCATAGTCGACCGGAGGAACGACAGGGCTCTAGCATACTTGTACTTTGATCTGCGTCCTCCCAATCCACTCGGGGCCTGCATCTCTATGTTAAACTCCTTCTTGAAATGATCCCTGAGTGACCGCCACCACCTGATAAATCTGTCCCCTATAAAGTGAAAGCACAGATTGGTTAGTATACAACACATTACATCCTGCAACATAACTTACTGAACTGTGAATACTTACGTGCTTGATTCGGGCCTGACCATCAAGATTCTCCCAATCCTGAACAACTTGATGGCACACTTCCTCCCACAGCCGACGGGTCACAAGAACATCTGCGTGGCGGCGGTTCCCCATGTTCCACAGTGGCTCCCGCTCTCGGACTAGATCATTGAGGAGGTCAATGTCTATACCGGCCTCCTCACTGTCAGAGTCGTGAGCACGCTGTGAAGCCTGTTAAAAAAGACAAAAACAAAAACATTACACTCAAATCATCCACATGAAGTTGAAAAAATACAAAAAAAAACAAAAAAAACTTACTCTCTGCTGCCAGCCCCGACCCTCACGCCGGCGACCCTGGGAGGCACTTCTAGTACCTCTACGTTCAGCCCTAGAAGACTATAAAAAAAAAAGAAATATGTGCTTGGATGTAGGCTTATGTGTTCGGTGTACTGTGATGTCTGTGATGATCTGTTTCTGCGATGCATGTTAGAAACGTACAGTCTGCAAGCCCGCTTCGGGTCTTTCTCCACCCCGTCCGTCTCCTTCTAGAAGCACCACTGATGCTGCAGCTTCCTGTTAAACAAGAATTAATTTATATAGGGTTATGTGTACTAAAAATGTTATCACAAAAAATAAATACAATTTTTTACCTCCGTTTGTGAGAAATGGCTCCCAGAAGAAGAAATATTTTAGACTGGCTGGCCTGGCTGTGTCGCAGGTAGGGCGGCAAAAGTTTCTGAAAGTATAAAGACACTTGTTAGCTACTATACAAAGGATATATAAGGCTTTCTGGCCTTTAATACTTACATGTTGGGTTTCACTGACTGGCCTGGCTGTGTCGCTGGTCGGCCTGGCTGTGTCGCTGATAGGCTGAGGTGGGTCGCTGGTGTCCGAGGCAACTTTCTGCAAGACATCAACATGATTGTTATATTATACTAAGATTTTTTCTGTGTTGTATGCTGATTTAGAAAAAATAGGTAGCTCCATAGCTATTAGGATTTCAACCCCTCACCCCCCAAAAAATCGCCCTATGCCCCCAAACAAAAAAATGCTAACTACTTTATTAGGATGCTAAACCACCCCCTCTGTAATTCAAAGGTTTTAGATATGTGCGATGTGCAAGGAAATATAACCCTCCCCCTCCAGTATTTAAAAAAAAAACAAACATAACACACCCACCCAAGTAGTACCTTGCAAACACCATTGCACAGTAAATATCCTCCTTCCCACTTTAAATCCCTAAACACCCACTTGAATATATATTGACCACAGATGTTATGTTTTAAAAACTCTGCTAAAATTTTAAAGACCCAATTTCTGCATTCCCTATTTGTATTCACCATGAATTTTTAAAATACAACCTCAAACATCTCTGTATTGCACGTAAACCAAAATAACCACCACAGGTGCTTTCCTGTGAGACATAACCCAAAATTTTAAAGTTACCTTGGTGAAATGATAACATGGATGTCAACTAGGTTTTGGAACAATGTTAATATTTTTTTAACTCATTTTTTTCAATTTTTTTTCAATAAAGTAGGAGCTACACAGCTCTTTATTGAAATACAAGGACAGTAATGAAAAAAAAATTACTTGCCTGGACATTGCAACTCGGGCTGGCTGTACTCCCGCTGGCTGGACTGCGCTGGCTGGACTCCCGCTGGCTGGACTGCCGCTAGCTGGATTGCCACTGGCTGGATTCAGGCTGGCTGGACTGCCACTGGCTGGAGTGCTGCTGGCTGGATTGCCGCTGACTGGACTGCTGCTGGCTGGACTCCCGCTGGCTGGACCTGGGCTGGCTGGACAGCCGCTGGTTGAACTGCCGCAGGCTGGATTACCGCTGGCTGGACTCCCGCTGGCTGGACCTGGGCTGGCTGGACAGCCGCTGGTTGGACTGCCGATGGCTGGATTGCCACCGGCTGGACTCCCACTGGCTGGACTGCCACTGGCGGGACTCCCACTGGCTGGACTCAGGCTGGCTGGACTGCAGCTGGCTGGACTCCCACTGGCTGGACTCTGGCTGGCTGGACTCTGGCTAGCTGGCTTGCTTGCTGGGACATTGATGAGTGAAGCCCTACCTGGCACGTTTATATACGTTTCCTAATTGGGGGCTGGCTGGCTAGAATTTGATACAAAACAATAAATTGGAGCATGCTCAGTTAAAAAAAATGGAATCCGTCGCCGGATTCCGTCATTTGACGAATTACGACTGATTCGGCGCCCATAGGCTTCCATTCTAGCAAACGACGAACGGCGACGTCTCTGTCCATTTTTTCAACGTAGACAGAAACGTTACTTTGTCCGTCATCTCTGGCCGCCGGACAATTTTTGATGGATCCGGGGAACGACGGATGAAATGTGTGGCCATCCGTCACAATCCGTCGCTAATACATGTCTATGAGAAAAAAACGGATTCGGCGGCATCAGTCACCGGATCCATTTTTTTCAACATTCAACGTATTAGCCAGGCAGTGCAGCAGTCGGAACACCGTTGTACCAAGAGATTGGGCTACTGCTGTGGTTGTGGGGACATTTCATTCATAGTTGTCCTGTGAAACAAAAGAAACTACAGAGTCTAGAGTCTCTAGGAAAGTCTACTCTAGCCAAGAGTCTACTTTTCTACCAGTGACTCTGTGTGATGGGGATACTGTCAACGTAGGATAAATTGGCCTGCACTTTGTCCAATAGTGAGGTGCCAGTGCAATGGACACTTAGGACCCCGGATCAAAAAATGAAGAAAATTCACTGCACACTCTATCCGTAAAGTGATGCCAAGCAAAAATGTATTTATATGTTCACATATAATGTTCGTGGAGAAGAGAAGGAAAAAACGTGATAAAGCGACTCTAACATTTCGAACGTTCACGGGTCTTATTCAATATGTCGCCAATGTGAGCAGATGCAGCTGAGGCATACTACTTAACCCCTCTCTGACATCTGACGTACTATCCCGTCCATAAAACCCGTGACAATCTGACCATGGACGGGATAGTACGTCATAGCGATCAGCTGCGCTCCTGGGGGGAACGCAGCTAATCGCCGCCGGGTGTCAGCTGATTATCACAGCTGACACCCGGGACTGTGTGCCAGGAGCGGTCACGGACCGCTCCTGGCACATTAACCCCTTGCACACCGCGATCAAACATGATCGCGGTGTACTGGGGGCACAGGGGAGGATCGCGCATGGTGGGGGCTCCCTGCGCGCCCCTAAAAGAGACCCTCAGAACAGCGCGATGGGATCGCGCTGTTCTGAGGGCTTCCTCCCTCCCAGGACCCGGATCCAAGATGGCGCCGGGGTCCTGGAGGGAGGCGGCTTCCTCAGTGCCTGCTGAGAGCAGGCACAGAAAAGCCTGCAGCGCTGCCTGTGAGATCGCTGGTCTCACAGAGTGCTGTGCACACTGTGAGACCAGCGATCTAACATTTTAAAGTGATGTCCCACCCAGGGACAATGTAAAAAAGTAAAAAAAATAAAAATAAACTTGTAAAAAAAAAATTCCAAATTAAAAAAAAAAAAAAAAAAAATATTCCCCAATAAATTCATTTTTTCCTGTAAATAAAAAAAATAAAACAATAAAAGTACACATATTTGGTATCGCCGCGTCCGTAACGACCCCCCTATAAAACTGTCCCACCAGTTAACCCCTTTTGTGAACCCTTAAAAAAAATAAAATAAAAACCAAGCAAAAAATCAGTGCTTTATCATCATACCGCTGAACAAAAAGTGGAATAACACGTGATCAAAAATACCGATATAAATAAACATAGTACCGCTGAAAATGTCATCTTGTCCCGCAAAAAACGAGCCATCACACAGCATCATCAGCGAAAAAATAAAAAAGTTATAGCTCGCAGAATAAAGCGATGCAAAAATAATAATTTTTTATATAAAATTGTTTTCATTCTATAAAAGCGCCAAAACATAAAAAAAATGATATAAATGAGGTATCGCCGTAATCGTACTGACCCGAAGAATAAAATTACTTTATCAATTTTACCACATGCGGAACGGTATAAACGCCTCCCCCAAAAGAAATTCATGAATTGCTGATTTTTGTTCATTCTAACCTCCCAAAAATCGAAATAAAAAGCTATCAAAAATGTCACATGCTCAAAAATAGTACCAATAAAAATGTCAACTCGTACCGCAAAAAATAAGACCTCACATGACTCTGTGGGCCAAAATATGCAAAAATTATAGCTCTCAAAATGTGGTGATGCAAAAACTATTTTTTGCAATAAAAAGCGTCTTTTAGCGTGACAGCTGCCAATCATAAAAACCCGCTATAAATAGTAAATCAAACCCCCTTTATCACCTCCTTAGTTAGGGAAAAATAATAAAATTACAAAAATGTATTTATTTCCATTTTCCCATTAGGGTTATGGTTAAGGTTAGGGTTGCGGCTAAAGTTAGGGTTAGGGTTGGCGCTAAAGTTAGTATTAGGGTTATGGTTGGGATTAGGGATAGGGGTGTGTTAGGGTTAGGTTTGTGGTTAGGGTTGGGACTAGGGTTAGGGGTGTGTTGGGGTTAGGGTTGGAGTTAGAATTGGGGGGTTTCCGCTGTTTAGGCACATCAGGGGCTCTCCAAATGTGACATGGCGACTGATCTCAATTCCAGCCAATTCTGCGTTGAAAAAGTCAAACGGTGCTCCTTCCTTTCTGACCTCTGCCATGCGCCCAAACAATAGTTTATCCCCACATATGGGGTATCAGCGTACTCTGGACCCTAAGGCTAAGTTCACACGTTGCGGAATTGCCGCGGAAATTTCCGCGGCAATCCCGCACTTCTCCCGCAGGAAATACGCACGTTTTTTGTATGCTGATTCCCGCCAGAATAATAGCGTTTTGCAAGCGTAATTAGCTTGCAGAATGCTAGCGTTTTCCTAGCGATCTGTAGCATCGCTTGGAAAACTGATTGACAGGTTGGTCACACGAGTCACACATAGTGTTTGACACGTGTGACCAACTTTTTACTATTGATGCCGCCTATGCCGCATCAATAGTAAAGAGATCTAATGTAAAAATAATAAAAAAAATAATAAATAATGATATTCTCACCTTTCGGCGGCCCCCGCAGCCTTCCCGCCTCTCAGTGACGCTCCCGGCAACTCCGGTCCCAGGAGTGCTTTGCGACAAATCACACCGATGACGTACATCTCGCGAGACCGCTATGCCATCTGGGTGATTCTCGCAAAGCACTCCTGGGACCGGAAGTTGCCGGGAGCATCGCTGAAGGCGGGAAGGCTGCGGGGGCCGCGGGAAGGCTGCGAGGGCCGCCGGAAGGTGAGAATATCATTATTTTTTATTTTAATTATTGTTTTACCAGGGATATGGTACCCAGGGCCTGGAGGAGAGTCTCCTCTCCTCCAGACCCTGGGTACCACCGCACATGAACCGCTTACATTCCGCAAAATTAATGAACATGTTGCTATTTTTTCCGCGAAGCGTTTTTTTCGCGGAAAAAAACGCAACATGTGGCCAAAACATGCGGAATCAATTAACATGTATAGGATGCTTAATGCTTGCGTTTTTATTGCGTTTTTACCGCGGAAAACCGCGGAAAAACCGCGAAAAAAACGCAATTATTCCTGATCGTGTGCACTTAGCCTAAGAGTTATTGTGCAATTTGTCCTATTTCTTCTGTTACCCTTGGGAAAATAAAAAACTGGGGGCAAAAATATCATTTTTTTTAAAAAAAATGATTTTTTTTGTTTTTACGGCTGTACGTTATAAACTTCTGTGAAGCACTTGAGGCTTCATAGCGCTCACCACACATCTAGATAAGTTCCTTGTGGGGTCTATTTTCCAAAATGGGGTCACTTGTGGGGGGTTTCCACTGTTTAGGCGCATCAGGGGCTTTCCAAATGCGACATGACGCCCCCAGACCATTCCATCAAAGTCTACAATCCAAAACGTCACTACTTCCCTTCCGAGCCCCAACGTGTACCCATACAGTAGTTTTCTCCCACATATTGGGTATCCGCGTACTCAGGACAAACTGGACAACAACTTTTGGGTCCAATTTCTCCTGTTACCCTTGTGAAAATAAAATATTGGGGGCGAAAAAAATAATTTTTGTAAAAAAAAAAAAAATGTTTTTATTTTTACGGCTGTTCATTATAAACTTCTGTGAAGCACTTAGGGGTTCAAAGTTCTCACCACACATCTAGATAAGTTCCTTGTGGGGTCTATTTTCCAAAATGGGGTCACTTGTGGGGGGTTTCCACTGTTTAGGTGCATCAAGGGTTCTCGAAATGCGACATGACGCCCCCAGAGCATTCCATCAAAGTCTGCAATCCAAAACGTCACTACTTCCCTTCCGAGCCCCAACGTGTACCCATACAGTAGTTTTCTCCCACATATTGGGTATCCGCGTACTCAGGACAAATTGGACAACAACTTTTGAGGTCCAATTTCTCCTGTTACCCTTGTGAAAATAAAATATTGGGGACGAAAAAATCATTTTTGTAAAAAAAAAAAAAAAAAATTATTTTACGGCTGTACGTTATAAACTTCTGTGAAGCACTTGGGGGTTCAAAGTGCTCACCACATATCTAGATAAGTTCCTTGAGGGGTCTAGTTTCCAAAATGGTGTCATTTGTGGGGGGTTTCCACTGTTTAAGCAGATCAGGAGCTCTCCAAACACGACATGGCATCCAGCCAATTTTGCGTTGAAAAAGTCAAACGGCACTCCTTCCCTTCCAAACTCTGCCATGCACCCAAACAGTGGTTTACCCCCACATATGGGGTATCAGCGTACTCAGGACAAATTGCACAATAACTTTTGGAGTCTTGTTACCCTTGGGAAAATAAAAATTGGGGTGAAAAGATCATTTTTGTGGAAAAAATATGATTTTTTAATTTTACGGCTCTACGTTATAAACTTGTGTGAAGCACTTGGGGGTTCAAATTGCTCACCAAAGATCTAGATAAGTTCCTTAGGGGTCTAGTTTCCCAAATGGGGTCACTTGTGGGGTGTTTCCACTGTTTAGGCACACAGGGACTCTCCAAATGCAACATGGCGTCCAATCTCAATTCCAGCCAATTTTGGTTGAAAAAGTCAAATGGTGCTCCTTCCATTCTGAGCTCTGCCGTGCGCCCAAACAGTGGTTCCCCCCCACATATTGGGTATCAGCGTACTCAGGACAAATTGGACAACAACTTTTGTTGTCCAATTTCTCCTGTTACCCTTGGGAAAATAAAAAATTAGTGACTAAAAATAATTTTTGTGGGAAAAAAATAGGATTTTTTATTTTCATGCCCGGGCATTATAAACTTGTGTGAAGCACTTGGGCGTTCAAAGTGCTCACCAAAGCTATAGATAAGTTCCTTAGGGGGTTTAGTTTCAAAAATGTGGTCATTTGTGGGGGGTTTCTACTGTTTAGGCTCATCTGGGGCACTGCAAACGGAACATGACCCCCATTAACGTCTGCATTCCAAAACGTTACTACTTCCTTTCCAAGCCTGCCGTGCGCCCAAACAGTTTCCCCCCCCCACATATTGGGTATCAGCGTACTCAGGACAAATTGGCTAACAACTTTTGGGGTCCAATTTCCTTGAGAAAAATCAAAAATTTGGGACTAAAAAATCATTTTTGTGGAAAATTGTTTTTTTTTTTTTTAACACCCAGGCATTATAAACTTTTGTGAAACACTTGGGGATTCAAAGTGCTCACAACAGATCTAGATAAGTTCCTTAGGGGGTCTAGTTTCCAAAATGGTGTCACTTGTGAGGGGTTTCCACTGTTTAGGACGCATCAGGGGCTCTCCAAACGCGACATGGCGTCCGATCTCAATTTCAGCCAATTTTAGTTTGAAAAAGTCAAACGGCGCTCCTTCCCTTATGAGCTCTGCTGTGCACACAGACAGTGGTTTTACCCCACTTATGGGGTATTGGCGTACTCAGGAGAAATTGCACAACAACTTTATCTGCCATTTTCTCCTTTTACCCTTGTGAAAATAAAAAAAAGTTTGTAAAAGATAATTTTTGTGGCTAAAAAGTTAAATATTCATTTTTTCCTTCCACGTTGCTTCAGCTCCTGTGAAGCACCTGAAGGGTTAATAAACTTCTTGAATGTGGTTTTGAGTACCTTGAGGGGTGCAGTTTTTAGAATAGTGTCACTTTTGGGTATTTTCTGCTATATAGACCCCTCAAAGTGACTTCAAATATGAGGTGGTCCCTAAAAAAAATGGCTTTGTAAATTTTGTTGTAAAAATGAGAAATCGCTGGTCAACTTTTAACCCTTATAATTTCCTAAGAAAAAAAAATTTGATTCAAAATTGTGCTGATGTAAAGTAGACATGTGGGAAATGTTATTTCTTAACTATTTTGTGTGACATATTTCTCTATTTTAAGGGAATAAAAATTCAAAGTTTGAAAATTGCAAAATTTTCAAAATTTTTGCCGTATTTGCATTTTTTTCAAAAATAAACGCAAGTTATATCGAAGAAATTTTACCAATAACGTGAAGTACAATATGTCACGAGAAAACAATCTCAGAATCGCGCAGATCCGTTGAAGCGTTCCAGAGTTATAACCTCATAAAGAGACAGTGGTCAGAATTGTAAAAATTGGCCCCGGTCATTAACATGCAAACCACCCTTGGGGGTGAAGGGGTTAAAGGGGACAAAGCGCAGGAGCGCTACCTAGATTATCTACTCTCTAAGACCACACAGGCATTACACATCACAAGGCGACATATTGAACGGTCGAAACGTTAGAGTCGCTTTATCACATTTTTTCCTTCTCTGCTCCACGAACATTATATGTGAACATATAAATAAATTTCTTCTTGGCCTCACTTTACGGATAGAGTGCATAAATCCTTTCTTAATGATAAATCCTTTGATCACCCTCATGGGCCAAAACATAATAAATCTGTATCTTTCTCCTCCTTGAAATTTCACAGTTCAGAACTGGATTCTGACAGCTCCGTGGGCATACAGACCTACCGTTCTAATGAATCCCGACACCTGTCTTCCACACCAGCAAAAAATGCAGGAGATGCAGGAGAGGAGGCAGGAGGAAGAAACCATTTCACGTGGAAACGCTATCCCATGAGAAACAGACGCATGAAAAATTAGTTTCTCCTCCTAATGTCATTGTTCTGCCTCCGGTGATCCTGTCTCAAAATCAGTTGCAAATATTACAGTAAGGATTTAACTTCGTTCCTACAAAAAGGTTTGACTCTATTCAAAACCTTGAAGTACGTTAACAGATTCACTCGGTTGTTAACAGTGAAAAGACCTTTTTTTTCTCAAAAATTCCTCGTTGCCAGTTGGTAAATTTTCTCATCCTGTTAATGTGGAAGATACTGCTACCTTTCTCTCCTTCAGGGAACAAAAAGCCATATTGGAATTATCTTCATTACAAGACCAAGTTATGATCCTTCATTTGTTTCTGATAAGGACATTACTGTTGCTCCCAAAAATGCTTCATATTATCCACTACAATCCAGAACTGCGTCGTTGGATATGTTTCAATTAGAGTTGAGCGAAACAGGCCGATCAGATTCAAAAGTCGCCGACTTTCGCCAAAGTTGGGTTTCGTTGGCTGAAACCCGACCATAGCGAGCAGTCGGCCATGCGATTGTCGACCCCACCGCCCAAGTCGGTTTTCCCATAATGCTTGCAGGCGCCTTTTTTCAGCCAATAAGCAAGGACGTACACTGTGGGCAACGAGATGACATCTGCAGCGTCCACCACCATCTTAGAGAAGGGCATTGCAGTGATTGGCTTGCTTTGGGGGGCGTCATAGTGTCTATAAAAGCCCTGACCACCGACCTCCATTTTACTTCTGCCGATATTAAAAGTAGGGAGAGGTTGCTGACGCTGTTTATGAGTAGGGAGAGTGTTAGGGCTGGAAAGAGAAGTTCTTCTGTGCTTGTGCTGATAGCAATTGTGCTGTACAGTTAGTGTGCAGTGACAGGGGAGGATTTTCTTGTGTGCAGCAGCACTGGTTATTAGGCTGCCTGATAGCTGTATTGCTGTGTGTACACTGCTGTGCAGACTGCTTTTTACACAGCACATACTCTTATTCTTTTTTTCTGCACATTTACCGATTGTTCATTTTTTCCCACACCATATAGAGCTGTACGCTTCTCACACAATACCATGTACCGGCTGGTATCACGGACAAATACATGCTGACTATCTGTGTGTGACTCTGGAAATTTTTAAGGAGATTGCAATTTTCCCTACACCGTATACAGCTGTATTCTTCTGAGACAGTACCATATATCTGCTCTTTGTATTATGGTCAAATCCATACTGAGTGAGCGTTGTGTGTGACTTGGGAATATAATGGAGATTTAAATTTACCCCAAAACTGTATACAGCTGTCGCTTCTGATACAGTATCGTATATCTGCTCTTTGTATTATGGTCAAATCCATACTGAGTGAGTGTCTGTGTGTGACTCTGGAAATATGTACAGAGATTTAAATTTTCCCCTGTGCCATACACAGCTGTACGCTCCTCATAGGGTACCATATATCTGCTGGTATTTTTGGTACATTTTCCCAAACATAAGGAAGCATGGTGGAAGAGGCCGCGTATGTGGGCGGGGGGTGTCAGCTGGGAATGATGGTCGTGGTGGTGCATCTGCTGGTAGTGCCAAAAGCCCAATAGCACCTAAGGCAGGAGGTGTTGAGCCTGCGTCATCGTCTGGCTCCAGAAGGCCTGGAAGGCTCCCTTTTCTGGGAGTAGGTAAACCGCTTTTAAAGCCGGAGCATCAGGAACAGGTTTTGGCTTACATTGCCGAAACAGCCTCCAGCTCTATCGCCTCTCTTCAGAAGATTCAAAAAATGCAAGCACTGAGTCGTCAGTGCAGGCTCCTGGTCAGGAACAACACCTTTCCTTGTGTGCTTCACCCCCACCAAAAGTGCAGGATGCGGCAGGCCACACTTCAGATTACTCCATGGAGCTTTTTTCACATACCATGCCTGGGATATCAAGTCAAATCCTGAATTCCCCAGTCCAAGATGAATCTGACATGGAGTGCGCTGATGCACAGCCACTGCTATATGATTCTGCTGGTACATTCACCCAGAGCACTGCATTGCCCTCGCAGTCTACTGAGCCAGAACATGACCCTGATGAAACTCAGGTGCCCCTTCCTGCATACTCTAACACCTTACATGGTGACACAGAGAAAGGTGCAGATGAAATTGAAGAGGAGGTGATGGATGACCCAGTTGTTGACCCGAATTGGCATCCATTGGGGGTAGAGGGTGCCGCTGGCAATAGCTCAGAAGAGGAGGAGGATCCGCGGCAGGCATCGACATCGCATCTGCGGTTATCTGGCAGGCCCGTAGCAGTCCAAAAACGTGTTAAAAAGCAAAAAGAGTTGCAGGACAGCATGGCCAGATGGTCAAATTAGCACTGCGTGCAAGCCCTGAAAATTTATCCCATAGTAGGAAGAGTGCAGTGTGGCACTTTTTTGACCAAAATCCTATTGATGAGGCAAAGGTTATCTGTAAGAAGTGCGGAAGGACCTTTAGCCGAGGGAAAAATCTCAGAAAATTGAATACCAGTTGCATGCTTAGACATTTAAACACCATGCACTTGCAAGCGTGGACGACTACAAAACCTCACTGGCTTTGAATGTCTACATTGCCAAACTGATCTCATTAGAGATGATACCCTTCAGTTTGGTTGAAAGCGCAGCGTTCCGAGAGCTCATGGCCTATGCTGTCCCACGCTATAACCTACCCAGTCGGCACTTCTTTTCTAGAAAAGCCATCCCTGCCCTCCACCTGCATGTGAAAGACCGCATTGTCCATGCACTCAAACAATCAGTGAGTGGAAAGGTGCACCTCACAACAGGTGCATGGGCCAGTAGGCATGGCCAGGGCCGTTATGTGTCCATCACTGCGCACTGGGTTAATGTGGTGGATGCAGGGTCCACAGGGGACAGCGGCGATGGGACAGTGCTGCCTAGCCCACGGTATAGACAACAGTTGGCAGTAGGCGTTTGAATCTCCTCCTCCAGAAGCAAAAGCTCGTCGACAGAGTGCAGTCGCACGACCACTCCATCCGCAGCTGCCAGTGTTGCACATGATGTGTCCCTCTATAGAACAGCTAGTGGTAAGCGTAAGCAGACTGTTTTAAAGATGATGTCTTTGGGCGACAACAGACACACCGCAGAGGTACTGGCCGACTACTTGCAGCGAGAAACTGAGTCATGGCTGGGCAGTCTACATCTTGAGCCAGGCAAGGTAGTCAGTGATAACGGCCGTAATTTTGTGGCGGCCATAGCCCTGGCAAAACTCAGACACATACCTTGCCTGGCTCACACCTTGAACCTGGTGGTGCAGTGCTTCATAAATAATTATCCGGAGTTACCAGCCCTGCTCCATAAGGTGCGAAGACTGTGCTCGCACATCCGTTGCTTGTCCGTAGACTCCAGTCGTATGCAGAGGCTGCAGCGATTGCTCCACCTCCCCAAGCACCGCCTAATCATAGACGTTGCAACAAGGTGGAACTCCACCATGCACATGGTTGAGAGGCTGTGCAAACAGAGGCAGGCTGTAATGCATTTGTGGGAGGATCCACGGGCAGGCAGTTTGAGGGAGGATATGGAGTTGTCGGGTGTGCAGTGCACACGGCTGGTAAGCGCAGATGACGCCATCATAAGCATGAGCATCCCATTTATGTGTCTGCTCATGCAAACTTTGATGCACATTAAGGATCAGGCGTCTGCAGCGGAGGAGGAGGAGGGAAGCCTTCATAACAGTCAGGCATTGTCTGCTCAGAGAACTGTCCTGGACGAGGTGGAGGAAGAAGAGGAAGAGGAGGAGGATGAGGATGAGGGGGATGATTAATTTGGGGAGGATGATGCTTCTCAGGGAGCCAGAGAAAATGTTGGCTTGCCAAGGTCAGGTACAGGGTTTGTGCGTGAATGGAGGGATGTGGATTTGGCAGAAAGTGCTCCTCCACCCGCCACTGGCAGTGCATCACTGACACCTGGAACATTGGCCCACATGTGTGATTATGCCTTGCGGATCCTAAAAAGGGACCCCCGCATTGCCAAAATTATGAAGGATGACGACTACTGGTTGGCCAGCATCCTCGATCTACGCTATAAAGGTAAATTACAGAACATCATGCCACAAGAGAACCTAAAGCTAATATTGGCAAACAAACAAGCAACTCTGGTAAACCGTTTATTAGAGGCATTCCCAGCACACATCAGCGGTGCAGGTTCTACCATGAGCCGTACTGGGCCAAATGGAAGAGGTGTTCGTGGTGCACACAGCCGAAGTGGCGTTGGAGACAGGGGTTTCATGACCATGTTGTGGTCTGATTTCTCGAGTAACGCTCACATGACAGGTAATACTGAATCGATTGCAACAGACAGGAGACAGCCATTGTCAATTATGGTTCAAAATTACCTCTCCTCTCCTATCGATGTTCTCCCTCACAGTTAATTCCCCTTTGACTACTGGGCCTGTAAACTGGACACCTGGCCTGAATTGGCACAATATGCCTTACAGGAGCTTGCTTGCCCTGCTGGTAGCGTGCTATCAGAAAGAGTCTTCAGTGCTGCTGGATCAATCCTGACAGAAAGAAGGACCCGGCTGTCGACTCAAAATGTTAATGATCTCACCTTCATTAAAATGAACCATGCCTGGGTTTCAAAGGATTTTGGACCACCTTCCCCTGATGACACATAGGTTGCCAGCAAAATGGCTCGCTTTGTCCTCCTCTTCCTCCGACTTTTCAAATTCCTCCATTTGCAGCTGCTGAACATCCAGCCTACACCTCAACATATGCCAGTTTTTCCACCTCCCTAACTGGGCTTTTCCCTCCCCAGGGCCGTCGTCAGCACCTGGCACACCCGGGCAAATGCCGGGGCCCTGAGCAGGTGGGGGGGCCCACTCACCGTCAGAGACACCGGCATCCTATGAGGGGCCCTGTGACAGTTCCCGGTGCCCACAAGTGTGCCCCCCCTGATAGTTCAGGACCCCAGCACTTGCAATACTTACCTCTCCCTGCTCCTCTGCTGTGGTGATGTCTACTGCGTTTCCTGACAGTGACATTCAGGTCAGAGAGCGCGATGATGTCACATCTGTACACCCTCTGCCTGAACAGTCACAGTGCAGGAAGCTGGAAGATGGCGACGCTGAGGACTCCAGAGTAAAGTAGTGCCCTGCGAGGAGAGGTATTTCATTTTTTTTAATGGTTGGAGCAATATATGTGTAGCATTATACACTAGAGCATCATCCATGGGGCACATCATATACTGGAGCATCATATGGGGCCCATTATATATGGCGCATCATATGTGGTTCATTATTTATGGGGCATCATATAGGGCCCTTTATATATGGAGCATCATATGGAGCACATATGGGGCCTATTCTGTATGGAGCATTATATGGAGCCCATTCTGTATTGAGAAATATATGGGGCTATTATTCTGTATAGAGCAATATATGGGGCTCATTATTCTGTATGGCGCACTATGCGGTGCCCATAATACTGTATGGAGGACTGTACTGTCCGCTTTTTGAGCTATTGTAGAATTTACAATAGATATCACTCATGTTATGTAAGAAGTGAAGTATTTGGCATTGTACTATACCTATATTTCTCTGCCGTATCGGAGCATCATGAATTGTGGTATGTGTTAAAGGGGCCCACTGAGACTCTTTGGCCCGGGGCCAACGAAAACCTGGAGCCAGCATTGCCCCCCACAAGTTTAGTCAAATAACCCCCAGCTTTCAATGCGTTATTATTATAAAGTTAATTAAGGTTGACAAGCTTAAGTAATAAGAATTAATGTCGTTGGCATTAAAATGGGCACTGTAGGTGTGTTTACTGTCCTCCACTCCCTGACGACTCTTATTCCCCATTGACTTGCATTGGGGTCGGATTTTCGACTCCGACCCAACCATTTCCGTTAGTCGGCCGACTTCGTTCGAGTCGACTTTTGAGAAAGTCGGGATTCACGAAACTCGACTCGACCCTAAAAAAGGCAAAGTCGCTCATCTCTAGTTTCAATCATTGGTTGAAAAAGATTTAAAATTATTGGACCAAGAAACAAGTTCTATTTATTATCATTCCAATTTACCTGTTTGTCAATCTTTGGCTGTCAGACAAATACAGAAAAGTCTAAATATCGTGGTCAGACAGTCAGATAAAGGTGGTTGTATTGTGGTAATGGATACCTCTTTATATGTTGGTCTTGTTAATATTATTCTACATGATCCCATTATCTACCTACTAAATTTGATCCTACTTCTTCATACAAATTAATTATTTTTTCTGTTATACAGGATGGTATTTCATCTGGTGTTCTTGATTCTAATATCGGTAAATGGTTAATTTCTGACCATCCTGTGATATCTATTTTCCATGGTTTGCCAAAAACGCATTAAAATGTTTTTCCTGCACCATTGCGACCAATAATTTCTAGCATAGGGTCATTGAATGAGAATCTTAGCTCGTGGGTTAATGATCATTTATATCCCTTAATTTGCAGGGTGCCCGGATATTTAAAAGATTCTTCCTCTGTGTTAATAGCTTTGGAAAATGTTTGTTGGGAGGATAATTTTCATTTTTTTTTACGTGTGATGTTGTTAATTTGTATTTCTCCATTCCACACACATTAGCAATCAAGGCCGTAAATCATCACTTAGATCAATACAGTAATTATTCTTCCCCTTTGAAGAAATTATATCAGGTCGCTTATATATCTACCTAAACATAATTTTTTCATATTTGATCATTCTTACTTTTTGCAGGTGCTGAGTGCCAATGGGTTCGAATTTTTCCCCATCTCTTGCTATTTTGTACATGGCATGGTGGGAGGAATTATTTTTGTTTTCTGGTTTGGTAGGTATGTGGATGACTTGATTTTTATTTGGCAAGGTCCACTTTCTAGGTTGCAGGACTTCCATCATTATTTAAATCAGAATGATTTGAATTTATCTTTTACCATCAGCGGCTCTGGCACTCAAATTCCTTTTCTTGACATTTTGTTGACTGGGGATGTGAATGTTCACAAAATTTTTCCAACTTCGGTGTTCAGAAAGACATGCGTGGTTTCCTATATTGCTTTCACTCTTTTCACATGCTTAAAAAACACTAATCAGATACATCCCATTTGGTGATTAAAAGATTCATAAATATATTTCCAAACCGTGAGGATTTTCAACAAAGAAAGCACTATGTCGTCAGCGCTTCTCCTAGACAAGTTGTAATGGTTATGATATAAGCTGTTAAGTGCAGGAGCAACGTTTTCCAATTTGCCATGGATAAAACTAAATCAGTCAGTTCTTTTGGAGATTTTTCTGCTATTATTAACTCTTTCTAAAACTGTGACATTCAGTATGTAGTATACGGCATCTGTTGTGCTCCTTGCCAGATGCAATATATTGGGTGTACTACTAAAAACATTAAAAAATGCATTGCCGAACATATTTCTAATATTCAGAATAAAAATGCGTCTTATTCAGGTGCATCCAAGCATTTTGTTAACGTTCATCATGGTGATGTCACTAATTTCTCTTTTTATGCTTTTGAAAGAATTTATAGTCCTATACGTGGCGGTGATAAACAGAAAATTCTTACTACAAGAAAAGCGTATTGAATTTTGAAATTGGACACAAGATTTCCCAAAGGCATGAATTCAAGGAACGACTTGTTTTACATCTATTGAATCTGTTCTCCAATCATAGTGCTTTTTTCACATGTTCAGGCATCTGTTGTAGTTACTGATGTATTGTGATTGGTCCCTTTTTGTTATATATTGTTTCACATTTTCTATATTCTATTTGTATCCTATGACTAAGGGTGCGCTTTTGCACCTGAAACGCATAAGGTTTTGTACATGTTTTTAACTATGGCATGATTGCCGAATAAAACTTTTTAATTTTTTCTTATGGTGTGCTACAATTTTCCCTGACTTCTTGCTGTGCTTTCCAGCTTTCTTGTGCACCTACCTGTTCCATTGATTAGGCGCTAAACTACTGGTGTTTTCATTTGGATCCCGTGGAAGCTTGCTGGTTCCTCTCTCCTGGTCTGGAGAGGAGCTGACTTTGAAGAGAGATTGTGAGGATCCAAGAAGAATATCTGTGCCACATTCTTCTAGATAACTCTTGTGGGCTAGAAGAAGGTGCAGCTGATTATCGGGAGCACTCCAGGTTTGCGGGTTACCGATGCAGCTATTCGCGAAGTGCTATTGCTATTCGGATAAGCACTTATCTGAAGCTATTCGTTCATCCCTATTAAAAATGCTTTCAATCTACCTTTTATAAAATATCACAAAACACTAAATAACAATAATAACAACCCATACAATACAGTGAATTTTTAACCCCTTCTCTCTGCAGCTAATTTTCATTTTTTTGCTTTTATTCCTCCCCTTCTTCCAAGAGCCATAACTTTTTTATATTTTTTGTCAACAAAGCTGTATGATGACAAGTTGTAGTTTTCTCAGATTTAATTTTATTTAAATTTTTTTATTGGACATTGTCCCATGTTCACCAGGGCAAAGAGTGCTTCTGAGTATGCAGCTATAAAAGAAGCTGGTATATATTAGCACTATTGCTCATCTTTTCCTTTTTATAATATACGGTAAGTTGTAGTTTTTCAATTGCACCATTTATTTTACCATTCATGCTAAGTTCACACGTTGCGAATTGCGCGGAAATTTCGCAATCGCACTTCTCCCCAGGAATCTGCACGTTTTTTTTATGTTTTCCCGCCAATATAGCGTTTTGCAGGTAATTAGCTATCAGAATGCTAGCGTTTTCCTAGCGATCTGTAGCAATCGCTTGGTAAAGATTTGACAGGTTTGGTACACATGAGTCAACATAGTGTTTGACACGTGTGACACTTTTTACTATTGTATGCCGCCTTGTGCATCAAAAGTAAAAGATCTAATGTAAATATTAAACATAATTTAAAAATGATATTCTACTTCCGGCGCCCGCAGAATTCCCGCCTCAGCGACGCTCGTAATCAGGTCAGAGTTGCTTTGCGACAATCACACGATGACGACACTCGCGAGACCGCTATCGCATCTGGGGTTCTGCAAGGACTGGGGACGGAAGTGCGGAGACCTCGCTGAAGGCGGAAGCGTTGCGGTGCTGCGGGGGCCGCGAAGTGAAAATCATTATTTTTATTAATTATTGTTAAACCCGGAATGTACCAGGCCTGAGGAGAGTCTTCCTCCAGACCCTGGTACCATGCACATGAACGGCTTACTTCCGCATGGGGCATAGCCCATGCGGAAGTAACCGTAGTCATGCATTCCTTTTGCGGGAATCACCGCGATTACGCTAAATTATGAACATTGTATTTTTTTCCGCGAAGCGTTTTTTTTCGCGGAAAAAAACGCAACATGTGGCCAAAACATGCGGAATCAATTAACATGTATAGGATGCTTAATGCTTGCGTTTTTATCGCGTTTTTACCGCGGAAAACCGCGGAAAAACCGCGAAAAAAACGCAATTATTCCTGATCGTGTGCACTTAGCCTTAATGTATTAAGAAATGGGAAAAAAAATCCAAGTGTTGTGAAATTGGGAAATTTTTGCAATTTCACCATAGATTTCTGTATTTTGTTTTTTTTTTTTACTGCACACATTCTGTGGTAAAAGTTAATCTGAATTATGATTATCCAAGTTAGTATGAACATGGCAATACCAAGCTTGTAAAGATTTTTGTTATTTAAGTGTAGAAATTTGTGTCTCCATTTTTCTAGACATCTTTGCTTTTTAATGGATTGAGCTGGGTATGGACTTGTTATTTGCATGATAAACTGACAGTGTTATTGATACCATTTATTATATTCATTTATATAAATTCCTACCATATACTGTAAAAATTGTGTTCTTTTGGCCCATGTCATGACGACATCGAGCTCGATTTCAGTATCTAGGAGGTTTAAGTGCCGGGAGAAGTGCGAGACCCCTCCTGACACTAAGGCTATGTGCACACGTTGCGGTTTCTTAGCGGTTTTGCCGCGGCAAAACCGCTTACACAATACAACTCATTAAGGCCTATGAGATTCCGCAATGCTGTGCACATGCTGCGGGATTTTCCGCGGCGGAATCGCATCGCGGGAGAATCCGCAGCATGCTGATTCTTTTTTGCGGAACCGCGGCGATTCCGCCGCCATAGGAATGCATTGAACCAATTACTTTCTGCATGTGGCTGTGCCCACCATGCGGAAAGTAAGCGGTTCATGTGCGGATGGTACCCGGGTCTGGAGGTGAGGAGACTCTCCTCCAAGCCCTGGGTACCATACCCATGTAAAAACAATAATTAAAATAAAAAATAATGATATTCTCACCTTCCGGCGTCCCACGCAGCTTTCCCGCCTCTCAGCGAGCTCCCGCCAACCGCGTTCCCAGGAGTCCTTTGCGAGATCACCCAGATGACGTAGCGGTCTCGCGTGATGCTACGTCATCGGGATGATTGTCGCAAAGGACTCCTGGGAACGGAACTTGCCGGGAGCGTCGCTGAGAGGCGGGAAAGCTGCAGGGGCCGCCGGAAGGTGAGAATATCATTATTTATTATTTTTTTTTATTATTTTTACATTAGATCTTTTTACTATTGATGCGACATAGGCGGCATCAATAGTAAAAAGTTGGTCACACGAGTCAAACACTTGTTTGACTCGTGTGACCAACCTGTCAGATCGCTTGTAAAACGCTAGCATTCTGCAAGCTAATTTCGCTTGCAAAACGCTAGTGTTTAGCGGGAATACGCATACCTATAATATGCGGATTTCCCGCGGCAGGGAGGTGCGGAATTGCCGCGGAAATTTCCATGGTAATTCCGCAACGTGTGCACATAGCCTGAGTGTCGGGTGTCAGCTGTCAGAATCAGATGACACCCCACGGATATCGCACGCACAGCATCTACGCATGCAAAATTGTATGGATGTGTCGATACATCCCAGGTCAGTAAGTACCAGGCCACATGGACATATGGATACGTCTAAGGTCGGAAAGGGGTTAAATAACAGAAAGAGGGATAGATCATCAACAGCAAACTTTGGCCACTCCCATGACCACATCTCAATCCACGACCATTTTTCATTTCTTTCTACCCTGGTAGGAGGGTGAGAGAGGAACGGTAGTAGTGATGGAAATTCTGCAGATGCCCAAGACTGCATGGCGTAGACCCAAATTTGGGACTGTTCCGCTGTATCCGAGACAATTGGGACTAGATATGAGCAGATGGATTCACAGGCCTCTGGTCCAGTGTGCAAGTCAGTGCTACCTGGCAGCTTGATGGGAAGTCTGAAAACGTCTAACCTTCTGGCATCCCTGTTGCAGCTTTTGATTAGTCAGATCTGGTGGGACCTCATCTATGCATCCTGCTCATCTCTAGTTGAGACTTGTGGATCTATTTTTTGTTCCTTCATTCGTAGTCAGAGCCAAGAGAACTTTCTAATCTTTATGTAGTTTCACTGTATGAAATCTAGCTTTTTTGTGTCTGTAGGCCGTGTTCACATGTGGCAGAAATACTGTGTTTTTTGCTTTCTGCAGGATCCGTACCAAACTACACAATAACAATCTTCTTCCCCTTATTTGATGTGCTTCAGGTGCAGAAGTAAAGCCGTGTTTTTAATCTGTTTTTTTTCTAGTATAGAAAAGCTTTGATTCTGCACGTAAAAAAGTAACTACAGTTTTTTACAAGATTTTTTTAGGCTCTACATAGAGAAGAGAGAGAGAGAAAAAAAGCACCAAAACCGCACAGTTCAGTAGCGTCTTTAGTTCTCATGAAGTCACATCCACTTTGCATCAGAATTTTGGTGCAAAAAAAAACAGAAAATACAGAGCATTTACCCGACATGTGAACAAGGTCTAAATTTCGAAGTAAAGTGGATGTGATTCATTCCATGAAATCTCCACACTACGTGGTCTGAAGACATTGCTGAATTCTGCGATTCTGGTGCATAGCCAATCGCGGAAAGCGGTCTTCTCTGATCATATTTGGCCGCAAAAGAAATACACCCCATCTTTTCCAGCAGCATTTAAGGAATTAACCAAAATTTATTAAGACCAGACAAAATCCTGGTGGAAGGTTCAAAGCCTAGAAAATTATATCAAGGCAGTAATCGTAAATTGATCACAATTAAGCTATCCGATTAAGGTGGCAATGTGGGGATCATGAACACGGGTGATTTTCATTAAATGTGTCATAGGATTCTACAAGACAGTGAATGCTATAGGGTGTTACAGACCAACCCCATGGAAAGCTTTCTGTCAGACTAAGAATGCCAGCTAAGGTAGGTTTAGATGACCATATCATAAGTATGGTTCAAATAGTTTTTATTATAGCATTTATGTAATACAAAAGGCAACAAACAAGTTGCGTAAACAGTTACAGTGCAGCGCCTCTCTCGGCAATGAAATAAAACAAGTACATCTAGAATACAAGACAACCTCCAGCACCGAATTATACAGTAATGTTTAGAAACATAGCATTCAGTAGTATTCCGGGCTCTGGTAAACTCGTAGAAACATTGTTCACAATACCCAGGTACTTTGCTTTAATAAACTTCAAGAACAGAATGAGAGCGGACAACATCCACCATCAAAGAAAAATATAGGAAGAAACTGAAAAGGAGTAAAGAAAAGCAAAAGCCAAAGAAAAGAAAAAGAAGAGAAGAGGAAGAAAAGACAATAGAAGAACAAAGATAGAGAAATGTCCGACCCTCGCCGATCCACCCGGCCACTCATTGCCCATATCCATCAGAAAGTCTATTCACCCCACCTACTTCTACCCCTGGAAGCCTCAACAGCCCTGGGAAAGCCAATCCCGGAACTCCGGAGAGCCCCTAAATGCCACCCAATCACTCCACATTCGCAAATAGGACTCAGACCTCCCTGCATCGGCTGCCCTAAGCTCCTCCATGTAACGTATGTCGTCCATGAGTTCCACCCATTGGATTCTCGAGGGTGGATGGACAGATCTCCAATTCCTGGGGATCAATTGACGGACCACCTGCAGAAAGAAATGCATCAGCCCTTTTTAATGAGCTGCACCCTTCCCGGGATCATTGATAGAATGGCCATTTCTAACTGAGACGAATCCCTCACTAAATTTAGAAAACAATAACCCCACCTCCCCAAATTGGGACTATCTTGGGGCATTCCCACCAAATGTGGACGAAGGAGCCATAGCCACTGCCGCAGCGCAAGCACTCATCAGTACAAGTGGAGTACATCTTCGCCAGTCTAGAAGGGGTTCTGTACCAGCGAGACAACAGTTTGTAATTCGCCTCCTGAGCGCGGCCAGCTATTGTGCCCTTGTGAGTCATGTGGAAAGCTTTAAACCATAAGTCCGGCGAGAATGTTCTACCCAACTCCCGTTCCCAACTACTCACAAATGGGGGCAAAGAGTCCCCTGTCTCTCCCGCAACCAAGAGGCGATACACCAAAGAAACATCATGGACAGGAGCAGTCCCACCTGTACATAGCTGTTCAAAGTCTGTAAGTCGCAAACGTGGGCGGACCAGTGCCTCCAATGAGGAGGCATAACTACGCATCTGGAAGTATACCAACCACGCGCCTGCTGTACCAGCTCCCGTCACCAGGATGTCCCCAAAGCCAACGTAACCTGATTGCGTGTAAAAATTGCGCAGGGAAAAAACCCAGGTGTCAAAAACCGGCAGAGCAGGGAACCCCCTCGTCAAAGATGGGCAGGCAGCATTACCAACAAGGGGCGTCAAGGGACCAGGAACCGACACTAAACCGACCCCGGGCGCGAAGCCGTCCCATATAGTCAGCAATGTCCTCAAGATCAGGGACAAGTCTCCATCGCGATAGCTTGCCAATTTTGGCAGCCAAAATATGCCCTGTGCCGCTACTGGGCCGTTATGTCTCTCTATTTCTACCCATAGTTTTTCCTTCCCTCGATAAGTCAGGTCTAGGACTTTCTTGCAAACAGTGGCTCTATAATACAACAGAAAGTCCAGTAATCCGACCCCCCCATTCAGTTTTGGGCGGATCAAAATAGAATGCCGTATGCGCGGACGGGAGGACCCCCACACGAACCTCGAAGCTGCGCGCCGTAATCTATCAAAAAAGGGTCTAGGCACAACCAAAGGTATGGTCTGAAACAGGTAGAGAAGCCTGGGAAGGATATTCATCTTCAAAGCATTGACTCTGCCGAACCAAGACAATTGCAGTACGTTCCACTTCTTGAGATCCTCCTCAATCTGATGCAACAGAGCGCCATAATTAAGGTCAAATAATTTGGAAGTGTCCGATGCTATTTTCACCCCCAGATATGTGATGGCTAAAGGCTGCCACGCAAAAACCCCACTGAGCCTTATCCTCTCTGCCTCCTCTCCCGACAGGACACATTGAGCAGCTCCGATTTCTTATGATTAACTTTAAAATTGCTAAGCTCGCCAAAGGTTTGGAAATGTTTCATCACCGTGGAATCCCTATATGTGGCGAGGACATAGATGACCATATCATAAGTAAAGAAGAATATGAATTCAGCTGCCCAAACCTTCACGTTATGGCAACATTTTATTGCTTGCCTAAGCTTCACAAGGGCCTTAATCCTCTCAAGGGGTGACCAAATGTATTAGGAGTGGATAGTCTGACCTGGGCAAAACTTGGGCATATACTTGGACACAATTTTAAAACCTTTTGTGACAAGTTTAAACTCGTATGTCTGTGACACCACTGATCTGCCCAGAAAATTTAAAGGTCTGACTTTTGATTCGAACAATATACTGGCTAGTATCAATGTCGTAGCCTTGTATTTGTCAATACTACATGAAAAAGATACGAAAGGGGTTGAATTTTTTCTGAAAAGCAGAGTGTGTCAATTTGAGAAACATAACAGATTTGTTCTGGAAGCCCTCAGTTTCTGTTTGTCGAGAAATGTCTTCTTTTTTGAAAGGAGATACTTCCACCAGCTCAGGGGTACAGCGATGTGGAGTCGATGTTCCCCATCGTATGCAAATTTTTTCACGGGTTAGTGGGAGGAAACTGTGTTATTGTACACAAATTTATTCCTGGGATGGTAGAAGAAAACTATGGTTTTCAGGGATACACCAATTTTGGGGAGTGAGCGTATCTCTTTATGGATTCATTACATAGACGATGTTCTAGACATCTGGAATGGTTATTCTGGACAATTCAGAGAATTTGTTAGTAGACTAAATCAGAACAACTTGAATTTACATTTCACTTTTGAAACAACCACAGAGAAGTTGCCATTTTTGGACATTTTGATCCAGAGGAAAAACAATAGGGAACTTAGCACCCAAACACACAGAAAGGCAAAGGCTACAAAATTTGTTGCTCAGGTGCAAGAGCAATCATCCTACTCCACTAAAAGAGGGATTCCTAAGGATCAGTTTATTAGGATCCGTAGAAATTGCTGGGATGACATCAGCTTTGAACAACAGGCATAAAAACTTAAATGACAGGTTTTTAGAGAGGGGCTTGCCTAAAAAAGTCATATCTAAAGCATATCGTGACACACGATCTAAGGATCGATCAAGTCTATTGAACCCAACCCACTATTGCAAGTAACACGCGCAGATTCATTACAACTTTCTTGAACAAACCAGATAAAGTTAGGCATAAGCTACAGAGACATTGGCCTATCTTACAAATGGATGAGAATATAGGAAGTTTGGTGAACCGTACCCCACAAATCACATACAAAAAAGGCAGATTCCTGAAGGTCAGATTGGTGCACAGCCACTACACATCACAAGCTGACAACTGGTTACAATCTACTATAAGGGTATGTGCACAAGTTGCGGATTTCGATGCATTTCCGCAGCATTTTTGGATACGCGGAAACGCATCAAACCCGCAGTGTAGTACACAGCCAATGTAAATCTATGAGAAACGCAGGTTTGTTGTGCACATGCTGCGGAAAAAAGCACGCAGATTCACAGCGTTTTATTTTTTGCAGCATGTCAATTCTTTGTGTGGATCTGCAGCGTTTCTGCACCCATTGACTTGCAGTTTTGCTGCTGGCACATCCGCAGCAAAACTGCAGGTCTAAAAAAGATCTGCGGTTTTGCTGCAGATGAAACGCTGCAGATCAGGAGGAGGGAAGTGTGTGGGCGGAGTGTGAGCCGTGACTGTGTGCATGTATAGTGTGTGGGCGGTGACTATGTGTGTGTGCGTGTATAGTGTGTGCCGGTCTATGTGTGTGTTCATTTGTGGGGGGGTCTGTGGGGCTGTCTGGGGGTTGCCAGGGCTGTGTGGGGGTCTGCGGGGCTGTGCGGGGGTCCGCTGAGGCTGTGCCGGGGTCTGCCAGGACTGTGAGGGGGTCTGCCGGGGCTGTGCTGGGGTCTGCTGGGCTGTCCGAGGGTTGCCGGGCTGTGTGTGTGTGTATGCAGGCATCGTCCGATGGGACTATAAGTCCCATCCAGCTATGCCTGCTACAGTGACAGTGAGTGACACATTAGCCAATGATGGGACAAAAGTAGTCCCATCATCCGGCTAATGTGTTGAATGTAAAAAAAAAGCATACAGAACATAAAAGATATAACACACAGAACATACACATAACATATAACACATAACATAGAGTACATACTTACCAATCACCTAGTCCCCGACGCCCTCATCTCCTTTAATACAAATAAAATTAAAAACCAACCTATACATTACCTTTGTGCCATAGACCAGATAATAACGAGTGTCCCACGACGATTTCCGGTGTAGAACACTGACATCGGGTGATTTCAGTGCTCTACACGGCCTCTATGATGATTGGACAGCGGAGGGAACCCTCCGCAGTGGATCCCTCCGCTGGGAGAGAGTGAGGTCATTTATATTCATTCTTTCATGGGCAATGCTGGGTGAGAAAATTTCCACTCAGCATTGCTGTAAAGTGAGAGCCTGAACTCAGGTAACCTCAGTGATGCACTGCAGGAGCCATTGTCTCCTGTCAGTGCATCATTGGGAGGCCTTATAGACCAGTGACATCACCTGATGTCACTGTTCTATAGGGGAAATCATCGTGGGACACTTGTTATTAATTGGACTGCGTTGGACAGGGAATATACTATTGTTTTTTTCTGTACTTTTTATTATAGGAGACCGAGGGCGTCACATGGATTAGGCGTGCAATAAAGATGGCAAACCGTGTTGTGTTTTATTTAATTAAAATACTTTATTCTTATGTATGTGTGTTTTTTAACCCTTTTAAACTAAAATGTTAATAATGGACAGGCATCTTATTGACGCCTCTTCATTATTAACCGGGTTTAATGTCACCTTACAATAGCAAGGTGACATTAACCCCTTATTACCCCGTATGCCACCGCTACACGGCAGTATGAAGAGCGGGGCTAAGTGCCAGAATTGGCGCATCGTACAGATGCGCCAATTCTGGATGGCTGGGTGCTGGAATTTTTAGCCAGGGGGCGCCACCAAAATCCATGGCCCCTTCGTAGGCTATGAATATCAGCCTGCAGCTGTCTGCGTAGCGTTTCTGGCTATAAATTATAGGTGGAACCCATGTCATTTTTTTGGGGGTCGCCCTATTTTAATAGCCAGTAAATGCTAGCTGCGGGCTGATATTCATAGCCTGGGAAGCTACATAGGTATTAACCCCTTCCCAGGCTAGAAATGTTGGCGCCGGTCGTCGGCTTTCCTCCTCTGGTGCAGAAAATTGCACGGGAGCCCACGTCATTTGTTTTCCCATTTTTTTAAATTAAAGATATTGCGTGAAGATTTTGTGTGTGTCTTTAACTATTTATGTACCATTTTATCTATCTATCTATCTATCTATCTATCTATCTATCTATCTATCTATCTATCCTATATTATCTATCTATCAATCTATCTATCTATGTATCATCTATCTATCACATACAGTACAGACCAAAAGTTTGGACACACCTTCTCATTTAAAGATTTTTCTGTATTTTCATGACTATGAAAATTGTACATTCACACTAAATGCATCAAAACTATGAATTAACACATGTGGAATTATATACTTAACAAAAAAGTGTGAAATAACTGAAAATATGTCATATATTCTAGGTTCTTCAAAGTAGCCACCTTTTGCTTTGATGACTGCTTTGCACACTCTTGGCATTGTCTTGATGAGCTTCAAGAGGTAGTCACCGGAAATGGTCTTCCAACAATTTTGAAGGAGTTCCCAGAGATGCTTAGCACTTGTTGGCCCTTTTGCCTTCACTCTGTGGTCCAGCTCACCCAAACCATCTCAATTGGGTTCAGGTCTGGTGACTGTGGAGGCCAGGTCATCTGGCGTAGCACCCCATCATTCTCCTTCTTGGTCAAATAGCCCTTACACAGCCTGGAGGTGTGTTTGGGGTCATTGTCCTGTTGAAAAATAAATGATGGTCCAACTAAACGCAAACCGGATGGAATAGCATGCTGCTGCAAGATGCTGTGGTAGCCATGTTGGTTCAGTATGCCTTCAATTTTGAATAAATCCCCAACAGTGTCACCCCCACACCATCACACCTCCTCCTCCATGCTTCACGGTGGGAACCAGGCATGTAGAGTTCATCCGTTCACCTTTTCTGTGTCGCACAAAGACACGGTGGTTGGAACCAAAGATCTCAAATTTGGACTCATCAGACCAAAGCAAAGATTTCCACTGGTCTAATGTCCATTCCTTGTGTTCTTTAGCCCAAACAAGTCTCTTCTGCTTGTTGCCTGTCCTTAGCAGTGGTTTCCTAGCAGCTATTTTACCATGAAGGCCTGCTGCACAAAGTCTCCTCTTAACAGTTGCTGTAGAGATGTGTCTGCTGCTAGAACTCTGTGTGGAATTGACCTGGTCTCTAATCTGAGCTGCTGTAAACCTGCGATTTCTGAGGCTGGTGACTCGGATAAACTTATCCTCAGAAGCAGAGGTGACTCTTGGTCTTCCTTTCCTGGGGCGGTCCTCATGTGATCCAGTTTCTTTGTAGCGCTTGATGGTTTTTGCAACTGAACTTGGGGACACTTTCAAAGTTTTCCCAATTTTTCGGACTGACTGACCTTCACTTCTTAAAGTAATGATGGCCACTCGTTTTTCTTTACTTAGCTGCTTTTTTCTTGCCATAATGCAAATTCTAACAGTCTATTCAGTAGGACTATCAGCTGTGTAGCCACCAGACATCTGCACAATACAACTAATGGTCCCAACCCCATTTATAAGACCAGAAATCCCACTTATTAAACCTGACAGGGCACACCTGTGAAGTGAAAACAATTCCCGGTGACTACTTCTTGAAGCTCATCAAGAGAATGCCAAGAGTGTGCAAAGCAGTCATCAAACATCAAAGCAAAAAGTGGCTAATTTGAAGAACCTAGAATATAAGACATAATTTCAGTTGTTACACACTTTTTTGTTAAGTATATAATTCCACATGTGTTAATTCATAGTTTCGATGCCTTCAGTGTGAATGTACAATTTTCATAGTCATGAAAATACAGAAAAATCTTTAAATGAGAAGGTGTGTCCAAACTTTTGGTCTGTACTGTATATATCCCATATCTATCTATCTATCTATCTATCTATCTATCTACTATCTATCTATCTATCTATCTATCTATCTATCTATCACATATATCCCATATCTATCTATCTATCTATCTATCTATCTATCTATCTATCTATCTATCTATCTATCTATCTATCTATCTATCTATATCTATCTATCATCATATTCCCATATCTATCTATCTATCTATCTATCTATCCTATCTATCTATCTATCTATCTATCTATCTATCTACCTATCTATCTATCTAAACTATCTATCTATCTATCTATCTATCTATCTATCTATCTATCTATCTATCTATCTATCTATATATATATATATATCCCATATCTATCTATCTATCTATCTATCTATCTATCTATCTATCTATCTATCTATCACTATCTATCTATCTATCTATCTATCTATACATATCTATTATACTATCTATCTATCTATCTATCTATCTATCTATCTATCTATCTATCTATCTATCTATCTACTAGTATCTGTCTATCTGTGTTGTATGTAGTGTGGTGTATGGAATTGGGTTGGAAATGAAAGAGGAGGTTGGACAAGAAATGACATCACAAATTCTTTTTTTTTTGTTAAATAACATCTTTATTTAGCTTACAAAAAGGCATACAAATCCGCATGAAAAAAACACATGAAAATCTGCATCAAAGACGCACCTGTGTTTTCAGCCAAGAGGTGCGGATTCTGCGCAGAAAATTCCACAGGCTTATCTGCGGATTTGATGCGTTTTTCATGCGGATTTGTATGCGTTTTTGTAAGCTAAGTAAAGATATGTTATTTAAAGGGAATCTGTCACCCTAAATTGGCGGTATATTTAATTGATGGCAGTCAGGTCAGATGGGCGGTGTTTTCAGTACTTGCCTTAACATGTTGTTCGCTGCTGTCTCCATTATTTCTGGGAATTGTAGTCGTTGCCCTCCATATAACGCGCCTGCGCATTGCAATCTGCGGGCAAAGCATACTGCGCGTGCGCAATTCAAGATTGCAATGTGCAGGCGCGTTATATGGAGGGCAACGACTACAATTCCCAGAAATAATGGAGACAGCGGCGAACAACATGTTAAGGCAAGTACCCAAAACATCTCCCATCTGACCTGACTGCCATCATTTAAATATCCCACCAATTTAGGGTGACAGATTCCCTTTAACAAAAAAAAAGATTTGTGATGTCATTTCTTGTCCAACCTCCTTTTACATTTGTCCAACCCACACTCGATTACACACACAGATAGACAGATAGATAGATGATAATAGATAGATAATAGATAGATGATAGATAATAGATAGATATGTTTTTCCAAACAATTTTATTAACATTTTCAACCAAAACAAAACATAGTGAAAGCAAGAATAGCATAAATGCAATGACATGAAGCATCCATGAGGCATAAAAGTAAAAGTAAAAACAACAAAACAATAAATACAGTATATACTTATGGAAAAACTTCCAGCCAGCGAGACAATTTTTTGAGAAGAAAGGAAAGCAGTTATTCATTGACACCAATTTTTGTTCATAAGATTTATGAAAAGCCAGTCTGTCAATAATTTCTTGCGAAGGGGGCACTTTAGAAGATTTCCAAATGAGAGCAATAGTATTCTTGGAAACTAAAAGCAGATGTATAACAAGTTTCCTTAAAGATGGATTCAATTGATCTGCATTCAAAGAGAGCAGGGCCAAAGAGCAGGGCCAACTGAGGAGACAGAGAAAAATCCGAACTCTTTAATATAATGGCAATGAGAGAAGAGATCATGGACATGGTGGCAGAATAAGTCAAGGACATGGCCAGTTCCCAGTCATCTAGATCTATAGAAAGACTCAAATTAGATTCCCATTTGCTCATATATGGGGATTTTATAAATTTGAAATCTTTATTAAACCACTGGTAGATATACTGAGTAAACCAAAATATGCTATGGGCTAAGTTGCATAAAATATTAATCACCAGCTCCGATAGAGGAGGGTGACCAGTGACCAGTGGCCACAAAAATCCTTCAAAATAGTAAACTGCATAAAAGCCGATGAGAGAACACCAAATCTATCCTTAAGGTGGGTAAATAAAACAAATTTGTCACCATCAAAGATGTCTTGTAGTTTAGAGATTCCCCAGTCAGCCCAATTTGAATTCAGATCAAACGAGAAAACAGTAGCAATAGATAGATATGGGATAGATAGATAGATAGATAGATAGTAGATAGATAGATATAGATAGATATGGAATAGATATATAAAATGTTACATAAATAGTTAAAGACACACACACCCACAAACTTCACGCAATATCTTTAATTTTATAAAAAAAATGGGGAAAAAAATGGCATGGGCTCCTGTGCAATTTTCTGCGCCAGAGGGGAAAGCCGTCGGCCGTGGCCAATATTTCTAGCCTGTGAAGGGTTAATAACTATGGAGTTTCCCAGGCTATGAATATCAGCCCGCAGCTAGCCTTTACTGGCTATTATAATAGGGGGACCCTCCAAAAAATGACGTGGGGTCCCCCTATAATTTATAGCCAGAAAGGCTACACTGACAGCTGTGGGCTGATATTCATAGCCTAGGAAGGGGCCATGGATATTGGCGCCCCCCCGGTTAAAAATACCAGCACCCAGCCGCCCCAGAATTGGTGCATCTGTACAATGCACCAATTCCAGCACTTAGCCCCTCTCTTCCCACTGCTATGTAGCAGTGGCATATGCTAATGGTCTCACTGAGCAGGCATAGCCGGATGGGACTAGTAGTCCCATTGGACGATGCCTGCACACACACACATACACACACAGCCCCGCAGACCCCCGCACATACACAGATCATGCAGACACCGGCACACACACATACATGCAGTGCCCCACACGTCACCGCCCACAGTCAGCCCACACACTTCCTCCTCCTGATCTGCAGTGTTTCTTTCGCAGCAAAACCACAGATCTTTTTTAGACCTGCAGTTTTGCTGCAGATGTGCCCAACTCAATGCAAGAAATGCTGCAGATCCGCACAAATAATTGACATGCTGCAAAAAATAAAATACTGCGAATCGTTTTTTTCCGCAGCATGTGCACAACAAACCTACGTTTACCATAGACAATATGGGTGAGATTGTTCCTATTTGTTTTATGGTCATTTATTGCATATCTACCCTACTGGGCATTATTATCCCAGAGACAGGATCATTGTTGTTGGCCACTAATTGTTGCCACAGTAGGTTGCTGTATGCCTCAGGCTGTGGGACATCATATCCTCCTAGCTCTTTGTGATATCCCTTATACGGATTTGTCTTTTTATCTACTGTCTTTGCACCTTAAGGGTATGCCACACTAAACAACATCGCTAACGGGATCGCTAAAAAACGTCACTATTTAGCGATCCGTTAGCGATGTTGTTGTATGCGGCATCTGCCAGCGACGAGCTTCCTGCTGTGATCTCGCTTGTCGCTGGAATCGTTCCGGACCCTATTTTCGTCGCTGGCGCCCCGCTGGTAAGTATCTAATCGCTGAGTGTGGCACCTTTTCTTAGCGATTTAGCGGTACTTTTGTACCGCTAAAGTCGTTAAGGAGATCGCTAACCGCGATAGCGTCCTAACGACATCGCTAAAATAGGTAGCTACTAGCGATATAGAAACAATCCCGCTAGCGATCTCATTAGTATGTGACACTAACGAGATCGCTAGCGGGATTGTGTAGTGTGGCAGTACCTTTAGCGGTACTTTTGTACCGCTAAAGTCGTTAAGGAGATCGCTAACCGCGATAGCGTCCTAACGACATCGCTAAAATAGGTAGCTACTAGCGATATAGAAACAATCCCGCTAGCGATCTCATTAGTATGCGACGCTAGGATTGTGTAGTGTGGCAGTACCTTTAAGTCCAGAAGGACACTGGTGTAATTGAATACATTGCTAACAATTTTTTAGTCAATAACATTAACATTTATGTTTTAACTATATACCACTTAGTGAAACTGTACACAGAAGTCTTGTGGTGCTGAAGCTGAAGCTTCTACCTGTAAAGTTAAGGTTGTGGGTTTGAGACCTGGGGAGACTCATAGAAAAAAAATTACATTTTAATCATTGCTTATTATTTTCACTACTTTTATAGCATCAGCAAAAATCTTTTTCTTCACCTCAGTATACAGGAACCATGGAAATACATTGTAACACACAATGTATTTCTATGAACATGTATAACCTAATTCTGGGTTCATTGCCTGCAATAGATGTCAAGATTACCAAATTCAACTATCTACATCGTTGTGGGCTATGGCTCCTAGCTGGAGCAACAGCCTGTGAAAATGGAGATGTGAGTGTTAGTCCTGGGGAAACCTGATCACAGGATGGAGAAGAAGTAAATAATACAATTAAATTTATGTAGAGAGCAGCCCTGCAACCCTCCCTCCTCCCCAAGGGGGAGAAGCTAGGAAGCAAAAAGTCGTCGGAGAAAAGAGAGGTGAGTATAGAAGCACTGACGTGGCAGGACAGTCCCACTGATTCCGAGATGGTTGGGACCTATTCCACTACCAAATAATAGACTTAGTATGTAGTTATCTGTGATTTTCTTTAATTTTGAAATTAGTGGGTTAAAGTGCATTATGAAAAACTCCCTCAGTAAATACTATTTAATCAGATATTACCTGCTATTAGTGAGTTGCACTCTGGGGTCTGAGATCATTATGGAGATTACATTTGTCTGAGATCACAGTCTCATATTCGATTAAAAGAAATTTTGAAATAGCATGGATGCGCACTGGATGATTCCCCATAAATTGGAAATGTTTTAATTATGAATTTTTGACTTCTGTTACAGATTTATCTCCACTATAACAATCTTCTTCTTTTCTTTACTTCAGAAGACCTTGAGGAAAGAAGAAACAATGGCGTTAATCAATAATGAGTTGTATTTAAGAATAATGCCAGAATTTAAAGAGGCCTGTTGGCCATTAAAGATGATATGGGAGCGGATTTACCACGCATATACTTCAGATTCACCCCCCAAAATCTGGGGGCTCCAAAAGGAGGACTGTGGCTTTCAATACTGGGTTTTTAGTTCTGATATTGAAAGCTATACTGTGTACTGGACCACCAATAACTCGTACTGGAAAGTGAGAACCCATTTGGACCCAGCTTATTTTTTATTGGACCCAAGGTAACTGATACAACAGGCAACGGATTAGACGTTCCACCGCTTCTTTCAGTCAATGTATCAGATACAGCTATATTGATGCCTGCCTCGCCTCAAAAGATTAAGAAAAGAATGTCAAAGATTGGACGTTTTGTTCTAACTCAGAAATAACAGAGTGACGATATATGAATTCTTGTAACACTAGCCCTGCTTACATGTAAAAAAGTGGAATATAATTGATGGAAGAACAAGTTTACCATATGTTACCTGGACGTTTGTTTTCTTAAAGTAAAGTTTATAATTTTCACTGATCATTTTGCTCCATTAATTTACAATCATAGAAATGAGATTTTTATATGAAGCTCAGTTGTGCTGGATTCACACAATAAGGGCAATTCATCAGAACTTTTTCTGGCAAAAAAAAGCTTTAAAGAGTCACATTTTATTGCGCAGACCTTAGGTTGCCCAAAAAATGAACTTTTTGCGTGTGTACACCATTCTTGCCCCAGCTCTTACAGGGCCTGGCATTGCGAACCCCACCAGTCAAATACATGATGAGCAGTGCCGTTAGCTACCCCACAAATCTTACTCCAGAAGAAACTGGAGTAAGATTTGCGGCAAGGCAAACATAGCGGCGCTCGCCCCTTAATGAATCCGGAGTGCCTGCTCCAAAATACACCCTCATCAAGACTGGGAAAGAATCTCTGAAACACTGCAGTGTTTTAGATTAACACATCCCTGTGGTTTGGGCACCATGTAACTAGTGATATGTTCACTTTAAGGTAGGCAATAAATTATTAATAAAGTGTCCAAACACAGGGATTTTTGTTTGGGGGTATCAGTGGTGGAGTTTGTGGCTTTGTTTTTTAAAATGTAGCATGTCTGAGTATGACGCTTTTCCAGTAAACTATTCTATGGAATTTGAAAAATGCCGTAAAAAAAGCATGCTACAATTGTAACAAAGTACAAAAACTCCACCAAAATGCTTGTTAAAAATGTTAGAAAAAATACTTGAAATTGAATCCATGGTTTAAAGGCAATCTGTCATGCAGAACAACTGTTCAAACCAAGCACAGGTGCTCAGTACACCATGGTGGGGCCAAACATTTAAATCCACCTTCCCACCTGCTTGTTTTCCATCTATCTCCACCCTTATCTGGCTTTACGAAGTCAGAGCTGTCAATCAAAAAAGAGGGGTGGGTGGAGACAGAAGGACAACTAGAAGGTGGATTTAAATGATTGGCTCCACCATGATGCATGGAGTGGTGGTACTTAGTTTGAACAGTCATGCTGTGCTGGCAAAATCAGTTTAAAAGGGAACCTGTCAGCTTCCCCAGGTCCCTTAAATTGCCAACAAGTATTTATTGATCCCTTTACAGTTTCTAACAAGCCTCTTTAAGATTTTGGAATATGTTTAAAATCAATTTTATAGTTGGGTTTGCAAAATGCTAATTAGTTGGTGACTTGTCAGTGACTAATCATCCCACTTATAGTGTTATTATGCCACTATGGGCGTGAGCTGGGTCGTGTGTGCCACTAGGCACCCGAGGGCAAGTGCCTAGGGCGGCAGGTTGCGCGGGCAGTACCACTGAGGGAGAATTTTTTTATTTTTATTTTCCCCTTCATACCCACGCAGTACCGCTGTTTTTGGAGGAAGGGCATTGAAGTTTGGAATTTGAGATGTAAGTTCTCATGCAACATGGGTAGAGAAGTGCTCACCAGCTTCCTGCCCTGACAGAAGACATAAATCCTCTTTTTGAAGGACATGTGATGACGTCATGCCCATGTGACTCGTGTGGGAGGAGCAACCATAAAAATTGCAGGAAGTTGTTATTGCCTTACAGGAAACATCAGCAACTGGAGAAGATGAGGCACTGGTGACAGGGAATCAGAGTACAGGGGTACATGGAGTGCAAGCTGTATATTGGGCATAAGGGGGTGGAATCTGTATGTGGGGTACATGGGGGTGCAAGCTGTGGATGGGGTACATGGGGTGCAGACTATGTGTGAGGTGCAAGCTGTATGTGGTGTACAAGGGGTGCAGATTATATGTGATATATGGGGGTGCAGCTGTGTGTTGTACATAGGGGTAATATCTATGTGTGGGGTACATGGGGTGCAGACAATATATGGGGTACATGGGAGTGCAAGCTGTGTGCGTGGTACATGGGGTTTAAGCTGTGTGTGAGGTACATGGGGTGCAGACTATATGTGGAGCACATGGGGTGCAGGCTGTGCTGTATGTGGGGTACATGGGGGGTACAGGCTGTATGTGGGGTACATGGGGGGTGCAGGCTGTATGTGGGGTACATGAGGGAGCAAAGCTATGTGTAAGGAACATGGGAGTGCAAGCTGTGTGTGAGGTACATGGGGTGCAGAATATATGTGGAGCATATCGGGTGCAGGCTGTGCTGTATGTGGGGTACATGGGGGTGCTGGCTGTATGTGGGGTACATGGGGGTGCAAGCTATGTGTAAGGTACATGGGATGCAGACTGTATGTGTAAGGAACATGGGAGTGCAAGCTGTGTGTTAGGTACAGTGGGATGCAGACTGTTTGTGGAGTGCATGGGGGTGCAAACTAAATGTGTGGTACATGGGGTGGTGTAAGCTGTGTGGGATAGTGTCACAAAAGAGAGGACGACACAGAAGAAGGAAAGCATTCCTTAGTGGACATGAAGTTACTAAGGATACACTCACACTGGCTTATAACATGGCCCGAGTGCTATCTGATGTTTTAGCACTCTTCCCAATGTTATACTTTGGGGCAGTGCAGATCTGCGATTGTTTTCTCATGCTGAATCAGCATGAGAAAATAATTAAATAATCGCAGCATGCTGTGAGTGAGTGGCTCTGACATTCAGATCACGTGCACTCATACGAGTCTATGGATGTGTGTGAAACATCAGACTTTTAACCTTTCTAACTTTCTAGCACAAGAAAAATGTTTCCAAAATTGTACTGATGTCAAGTAGACATGTGGGAAATTATATTTATTAACTTTTTTTGTGTGACATAACTCTCTGATTTAAGGGCATAAAAAATTAAGTTTGAAAATTGCAAAATTTTCAAAATTTTTGCTAAATTTCCATTTTTTTCATGAATAAACACAAGTGTTATTGAAGAAATGTTACTATTATGAGGTACAATATGTCATGAAAAAACAGTCTCAAACATTGGGATCCGTGGAAGCGTTCCAGAGTTATTAGCACATAAATTGACACTAGTCAGAATTGTAAAATTTAGCTTGGTCATTAAGGTCAAAATTGACTCACTAAAGTCAAAAGTCACTAAGGGGTTAATAAGATAATTTGGCATGCATAGAATAGCATTGTTCTCAGCCTCACATGTTGACACAGAAAGATTAGCTGCTTAGAACAATGATATTTAAAGTGAACCTGTCAGCAAGATTTTGCCAGGTAACCTACAGACACAGAGTCTTATCTAAGCCAGCAAAACCAATAAAAGGCCTACCCACAGGCCGCCCGAAGCAAAAACATGTTCCTCATCATAGAGACAGACTGTGTGTGCTTCAGGATGGCGTGTGGGAAGGTCTCTTCTTGGTTTCACTGCTTTAGAGCAAGAAGATAAGATTCTGCCTACAGTCCCGCCCTGCAGCATGAGTACATCATTAGCCACATCTTTTCCAGCACATGTCAGCTGTTTTGAACAGGAATTGCAATCCTCCCGCGGCTGTTAACCCGTTAAATGCCGCTTTCAAACTCTGACAGCGGCATTTAACACGCGCTTCCTGCAAGCACGCAGTAAATCCGCCCATTGTGACCCCCTGTCACATGATCGCGGGTTGACGATGGGTTGGCTTGACAACCAGAGGTCTCCTGGAGACCTCTATGATTGTCACTGCCGGATTGCTATGAGCACTGCCCGGTGGTCGTCGGCTCATAGCAAGTCAGCAATTCTACTACATACAGGCGATCTGATCATCGTATGTATGCAGCAGAGCCGATTGGGTTATGGCATCTTCTAGTTTCCAATGGAAACTATTGAAGCATGACAAAAGTAAATGAAAAAAACCCAATGTTTTTAACCCCCAGAGCTTTTTTCGGTTTTGCGTTTTCATTTTTCACTCCCCTTCTTCCAGAGCCATAACTTTTTTTTTTTATTTTTCAGTCAATATGGCCATGTGAGGGCTTATTTTTTGCGTGACGAGTTGTACTTTTGAACTGCACCATTGCTTTTACCATGTCATGTACTAGAAAATAGGAAAAAATTCCAAGTGCGGTGAAATTGCAAAAAAAGTGCAATCCCACAGTTGTTTTTGGTTTGGCTTTTTTACTACGTTCATTAAATGCTAAAACTGACCTGCAATTATGATTCTCCAGGTCATTACGAGTTTGTAGACACCAAACATGTGTAGGTTCTTTTTTTATCTAAGTGGTGAATAAAAATTCCAAACTTTGCTAAAAAAAAAAAAATTGCATCATTTTCTGATACCTGTAGTGTCTCCACTTTTTGTGATTTCGGTTTGGGTGAGGGCTTATTTTTTGCATGCAAGGCAGATGTTTTTAATGATACCATTTTCCATTTTGGTGCAGATACGATCTTTTGATCGCCCGTTATTGCATGTTAATGCAATGTCTTGGCAACCAAAAAAATGTAATTCTGGCGTTTTGACTTTTTCTTCTCACTACGCCGTTCAGCGATCAGGTTAATCTTTTTTTTTTTAATTGATCGGGCAATTCTGAACGCAGCGATACCCAATATGTGTATGTTTGATTTTATTTATTTTATTTTGAACTAGTCTAAGTTCCCATAGTCAGTAGTTGGTGTGTATGAGATTTATGGAAATTTCATGCCCAGTGTGAATTTTAATTTGCAGAAACTGACCTATGGTGCGACTCTGAAATCTGCAACATGTCAATTTCTCTTGCAGTAAATACAGGTGTATCTCACAAAATTAGAATATGATCAAAAAGTTAATTTATTTCAGTTCTTCAATACAAAAATTGAAACTCATATATTATATAGAGTCATTACAAGCAGAGTGATCTATTTAAAGTGTTTATTTCTGTTAATGTTGATGATTATGGCTTACAGCCAATGAAATCCTAAAAGTCATTATCTCAGTAAATTAGAATACTTTATAACACCAGCTTGAAAAATGATTTTAAGATCCGAAATGTTGGCCTACTGAAATGTATGTGCAGTAAATGCTCTCAATACTTGGTCGGGGCTTCTTTTGCATCAATGTGGCGTGGCATGGAGGCGATCAGCCTGTGGCACTGCTGAGGTGTTATGGAAGCCCAGGTTGCTTTGATAGCAGCCTTCAGCTCGTCTGCATTGTTGGGTCTGGTGTCTCTCATCTTCCTCTTGACAATACCCCATAGATTCTCTATGGGGTTAAGGTCAGGGGAGTTTGCTGGCCAATCAAGCACAGTGATACTGTTGTTTTTAAACCAGGTATTGGCACTTTTGGCAGTGTGGACAGGTGCCAAGTCCTGCTGGAGAATGAAATTTCCATCTCCAAAAAGCTTGTTGGCAGAGGGAAGCATGAAGTGCTCTAAAATTTCCTGGTAGACGACTGCACTGACTTTGTTCTTGATAAAACACAGTGGACCTACACCAGCAGATGACATGGCTCCCGAGACCATCACTGTTTGTGGAAACTTCACACTGCCACACTAAAATTGGAAAAACTTATTGACTCGAGTATCAGCCTGGTGTACATTGTCCCCTCATCCCTATCCTGGTATGCATGGCCCCCATCGGAAAAAGGGTAAAAAATAAAAAAAAAATCTTACTTACTGTCCCTGTTCTCTCTCGCAGCGTCTTGTTCCGGTGCCAGCAGCTGCAGTGGTGGGGCGAACATGTGTACCCGCTACTTAAGGGAATAAATATTCACTGCCTTGGGTGTGGAGGGCAGTGAATATTCATTCCCTTAAGTAGTGGGCACACGTGATTGCCCGGCCGCTGTAGGAAGCCAGCAGCTGCGACTACTGTGCCCGCTATTAAAGAGAAATGAATGCCAACGCAGTGAATATTAATTTCTCTTTAGCAATGGACATAGGCTTTAACCGCAGCAGCTGGCTCCTGCCTCCTGTGACCTGCTGCTCCGTCGCTGCCGCTCCCCCTTCGTCTTCTGGGACCCTCACTCGAGTATAGACCGAGGGGGGCTTTTCAGCACAAAAAAATGTGTTAAAAAACTCTGCTTATACTCGAGTATATACGGTAGTTTTAAACTATTTCAAACGATTTTGATTAGCAAATGGTGTCTCCTGAGATTGCAACACAGTTTTAGCACAATCTAGTTAGTTGCTGGAAGATCGATTTCACATGGGACAGGATCCTATTTAGCTAACTGACAAGTTCACTTTCAGCAGCAGCAGCAGGATCACCTTCTGTGCACTGACACTGAGAAAATGGTGCCATCTAAACAAGATGTCTGCTTTTTATATGGACAGGGACATGTGACTTCTGCAGCCAATCACAGAAGTTGTGGTTGGGTTCTGCAGCCTGATTGGCCACACTATATAGTGGTCCCCAAACCGTATACTGGTCCAAAAGTAGTCCCCACACTGTATAACAGCCCCTTACTGTGTGATAACCCTGACAGTAGCTTCAAATATGCAAAATGCCCTCCACACTGTATCATGACCCCCACAGTAGTTCCTACTCTTTATAAGGGCCTAACATTGTCTGAAGGCCCACCACAGTAGTATTCATACTGTATGATGGTCCCCACAGTAATCCTCAAACTGTAGAATGGCCCACATGTTAGCTCCCACCCTGTATACTGGCCTTCAAAGTAGGCTGCTACACTGTATAATGGCCCCCACACTGTATGCTAGATCCCACATTAGCCCCAACATTGTATAATGGCCCCACACTGTATGATGGTCCCCACAGTCATCTCCTCACTTTATGATGGCCCCACACTGTACGATGACCCCCACAGTAGCCCCAAACTGTATAATGACTGTCACAACACAGCTGTTGGGTGATCAGGGGCTCCTTTCCTGTCCTTATCTCTAGGGGTTATCCTAGCTCGCCCTATTCGCCAGGATACTTCCGAAGGTGAAGATGCTGGGGCAGCCACCCTTTCCCTGTCTCCTGAGTTAACCCTCCGTCTGTTCTCTTCCCCCACCCAGAGAAGAGGGGCGCTGTTGTGCACCGTAGTACACCAACCTGACAAATAAGGCTACACAAACAAGGGTTAAGAGAAAACTCAAGGCATACAAAATATTCAATCACATAAACAGAGGAATGCACCTGGGAGTGGAGATAGGGGAAAAAAAACAAAAACAGAGAAAGGAAGGGAATTACCACACTTACAAGCCATGCAACAGTCACAGATAATTTCTCCAAATCTCCTTCTCATATGAACAACTATCCTTCCTGAATCCATGCAGCAAATGCTAGCTCTGACATGGATTTGCATTAGAGTCCAGATTATAAAAGGAAAGGGAGTGGCTAACTGAGCTCAGCTGTAAGCTCAGGGCTTTCCAACTTGGCTGATTAACACCTTTTCTGCCAGACGAAATAAACACAATTAAAATGAAGAAGTGCTTCTCAGCTCTGAAGTGGGAGCAATCAGACGCTGCAGTCTTCTGGCTTCTCTCTGTTGTGGAAGCCCTGTGACAATGACCCTCATATTAGCTTCTGTATAATGCCCCCTAAAGTAGTCCCCACACTTAGAGGGCTCAATACAGTATGAGTGCCCCATCAGTAGTACCATACTGTATTATGGCTCAACACAGTAGTCCCCATACTGTATGATGGCCCCTAAGTAGCCCACAATTAGTATAATGGCCCAAACATGAACTTCCACACTGTATAATGGCCCCACAATAGTCCCAGCACTTTGAGGGCCCCACACTGTATAAGGGCCTCCCACAGTAGCCCCTGTACTATATAAAGCTCCCCCACTATAGTCCCCACACTGTATGAGGGCCCCCCACTGTAGCCCCCAAACTGTATAATGGCCCCCACAGTAGTCCCTACACTTTATGAGGGTCTCTAACAGTATCCCCCACACTGTATGAAGGTGGCTAAGCCCAGGCCGTGTGGTCGCATTCTTTGTTATGCATGTGGTCCACTTCAAAAGGGGGACATGTCAAATAACGTGCTGTGAAGGACCTAGAGCTAGCTGGCAGCCCATGCTCCCAGTGGCCCAGCACACACATGGCTGAACATCAACCAGATAATTGACAAGATCCATCTGCTTATATCTTTTGTTCTACCACTAATATATTTGCATGTTTTACAAAGGAGGATGATAGGAGTGTTTAAAAATAAATATACAATCTTTATTAGACACTGAAAGAGTAATTAGAAAAACACATACGTATAAAATGCAAAATAACAACACAACTAGGTGGCCTCCAGTTCCATATCAGTGACTCCGTGGCCACATTCTATCCTTTCCTGGGCCCATGTGGATTGGGAGGGGGGGTCTGTGTAAAACTATACCAATCTGACCTTACATGTTCCCATGAGGTGTTGAACGTCATGTTGATGAAAACGGGGAGACAGCATTATGTGATCCGTCTGACGTAATAGAGACGTCAAGCAGGGTGGCGAGGTGCGGGTTCATCACAGTCACCAAGTTTGCCCAGATAAAGTCGCATCAGGAAAACACCAGCTGTCTTACCATCAAGTCGGCTTAGCCAGTGGTTTTGCTGTCATTCTTGCTGCGGCCTCTTTCACTGTATACTGTGGGGTCGACATTGACTTTTTGGATTGCTACTTCCAATAGGTGGCACTAGAGTTCTAGTCCTCTTCCTCTCTGAAGAGACAATTTGCATATTGCGGCTTTAAGTCTCCTCATCTCGGCATGCTTAGGATGTCAATCTCCACAAGGAGAAACAGTACTTCTTGGATATCGGTCAGACGCCTCTCACACAGCCAAACCAGATAATCGCACACTTTGCACTGACGAGGGGCAATACCCCGAAACACAGTGTCTGCAAATTGAGATCCTGGTTTGGCTTTTATCCTAAGTCATGTGACAAGGCTCGTTAAAGGGTCGTCATTGACTTTTAGGATTGCTACTTCTAATAGGTGGCACTAGAGTTCTAGTCCTCTTCCTCTCTGAAGAGACAATTTGCATACTCTATACTGTGAAGTGAGAAGAGCAGGCAGTTTACAAGCGAAAGGTGCCAGAAGAATGAGCGGGTCACTTCTGTTAACAGCTTAAGGATTTCTTAACCCTGAAATGTTTAAAAAAAAAGTGACATGGCACATTACATATGCTCAGTATTATGCCCATTTTATGGGTCATTTTTTCAGGTGAACTCCAGGCAATAATTCACCTGAAAGATGCTGTGTGCACATTCTATCTTTTGCAGATTGGTTCCAAAGCAGAAATTGCCTGAAAATTTTTGAAAAAAAAATAATTATTGCTTTTTTATGTATAAACAGCTTGCTGTGCATATGTTTAGGCTTTTTGGAAGCCTTCTAACCATTTCAGGTTTCTAAAAGCACCAAATAGTTAAAAGAAATGATATGTCCATTCTTCTGGCGTTTTCTGCTCAGGTGACGCCCTGTACTATACAATAGAACTCAAGCAGAAAGTTCAGAAGATGCCAGGAAGGCAGGTGGACAGTTTTGGGAGTGTTTTACCATAGTTTATGCTAACAGCTTCTTTGTAATTCAATGGAGTGAAAAAAATAGAAAAATGTAATAATAGAATTCACAAAAAATAGGGAAAAACCCTTCAAAACCTACCACCATCAAAAAACGCTCAGGAAGCAATGGAAGAAAAAAAAAATAGAATAGTCATGAAAGATGCTTTAAAGGGAATCTGTCACCCCATTTTTCGACCATCAGCTGAAGCCACCGCCATCAGGGGCTTATCTACAGCATTCTGTAATGCTGTAGATAAGCCCCCGATGTTACCTGAAAATGAAGAAAAACAAGTTATATTATACTCACCCAGGGGCGATCCGCCATCCGGTCCGATGGGCGTTGCGGTCTGGTCCGGCGCCTCCCATCTTCTAGCCAAGCCCTCCTCTTCTTAGCTTTAAATCGCGGGTCCGGCGCAGGTGCACTGCTCTGCCCTGGTGAGGGCAGAGCAGAGTACTGCAGTGCGCAGGCACCGGGAAAGGTCAGAGAGGTCCGGCGCCTACGCACTGCAGTACTCTGCTATGCCCTCACTAGGACAGAGCAGTGCGCCTGCGCCGGAAAGCTAAGAAGAGGAGGGCTTCTCTAGAAGATGGGAGATGCCGGACCGGACCGCGACGCCCATCAGACTGGACCGGACGGCGGACCGCCCCTGGGTGAGTATAATATAACTCGTTTTTCTTCACTTTCAGGTAACATCAGGGGCTTATCTGCAGCATTACAGAATGCTGTAGATAAGCCCCTGATGGTGGTGGCTTCAGCTGATTGTTGAAAAATGGGGTGACAGATTCCCTTTAAGGCTGGAATCACACAAGCGCATGACATCCGATGTAAGAGCATTGCTGCGAGCGTGAGCCATGTCAGTGCTCTGTGCTCCAATCGTGTCCATATCCTTCATTGCCGGCATCAGCGGGAATCTCACTGCATTTGGGTGATTTTACACATGCACCCATAGACTTATATGGGTGCATGAGATCCGATCATTGCATGCCGAATCAGAATGGCAAAATAGTCGTAAATGTGAGCTGCCCCATAGTAGAACATTGGGCAGAGTGCAATCCGATGTTTTTATTGCAAGTGTAAGTGAGCCCTAAATAAAACACCATTTCCTGAAGTGTCTGCCGTGTGAAAAATTCATTGACATCGCCGGAGTTTAGAAAATGTTGTGTGAACAGACCCTAAGGCTGGTTTCACAAGTCCTGATATTTCCGGTACCGGAGATAACAGCGTCCGTGTGTGTACTAAATGCAGCACACGTGTGGCATCCGTGTGCCACCCGTGTGCCGCTTCAGGAGCACACGGACGGCCACCAGGGAAGAGCACTACTGTAAGCGCTGTTCCCCGGTGGCAGATGCTGAAGCCAGCTTTCATCCATCCTCCCCTGCTCTGCCGCGATCAGCGCGAGCAGAGGAGAATGAATGAATGAGAAACTGACCTGTTGTGACCTCCGGACCATGGGAGAATGCAAGAGATGAGGTCACTGGGACAGAGCTTGAACTGCATTTCCCACGGTCCTGAGGTTACAGGAGTTCAGGCCGCAGCGAGCACAGGCTCAGTGACGTCACCGCAGGTTACTGAGCCTGCGCCCGCTGCTTATCATTCATTCCCCAATAGTTTAGAGCCGGTGCAGTCGCATTAGCACCGCTCCGGTTGTAAACTTATTATCCCCCAGATATGGATTACGGCGTGGGACTGAACGCCAGACAGGTATAGTATATTGTTGCTTTATTATTTTTAATTTTATTACAGGAGATCAAGGGTGTTGCTTGGATTAGCCGAATAATAAAGATGGGAAACTGTGTTAATTGTTTTATTTCATTAAAATACTTTTTTTCTAGCTGTGTGTCTTTATTTAACCCTTCCACTACTATAGGATTAGTAATGAATAGGTGTCTTATTGACGCCTCTCCATTACTAAGCCGGGCATAATGTCACCTTACAATAGGAAGGTGACATTAACCTCCCATTACCTCACTTGCCACCGCTACAGGACAAGTGGGAAGAACCGGGCAAAGCTCCAGAATTGGCGCATCTAATAGATGCGCCATTTTTGGGCAGCTGCAGGCTGCTGTTTTTAGGCTGGGGGGGCCATATCCATGGATCCTTACCAGCCTGAGAATAGCAGCCCACACCTGTGAGTTTTGTTGAGTTGGTTCCAAAAAAAAGGGGGACCCCACGTCTGTTTTCTATTCATTCATTCTCCCCTGCTCGCCGGCAGAGCAGGGGAAAATAATGATAGGCTCGTTCAGCACCAGCTGCTGGGGGATAGCAGCTTTCAGTAGCGCTACTTCCCGGCAACCGTCCGTGCACACAGAGGACAGTGTGCACTGTTGTCCGTGTGCACTGTTCTCCGTGTGCATGTGTGCGGCACGTTTTGCGGTCCGAGTGAAAACGGACACACGGTACGTGAAAACACGCTGACATGTCTACGTGTGTCAGTGTCTCCGGTATGTGAGAAAACTGTCACCACACATACCAGAGACACCGACGTGTGAAAGGGGTCTAATGGTGCATTTTATTGGCATGCCACAGCCCACATTGTCTTATATGAAGTGGTAACCTCCATCATCACAGACCCAGCCCTCCTCATTCATCAAGGGTGTGTCTAATTAACATTTTGTCAAAGTGAAGGTAAGACACAGAAGTAAGATTTACCTTTCTTCAGTTGATTGATCTACTAGTAGGTATAAAAGTCACAACGATAGGGTTTTTGTAGATACAATATTTTCTTAAAATGTAAACTGGATCTTGATTGATTTCACAATACAAATATTTGCAACTTTTAGGTATGTTTATAGGATTATTATTGTGGTTTGTATTTTCTGGCACTTGCATTAAGTGTCTCTATTGTATGAGATGTGCTGTTCTCCTACAGCAGCAACCCTTCCAAGGCTTTCCAAAATCCTTGCAGCTCTGATACTAAAGAAACGATCTTACTAAGTAAACGATTGAGATTTTTTATCACAGACAGTTGTAAAAAGTGTAATACATGGCATGTAGCTAAACTTGTATTTGACTTTGGATCTGAAACCATAGAAGTAATAACACATTAAACACTGATAAAAAGTTCTGCTAACCTTAAGTATAGTAAGGAAATTAAATCCTGTTTCACACTACTTTTTAAAGCATTTTTTTTTCTTTTTTGTGACAGCAAGACTAAATCTTTAGGTTTCTATAGTAAAATATAAGGTCTGACAACAAATCCCATGGGATAAAGTCGTAAAAACCCCTGACCTGTAAGGGCCTGTGCACACATTGCAGGTTTGCCCCCCCCTTTTTTTTCTGCTCAAACTTGTCACAAAACCTGAAGGGTTTCCTGATGCCAACAAAGTGTTTAAAAATCCTGAAGCTTGAAATTTGTAGCATGTCAATGATTTCAGTTTTTCCTGCAAATTTCACTCCTAATAATGAGTAGAGAAACATTTGCACCAAAACCGCGTGTATTATACTTTGCGTTTTTCCTGCCAAAAGATGCAGAAATGTGTGCCCCAAATACTTGCCCCCCCAGGCTACGTTTTCGCTATAAGCTTTTGATGCTACATATTTTTGCTGCGTCGAAATCACAGATGTCTTACAGCTCCAGCAAAGTGGATGGGATTTATAGAAATCTCACGTCCACTGTGCTTTTTATTTTAATCAGCGTAAACTGACCTGCGGTGCACGTTATAAATCCACAGCATGGCGATTTCTTTTGCGTGCACGGTGAGTTTTCTGTGCGGAGTTTCCCCATAGTCTTGCATTAGATGCGAGAGAGAAAAAACAGCGGTTAAAAAAAACACGTTTTCCATGGTGGAAACACATCAAGTTTTATCGAAGCAAAAAAAAACCCAGTAAGTATCAGAAAAGCATTTTATTTAAAGCATGACAAACCCAGCTATGAAAACGCAATGACAAAATGCAAGTAACTTTATTTAAATAGGTGCAGAAATTCTACACATGCGGATAATTTTGGCTGATCGGGGTTTTGGTCAGTCGTGCTTGATCAAAACGCATCAGTAGTGAAAGCACAGTATTTTTTTTTTCAGTCTATTTATTAGCTGAAAAAAATCCTTCTATAAAAAGTCATTCAATTGTAAGGAATGCTTTACACCAAAAATGTGTTTGTTTTTTTTTCACATGCATTATAAGGCTACGTTCCCACGATGAGTTTTTGGTGATTTTTATTATTTTTTTTTTTACGCTGTGTATTTTTGAAAAAAATAACATATTTTACTTAATCTGCTCAGAAATGGTGCCTAAAATCTGCAACATCAAAAGCTCATTGTGGGAACATAGTCTTAAATCCCACAAAAAGTGTAGGTATTTGTGTATACAGTATATAGTACAAGAGTCATGATTTTTTTATTTTAAATTCAATTTATGAAATCCCTGCAAATTTGCAACATTTTTGTTTGCAAAAAGTAGTGCTTGAAATTTAAAGGCATCTGTAAATGTATAAAAAAAAATCATGTATGAAGGAGCCCAAAAATGTCTAAAAAGCCTAGTGCTATAGGTGCTACTAAAAGGGTAGCAGCATAGAAGTTACCGCTAAAGAGGGTTATTATTACTGCATATTGTAAAAGGGACAGTGGAACTGGTACATTCTCACATAACAGATTTGTTGCAGTTATTTTTCACGCCGATAAATAAAACTATTTTAGCTTTAACAGGAACCTGTCAGCAGTTTTGGCCGATATAAGATATGGCCATCGCCTTTCATGGCTTATAGACAGCATTCTATAATGCTGAATATCTGCCCCCAGCCCTGAAAGAACTGAAAAATAAGTTTTATTATACTCACCTGCAGGGTGGTTGGTCAGAGGGGTGTCACTCTTCTCGGTCCGGCACCTCCCATCTTCTTGCGATTCCGCCCTCCTGCTTGCTTCATGTGGATGAGTCGTCCATGCATCATCCACACAGGCTCCCCGGCATCGCGCTCCTGCGCAGGTGTACTTCTCTGCCTTGTTGAGGGCAGAGTAAATTACTGGAGTGCACAGGTGCCGGAAAAGGTCAAAGAGCTCCGGCACATGAGGTCCGGACCAAGACCAGCGACACCCATCGGACCGGACCGAACCCCTGGTGAGTATAATAAAACTTATTTTCCAGTTCTTCCAGGTAGGGTTAGGGGCTTATAGAATGCTGTAGATAAGCCCTGAAAGGCAGTGGCTGCATCTTATATCGGCCAAAACTGCTGACAGGTTCACTTTTAAAGGAAGAATTTTCAGCAGCCTCATTATCATCGCAGACCGGATTACAATAAATGGTAACACCGCTCTATATATAGTTAATGACATAGGATCCAGTAGTCACATTAGCTGATATCACATATGACTCTGATCCTCTTAAATACTTCCATACGTAGGCAGAGGAGTAACTATAGAGAGGGGGGACCTGACATTACAATTGAAGGCTGTACTAAGCTTGGAATCGTACTCCTTTGGTGGATCTGGCATAGTTTTTACGTATAAAATTAAGTGCAATAGGGAACTATAAATATAAAACTACACCTCCCAACATTCTGTAAGTCTCTGGCTGATGGGATATGTTGTAGTTGGAGCTTCATAAACTCTGGAAAGCCATAGGCAAGGCTACACAAGTAAGCTGTGAGCTGTACATGACTATCACCAGTCTTCATGGAGTAGGGTATATATTCTCTATAACTACACTTCACGTAGGATTCATTATAAGGCCTCATTCCCACGACAACTGGTATCGTGGTATCAGTGTACGGTCCGCATCTGATTTTACCATCAGCGTCATCATTGTTTCTCCTTTTGATTTTCATTGTTGTATACATTCAGCACATGGAGACTATCGATTGAGAATTGACGACTGTATGAGCGAGCCCTAAAACTGAGAATCAGTAGTCTATTAACTAGCAGTGGTCTATTGCGCCCTCTAGTGGTAGATGCTGCAAACAATATAACAGAACTTGTAGAAAAAAAACAGATATCAAGTTCATAATGATGCTGTATTATTATATGGAGCTATTCACACATTTGTATTCATAACTGTGTTTCTGCAGATATTTTTTATCCTTTAATATGCTGCATTAATGGCCGTTCAGAAGCTGTACATTATGTAGGTGTTGCGCACCAATAAAACATGATTTTTGTGGCAGCTTTTCAGTGAGAAATTTTTTTTATTCAAAAGCAGAACTGGACTTGGAAAGAATGGTGAAACACAAAAAGAAGGCTAAAATAATTTTTACATGATCTAGCTTTTTTTGCACATCTAATATTAAAAACATCGTGGATTTACAGTGAAAAAAAATTGCACTTTGTGAACATAACCTTACATACACACATTCAGTATTTGTTTGGGAATATCAGCAGTGGAACAATCAGGAAAAGCATAATGGAAACACGTCACAACATCTGTATCCTTTTTTTGGCTTAAAAAAAATCAACAAATGCTCAACATGTGTGCATAGCCTAAGGGAGCATTTGTTGAAGAGGGCTCAACTTGAAAACTTATTATTCTTCAACATCTCAAAAATCTGTGTGAACATGCTTTAGGCTTCCCTCAGACACTTTATTTTCCTTTGGGCTCATACTCCTTTACATTTAAATAGGACAAGTGCAATGAGATATAAAAAAAAAAAAAAAAAAAAAAAAAGAAAATCAGATTGCACTCTGACCAATGTTATTAAAAGATTTGAATTAATCTGCATTTTTTTTTCCTCAGCTCGGATCAGACTGAGAATAAAAATCAGTGCATGCTGCACATGGCCACATTTATTGGAGAGACTCGCCAATCCAAGTCAGTGGGTGGAAGAAAAATATCACACGGATCATGACTTTTACACACCCATCTCATAGGAAACCTGACATTTCATCAGCCAAGTTCAGTAACTTCACAGCATGAACAGTCAGAATAGAATAGATTATATAGAAAGATGTCACTGAGATATATAATTACTGCAGTGCATGCATAGCTTACTGTACATGTATCTAGCTAATAACTAAATAAAAGAAAAAAATGGGGTGGTGCCCCCTTATTTTTATTAACCAGCTGAGAGGTGGTATTAATAGTCTGGGAAAGAGGGTAGTAAAAATGGAGCTTTTCAGGCTTTTAATGTCAGCTCACGGCTGTCTATTTAGCCATTCCTGCTTATTAAAAAGGGGGGCCTCCAAAAAAAGATGTGGGGTCCCTCTTATTTTTATTAGCCAGCAAAGCTGAAGCAGACAGCTGCGGGCTGATATTAATAGCCTGGGAAACGGCCATGAATATTGAATATTGGCCCCCTTCCAGACTAATAACACCAGCCCTCAGCTGCCCCAAAAATAAAGCATCTATTACATTACAAAGCTGATATAGACCCCAAAACCATTACTTCGCTTGCCAATGCACCAGGGTAAATGGGAAGTGCTAGAATTGGTGCCTCTAATGAATGTGCCATTTCTGTGGTGGCTGAGAGCTGGTGTGATTAGTCTGGGAAGGGGCCAATATCCATGACCCCTTCCCAGGCTATTAATATCAGCCTACAGCTGTCTGCTTAGCCTTTGCTGGTTATTAAAAATAAGGGGGACCCATGTCCTTTATGTGGGGGTCCTATTTCTAGAAATCAGTAAAGGCTAATTTTTTCAGAGAATGATCACCAAACATAAATTCGGCACGAATATGGCACATTCGGATTTGTGATCAGAAACACAAGCAAAATTTTATAAAATCGGTAACATTCGATAAAAGTGCAGGAAAATATTTGCATTGCCACAAAAGTATTTTCAGCACTTTTGCAATGATAATGGTTGTGTATCATGAGCGTTTTGCATGTGTTTGATGAGGGGAAGGGGTTTGCAGAGCTCAGAGGCATGGTGTTCTTGTAAACTTTTTTTCCCTAACTATGTGTGCACATTGCGGCTAGCCAATCAGGGCGCAGGAAACATCCACAATGTTTTGACACCACGGCTTGTCATTGACTCCTGTAATCACATGTCCCTCTCCATATGAATAGCGGACATCTTGTTTTAGCGCTATTTTGACACTGTAACAGCGCAGAGAGGCTGCTCCTGATGCTGGCACTGTTATTAGCAAGATTTTAGCTAGTTTGTTAGGCGGTTGTATATCAGCCAGATAGTGTAGCTAGCTAATGTCCAGTGTGGCTGTTAAATTTACCTTCCAGCATTTTTTTTTTTTTTTTGCGGTACACCTGTCCTACAAGTGTGTTGTGCACTGCTTCTATTGTGCTCCATGCATGAATATAATATTCTAAATAATATTTTGTCACTAGATAAATGTGAGACTGCCTGCTGTATCACACCTTGTCATTCAGTGCTGTGATATGAACCTGTATGCAGACCTAAGGCACATTAAAAAAAAATATATAATTTTTCAGTTGCAAAAAGTTAGGCAGCCCACCGTAGCACACTGTCATTTTATTGGGTTGAAATTAAGCTGTAGAAGCCTGATCCAGACTCCACCAAAAAATTCTTATTCCTAATGTCATACAGTAGGGGACATCTAACTTTCAAGTTGTTTGTAGCATATCTTCTTTGTCATACAGGCCTTATCCAAACTCCAACAATTCTTTTTTCTGTGACTAATGAGATACAGCATGCCATATTTCACCTTGAAATTTACTGTTGCTGAAATTCAGCTGTTTGCGGAGGTGGTGCAGAGTTTAAAATCTATTTTTTTTGTTGTTGCAAATACTGTGCTCCTATCACAGTATCTGAGCAACATGCCTGGGAAAAAGCGAGGCCATGGTGGAAGGGTTGGTGTTCAAGGTGTACGTGGGGTAAGTGGTAAGGATAGTGAAAGCACTAGTGAATCAGCAATGTCATGTCTTATCCTAAGACATCTGACAACTACTGTTACTGGACGGACTACTCCACTACCTTTCTTTGGCAGATGCACAGTGGTATGCCTTGTTGATGATGGCCAGAAAGAGCATGTGATCGAGTGGATAGCAAACGCAGCTTCAAGTGGACTATCTTCCTCTTCCTCCACCTCAACATCACACCCAATACACTCCACAGAGGTGGCACCCAAATTCCCTCCTGCATCCCAACTCTCCAACCGTACAATTGACTGTATGGAACCACAGATGGGTGAGTCTGAAGAGCTGTTCACACATTCTATGCCATGGTCATCAGAAGTGTACTCAAAAGCTTCAGAGTCAAGATGAGGAAATCTGCACCGATGCACAAATTTTTTTTAACTTGGATGTGGGGCAGGACGAAGTAGGGTCCCAACAGCATCCCTCATCATCAGATATTAACCACTGGGGGAAAGGTGATCCTGATGAGATTCGGATATCTGAGACTCAGGCGTACTGTGCTGTCAGGGCAGGAAGAGGAGGAGGGTGACTCCAAGGGTGAGGAATGTGGTAACACAGAGGATGATGAGGTGTTAGATCCCAGTTGGTGTGTACATAGAGGCACACAGCTGAATGGGTCATCTGAGGAGGAAGACAGGGAGGTTACATTGCACCGTGCAGTGCAGACACGTAGTGATGCAGCCACGACAAGCAATGAATCATGTGACATGTGACAAGCCGCGTCCGTGGATCTGCATCTCGCAGGGGTGGTAAGGGTTGCCTAGCCTGGGCCTTTTTTTGACACTGCAAAGTTGTGCCAACTCGTGTAATCCTCTAACTTTGCAAAAAAAACTGAGTCAAGGTAAAAAGTGCAATAATTTGACTACTACATGCATGAATCTTCACATGCGCAATCAACATGCTTTACTGTGGGAATCCCACTGCACAAAAATGCAGACCAGCGGACCTCAACAACCATCAGCTGCCCAATCGATCTAATCTGCTGCTTTTTTCCTCCTCCTTTGTTACCGTGCCAACTATTGAGCCGCAGGTTCTTTACCAGTTCCAGTAATGCTGAGTGAGAGCCCGCCGTCAGTTATAATGAAAGCGGACATGCCTGCTGTCTTTGACCAGTCTCAGAGAACGAGCACCTCACAACTTTTTCAATCCATTGTAACATCTCCACCAGCACCTCTATCGCGGTCCAGCATTTTGTCCTGTTCACTGTACTGCACCCTCTCTCAGCACTGCAGCCAGCCCACAGTTCCGTATTTGTGGTCACGTAAAAGATTGTTTCCTCCTACGCATGACAAAGATAAGAGGTTGAACTCCACCATCTCCAATCTGTTGGACACAGAAATGTTGCCTTTCATTACTTATCGAAGAAAGCTGTGTCTGCGCTTCACCAGCATGTCGCAGACAACATCACTCGTTCCTTGACAAAATCTCTGTATGCCAGGGTTCATTTCACCACATACACTTGGACGAGTAAGCATGGCCAAGTGCGCTACATCTTGCTAACTGGACACTGGGTGACTGGTGGTTGTGAGAGCAGGCGCTGCTCCACAAGTCTTTCAATCCCCAAGGCTTGCAGGACAAACCTCTACATTTAACACTTCCTACACTGCTTCTGCCTCCTCTAGGGCCTCTACCTGCACCCTCAACCTCTGAGTTAATGAGACATGTGTTTTAACAGTGCAGAGCGAATTCCCACCACCTCCGTACTGCGCAGCCAGGGCTCTCCGCAATCAGGCAGTATTAAAATTGATATGCCTTGGAGATCGCAGTCATACAGTTGAAGAGTTGTGAACAGCTCTCCAGGTTGAGTTTGATCAATGGTTTTCTCTGCTGAACCTGCATCCAGGGAAGGCCTTGTCCGATAATGGTGTGAACCTGGTGGCGGTCCAATGGCGAGGCAAGCTCACACACGTGCCTTGCATGGCTCGCGTCCTCAACCTGGTGGTACAGCGTTTTCTCCGCCTCTATCCTGGCCTGGGTGAGTTGCTCCAGAAAACACATAAGCTGTGTGCTCATTTATGCCATTCACACCCCTCTGGTCATTGACTTGCATCGATATAGAGGTCCATGACAGTTAACAGGTCGATATGTGACGTGCCGACATGGTGGAATTCCACTCTGCACATGTTGAAGCAACTGTGGAAACAGCAACGAGCCCTGACGCAGTATGTCATGTCATATAGCCTGGGCCAAAAGACAAAAAAACTGACTGGCACATCCAAACTAGTGTGAATAGGTGCATACCAGGAGGAGCTACCTCCATATACAATATACAAAAAAAGTTGCACTCTATCATGCTAAACCATGTCAATGTGGAATATGTGAAATTTGAATAGCAATACGGCTTTGGAGTATTAGGAAAAATTTGAGACGCTTAGCATAAAATTTGGCCAAATATTATCTGCCCACCAATCATCGTCAAGGTGGTCTCAGTCTGATGAGTCCCTGACCTGTGTGAATGCCTCTCTAAGGCTGATGTCTGAATTCCTAGGTGAATGTGAACACCTATGTCAGCAATGCCTGCATTTATGGGTAAGTAGGGACCTGCTGTAATTAAAATCACCACCTGGTGGAGGGCGGAGTGCTCGTTCAGTAAGCTAACATACAAAAGACAAAAAAACTGACTGGCACATCCAGACTAGTGTGAATAGGTGCATACCAGGAGGAGCTACCCTCATATGTAATATACAAAAAAAAGGTTGCACTCTATCATGCTAAAGCATGTCAATGTGGAATATGTGAAATTTGAATAGCAATATAGCCTGGGCAAAAGTAGTATGGATGTGGCGCATATCACGTTTACAGAGTGGGCACAGATTAAGGACCTCTGCACCCTTCTGCACAGTTTCAAAATGGCTACTAAGATGGTTAGTGCTGACTATGTCATCAGCATCACTATTCCGGTCATCTATATGCGGGAGGAGATGGTGGTTCCAGAAGAAGAGGGGGATGCAGAAGGAATAACATTGCCTCTAAGTTCAAGACTGTCGTCACACAGGCGAGTGACAAGGGAGTGTGGATTACTGCGATTGAGGGGGGCTGATTATAACAGACAAACTGTTATTGAAGGTGCAAAATCTGAGGAACAAATGGAGGAGGAAGAGGTGATGGGCGAGCAACTGTCAGATAAAGAGGATAATCCTCCCCTCTCTGTTGTTCGTGGTTGGCTGGAGGGGACGGAGGAAACAAGCCTCATTGTTACCCAGCCACCAACACAGCATGGGTTTGGATCTCATGGTAGAGCCCGACATATGAGTGCCTTCTTGCTGCACTATCTGCAAAATGATCCCCGTATAGTTATGATTAGGGAGACTGCTGACTACTGGGTTGCCACTCTGTTAGATCCACGTTATAAAACAAAATTTTGCCAGGTGCTTCCGCCCTGGAAAGGAAACCGCAAATGCTGGAGTATCGAAACATGCTTTTACACAACCTTAAGAGAGCTTTTCCACCAAGACAGCAGTGAACACAGTTCGCAATGCAGCTCTAGACTTCCAACCTCCGGCACGTCAATTTGTCAATGCCAAAACATTAGCCGCAGCAGCAGTACTGGTGGAAGAGGTAGAAGCAATTTCTGTGAGTTGGCACTTTTTTAAGAGCAACTCCTGCACCAGCACAACTGAGTCCAAGTCTTACACGTGGTGAACGAATGGAGAGGATGGTGCAGGAGTATCTAGAATTGAATATCAATACCATTAGAGAGGTTTGGACCCTTTCACATTTTGTTATTCAAAAATGGATGAGTGGCCAGAGCTTGCCTCACACGCCTTTTGGAGGTTTTATCGTGCCCGGCTGCCAGCGTTCTCTCAGAACGTGTCTTCAGCGCTGCTGGTGGCGTCCTGACAGATAAGCGCATCTGGCTGTCCCCTGAAAGTGTAGACCGCCTAACTTTCATCAAAATGAACAAGTCATGGATCTCCAAGGACTTTTGCACCCCAATCGTAGACTGTACAGACTAGGTGATATTGCATTTTTAGTGGGATGCATTAATGTCACATAACTGCACTCTGTGATATCTTTAGTGTGGCTTCTGTGCCTGCTGTGGCGACTGCTGCTGCTGATGTTAACACAAATTTGTGGAAATGTGAACAGTCATGGTTGGTCTACATCTGATGGGTTAGCTGTAGTGGAAGACGTGTCGGCCCTCATTTTTTAAAATGTGAACACTCCTGGTTGGATGTCCATCTGCTGGATTGGGCGTAGTGGAAGACCTGTGGGTCCCTATTATACTATTTCTACTGTGGTGAAATTGATGCCACTTTGGTAATGTCTGCCAATAATTTTTGGAAATGTGAACACTCCTGGTTGGGTCTCCTTCAGTCTACGAAACTGATATTTGTGCCACCTGAGTGTGGCTCAGCATGAAAGCAGATAGAGGTGTTGCATGTGGTATCAGGGCTCCCAGCAAAGGGGCCCTACACTGATCCCTCATCCACCTCGTCTTACTGTGACGTTCAATTGAAAGCTGTAAATGCTGTACCAGACCCCGATATCCCGATACCACATGCCTGGCTGATTGCTGCAGTGCCATACTACAATTTGTACTGTGGGTGAATTGAGGCCACTTTCCTGGTGTCTATCCCTCATTTCATGTGTTATGGCAGCATTTGGGGCCCTTATAAGGTATTGTGCATGCGTTTGTTTTTGCCTCCCACTGACATGAATGGCGTTCGGTTATGTTCGGTGAATATTTGACAAATTAATCAGCGAATATTACAATTTTGGCGATCGCAATCTGAACCGAACATTGAAGTATTCGCTCATCTCTAATAGTAATAGCCCTCTATTGTTTATTGCTCCTTCCCAGACTATTAATACCATCTCTTAGCTATCTGCTTTTCCTCAGCTAGTTAATAAAAATAAGGGAGACACCACACACGATTTTTTTTCTTTTATTTAACAGCTAAATACATGAACAGTAAGCTATACAGGTGTAAAGCAGGTAAAAGGATGCAATAGCACAGAGGCGCAGAGCAAGGGTTAACATTGGTGTGGTTTTATTAACACAAAAGGGGTTCTCCTTGCAGGGAGCCAACAAGGGTTTAAACAATGTAAACAGTGTAAGCTTTTAATTCAACAGTCTTTTTTTATCAGGTTCAACTTATCGTGACTCCGCTGTCCTTTACACGCTTGCAGTCCGATGTGTGGTGGGATGTCGGTGGAGGCTGGTGCTGTGTCTTCATGCTTCCCCGCCCAACACACGGTACCACTTCTGGCGGCAGCGGGTGGTCACTGATTTTGCCCGCTGAGCCCCTAGTCCATTGAACTGCAGAGCTGAAGAGTGCAGCTCTGCACAAGTTCTTTTCTGTGCACCTGCCAATACCTGGATGCGCGCACCGCAATGCTTCACTTGGCTCCCAACACTTGGTATGCCCGCTGGTATCTGGTTAGCCACACTGTGACGCTTCCCTCAGTGCCCATCTCTCTGCACATTCACTGGTACCCGGGAGTCTCTACTCTGCAGTGTCTCTCTGCGCGGCGCACAGCAGGTCCCTTCTATCTCTTCCCTGCAGTGGGAACTCTCTGCCTTTTCCCGAGCTCGACTCCTTGTCTTTCCCTGGCTTACTACGCCCCCTCTCTGCAGGTCATGGGTCCTCTCCGTCCTCAATTTCCTTCCACACCCCTGCAACAAGAGGCACGGCCCCAGCAGTTCCAGATCCGGTGCTCTGTCAGCACTCACAGCCCGGTCTTCCTCCTTACACCCCGTTCTTCTTTAACTCACCATTCCACGGGCAAGAGCTCTTTCACCAGGCGTTCACAATTCTCAACTTCTGGGATGATTCATTACCAAATGAATTGATCTTGCTCATAACGGGTGGGAGGCACTCCAGCCGTCGTTCACACTGATCACCGTAATCCGGGTTGACCGATGGGAGGTGGGGGGTACTTTGGGTCCAGTGGATGGCGATGTTCACGTATAGTTACTCAGTCTCTCCAATCCATCTCGCCACACAGGCACTGGACTAATTATATATTTCAAAGACCTCTTTCTATTTATCTAAATATCTATTCTATCTACTCTGACAGTTCACTCTGTAAATTTATTGTACTGTCCTGATGAAATGTCGGTTTTCCTATGAGATAGGTGCGTAAAAATCATACAGTACATGCACTGTCTGTGTGCCTTGCAATTTTTTTTTCTTACACCCATTGACTTGCATTGGCGAGTCTTGTCCGATATACGCTTCCAAATGCAGAATGCTACTTTTTTTGTTTGTTTGTTTTCCATAATCTGATCCGAGATGAGACAAAAAAATCTCAGATGAACACATAATCATTGAATAACATTAGACAGAGTGCAATCCCATTTTTTTGCGTTTAAATCGGACAAGTGCATTCCGATAGTGTGAGCCCTAACTTAAATGAAAACATAGTAACCCTTAACTTGTCTGACGGCACAAGACTTTATTAACATAGACTTGCATATTCAAGTTGTGGATTGTTACATGTATGCCGGATCAAAACCAATAACAGCACAAGAAGCCAACACAGAATCACAACCCTCATCCACACAGAAAAACCTCACCAGAAACACCAGCAGTAACTAAATACATCTGTATAACCCCTAGCAGTATAGAAACACAGCCTCAAAACCCTTATTTTTTACAGGAATACATCACCAGGACCACCATCAGTACATGAATTCATCACCAAAACCACAATCAGCACATGGTACATCAATTGTAACAACTTGCAGTATGTTCTTAATAATGGAAAGAAGATACTAGAAGTTGTTGCTATCAGTCATCAGGCTGCGGACCATACAGGAACCTCAGTATTGATGAGAATTAGTCAATATCTGTGACAGTCACTGGTCACAGATAACTCTTTTAATGAGTCTCAATTTGGTGAGAGCCTCTCATCTAGCCAATTCAGTTCTCATACTTTGCACTGACGAGGGCCAATAGCCCGAAACACCGTGTCTGCAAATTGAGATTCTGATTTGGCTTTTATCCTAAGTCATATTACAAGACTCGTTAAAGGGTTGATTGTGACTTGTTGGATCGCTACTTCCAACAGGTGGCGCTATAGAGTTCAGGTTCTCTTTTTTTCAGAAGAGGCAATTTGCATATTACATTTCCCAGAGGAGCATTGCACGGCGAATAAGCCTCCTTGCCTTGACACTCCAGAGCTGGTATCTCACTCTCCACAAGGAGAAACCTTACCCCTTAGACCCTAAAAATTTAGCAGTAATTTTCATTTTTTTCAAGGAAATGTACAAAACTTATTTTTATAGGGACCTGTTCATTTTTTAAGTTACTTTGGGGATGCTACATATTGGAAACTTCTGAAAGTGAAACCATTTTAAAAACCGCACCCCTCCATGTATTCAAAATTGCTTTAAGGTAGTTTATTAACCTTTTAAGGTACACTACCGGTCAAAAGTTTAGGGTCACTTAGAAATTTCCTTATTTTTGAAAGAAAAGCAGTTTTTTTTCCAATGAAGCTAACATTAAATGATTCAGAAATACACTCTATACATTGTTAATGTGGTAAATGACTATTCTAGCGGCAAACGTCTAGTTTGTAATGCAATATCTTCATAGGTGTATAGAGGCCCATTTCCAACAACCATCACTCCAGTGTACTTATGGTATTTTGTGTTCGCTAACTGTGTAAGAAGGCTAATAGATGGTTAAAATACCCTTTAAAACCCTTGTGCAAGTATGTTAACACAGCTGAAAACCGTTTGGTTGATTAGAGAAGCTATAAACCTGACCTTCCTTTGAGCTTGTTGAGAATCTGGAGCATTACATTTGTTGGTTCCATTAAACTCTCAAAATGGCCAAAAAAAAAGAACTTTCTTGTGAAACTCGACAGTCTATTCTTGTTCTTAGAAATGAAGACTATTCCATGCGAAAAATTACCAAGAAACTGAAGAATTCATACAATGGTGTGTAGTACTCCCTTTAGAGGAGTGCACAAACAAGCTCTAACCAGAGAAGCAAGACAAGTGGGAGGCCCCGCTGCACAACTGAGCAACAAGACAAGTACATTAGAGTCTTTACTTTGAAAAATTGACGCCTCACAGGTCCTCAACTGGCAGCTTCATTAAACAGTACACATTAAACGCCAGTGTCAACATCTACAGTGAAGAGGCGATTTGGGGATGCTGGCCTTCAGGGCAGATTGGCAAAACAAAAGCCAATATTCCTCTGTCCAATGTCTGTGTTCTTTTGCCCATGTTAATCTTTTCCTTTCATTTAAGCCAGTCTTAAATATGGCTTTTGTTTTGCCAATCTGCCCATCCCCAAATCGCCTCTTCACTGTAGATGTTGACACTGGCGTTTAATGTGTACTGTTTAATGAAGCTGCCAGTTGAGGACCTGTGAGGCGTCAATTTTTCAAACTAAAGACTCTAATGTACTTGTCTTGTTGCTCAGTTGTGCAGCGGGGCCTCCCACTTGTCTTTCTTCTCTGGTTAGAGCTTGTTTGTGCACTCCTCTAAAGGGAGTACTACACACCATTGTATGAATTCTTCAGTTTCTTGGTAATTTTTCGCATGGAATAGCCTTCATTTCTAAGAACAAGAATAGACTGTCGAGTTTCACAAGAAAGTTCTTTTTTTTTGGCCATTTTGAGAGTTTAATGGAACCAACAAATGTAATGCTCCAGATTCTCAACAAGCTCAAAGGAAGGTCAGGTTTATAGCTTCTCTAATCAACCAAACGGTTTTCAGCTGTGTTAACATACTTGCACAAGGGTTTTAAAGGGTATTTTAACCATCTATTAGCCTTCTTACACAGTTAGCGAACACAAAATACCATAAGTACACTGGAGTGATGGTTGTTGGAAATGGGCCTCTATATACCTATGAAGATATTGCATTACAAACTAGACGTTTGCCGCTAGAATAGTCATTTACCACATTAACACTGTATAGAGTGTATTTCTGAATCATTTAATGTTAGCTTCATTGGAAAAAAACTGCTTTTCTTTCAAAAATAAGGAAATTTCTAAGTGACCCTAAACTTTTGACCGGTAGTGTACTTTTCAGGAATTAATGCAAAGTGGCATAACAGGAATTAAAGTTTATTTTTAACACCTAAATTTTGGTAACTTCTGAACAGGCCGCTATAGCCGGCAGACTTTAAGGCTGTTATTTGCCCATGAATTGCCATCGCAAACATCTGGACCACATGATAAAGATCTGAAGGTACCAATTGGGTTAAAAAGGGAGTCCCCATACTTTTAACCAACTAGATGCCGTAGTAACTGACAGCAGCATTTAAGGGGTTAAACGACCATGGTCTGTGCAAGCGCTGATCGTGGCTAATGTAGCAAGTTGTGAACTATAGTGTACAGCCGACAGCTGCTGGATTGTCACCTGTATGGGGATGCTATTCTTATATCTCAGGTCAGAAAAAAAGATGTATTGGTAGTCACTAATGGGTTAAAGAAATTAGAGAGTTAATTCTGTTTGTGGGGGAAAAAGAGCAAATCAGTTGTCTAATCCTGGTCTTCACTTTTAACTTTCCTTATACTGTAGCATTTCTTTAGATTAAATTTTTTGTATTTCTGTTGCTCAGACTTTGCATTTAGTACATTTTAATTCTATGTGTAAGTACAATAAATATGAACATCCTAAACTTGTCACCTGACAGTGAACACACACTCAAATCAGTGCAAATAAATGTTGGAACAGCAACACTGAAATAGCTGGTGGATGAAGAAACTTGGCTGCAGGGTTGTGATACTCTGTACAAATACACTCTGCAGTTCAAGGTCTCATATAAAGGCACACAAATCTATGTACTTATTTTATTTCCACCTCATAATGATGTGTTTGAGCAGAGTAAAACTAAATGGAGCATTATGAAAGGCCGTATTTAGGAAATTGCTATTTACTTATCCTTTACCGATATATACAGGTGCTTCTCACAAAACCAGAATATCATCAAAAAGTTAATTTATTTCAGTTTTTTCAATACAAAAAGTGAAACTCATATATTATATAGAGTCATTACAAACAGGGATCTATTTCAAGTGTTAATTAGAATACTTTATAACACTTTATAACACCAGCTTGAAAAATGATTTTAAAATCCAAAATGTTGGCCTACTGAAATGTATGTTCAGTAAATGCACTCAATACTTGGTCGGCGCTCATTTTGCATCAATGCAGCGTGGCATGGAGGCGATCAGCCTGTGACACTGCTGAGATGTTATGGAAGCCCAGGTTGCTTTGATAGCAGCCTTCAGCTCGTCTGCATTGTTGGGTCTGGTGTCTTTCATCTTTCTCTTTACAATACCCTATAGATTCTCTATGGGGTTAAGGTCAGGCGAGTTTGCTGGCCAATCAAGCACAGTAGTACTGTTGTTTTTTATACAATGTACTGGTACTTTTGGCAGTGTGGACAGGTGCCAAGTCCTGCTGGAGAATTAAATTTCCATCTACAAAAAGCTTGTCGGCAGAGGGAAGCATGAAGTGCTCTAAAATTTCATGGTAGACGGCTGCGCTGACTTTGGTCTTGAAAGAATACAGTGGACCTACACCAGCAGATGACATGGCTCCCCAAACCATCACTGTTTGTGGAAACTTCACGCTAGACCTCAAGCAGCTTGGATTGTGTGCCTCTCCACTCTTCCTCTAGTCTCTGGGACCTTGATTTTCAAATTAAATGCAAAATTTACTTTCTTCTGAAAACAACACCTTGGACCACTGAGCTACAGTCCAGTTCTTTTTCACCTTGGCCCAGGTAAGAAGCTTCTGGCGTTGTCTATTGGTCACGAGTGGCTTGACACAAGGAATGTGACACTTGGAGCCTATGTTCTGGATATGTCTGTATGTGGTGGCTCTTGAAGCAATGACTCCAGCAGCAGTCCACTCCTTGTAAATTTCCCCCAAATTTTTGAATGGCCTGTTCTTAACAATCCTTTCAAGGCTGCAGATATCCTGGTTGCTTGTGCACCTTTTTCTAGCACACTTTTTCCTTCCACTCCACTTTCCATTAATATGCTTGGATACAGCACTGTGTGAACAACCAGCTTCTTTAGCAATGACCTTTTGTGGCTTACCCTCCTTGTGGAGTGTGTCAATGACTGCCTTCTGGACATCTGTCAAGTCAGCAGTCTTCCCTATGATTGTGGAGCCTACTGAAACAGACTAAGGGACCTTTTTAAATGCTTAGGAAGCCTTTGCAGGTGTTTTTTGTTAATTATTCTAATTTACTGAGATAATGGCTTTTGGGTTTTCATTGGCTGTAAGCAATAATCATCAACATTAACAGAAATAAACATTTGAAATAGATCACTCTGTTTGTAATGACTCTATATAATATAGGAGTTTCACTTTTTGTATTGAAGAACTGCAATAAATTAACTTATTGATGATATTCCAATTTTGAGAGAAGCACCTGTATTTAATGAAACTATATGCTATGACTCAAGAACAAAATAAATGTTTTCCAAAAGTTGTGAAATGACATCTGTAGAAGACTATGTAGCCTTACTGTACCTCCAAAAAATTGTGCACTCTTCCAAGTATGTTTTTTGGTGGACGTTTGCTAGACTCAATACTGTTTGGGGTGATCACATCTAATATACGGTATCACATGGAGCACCATGTGGCGCTGCAAAAAGTCTCAAAGTTAAATTTGGTGCAGGCAATTTACTGATTGTGACCCTATTGTTTGAGTCACTGATCCCCTGAACTTACCGTTCCTTCTGGTTTTTGTGAGCTAGCATCTTTCTACTCCTTTCAATAACTTTTTTTTAATATGTTGTTAAGTAGCTCTTCTCTGAGATTGGGCGAGACAGGCAAGCCTTTACTCCCAATCTTGTCCATGACCATACCTCCCAACTTTTGAAGAAGGGAAAGAGGGACAAAGGCTGCGGCAAATTTTAGGCCACGCCCCCAAACCACGCCCATTTCACTAGTCACACCCATATCCACGCCCCAACCACACCCAAGAATGGATGGAGCGTACCGTAAAATCCTGACAACCTCCTTCCCTCAGCCAGGACATTAAGAATGGGTTGTGGCTGGGTTTTCCAGCAAGACTATGACCCAAAACATACATCCAAGGCAACAAAGGAGTGGATCAAAAAGAAGCACATCACAGTCCTGACATGAAGTGTGCAGGCCCCCGACATGTGCCAGTATATACACTGCCCCCAACATGTACCAGTATAACAGTACATATACACACTATATATGGACACACTGTACACTACATATTTATACAGTGTACACTGTATACCCTGTACACTATGCAATTATACATTGTATATACCTCGTACACTACATGTTCACTGTACATATATACCCTGTACACTATATATATATATTCCCCGTACACAACATCAAGACTGTATATATAGGAGAGTCTCCATTGGAGAAAGAAGCAGATAAACATAATTCTACTCTATCTTAGGTTAGGTTCACATTGCATTAGTGCAGGCTACTCAACGTATGCATTAAACGGACTGCGCTAATTCAAGTGCCTTTTAAAGATCGCGTTATGCGATCGCGCTAGCGGTGACGGACCCCCGAAGGCTGGGTTAACATTGCGTCAATGGCAATACGCTGACGGCATCCGTTACATAGCGGCACTAACGCTATGTAACGGATGCGTTAGCGCACCCATAGACTGAAATTATGTAGCGCATCGCTAACGCATGTCATACTTGGCATGTGTTAGCGATGTGCTGTCATTCTGTGACAGACACTCGGACGCAGTCTGCAGCGTTCGGGGGTCCATCACCTCTAGCACGATCACGTAACGCAATCTTTAAAAGGCAGTTGTGTTAGCGCAGTCCGTTTAACGCATATGTTGAGCAGACTGCACTAACGCAATGTGAACCTAGCCTAATGCTGCAGACCGCGTTCGACGGTCTGTCACAGAATGACGCCACATCGCTAACGCATGCCAAATATGACATGCGCTAGCGATGCGCTACATAATTGCAGTCTATGGGTGCGCTAACACATCCGTTACATAGCGTTATTGCCATTATGTAACGGGTGCCGTCAGCGCATTGCAATTGACTCAATGTGAACCCGGCCTTACAGAGGAATCCTACTGACCCATCGACATGGTGCCAATTGCTGTCAGTCAGCTTCATGACTGGATCTCTACACTACTGAATCAGGAGCCTCAGGACTGAGAGAAACCACTGGTATACTGTCTCTCAGTATACCATAGCCAAGTGAGACACTGATTGTTTACAGCCAGAGAGTGACGCAGGCAGGCTTAGACAGCACTGAGGATGATGTGGAAACAAATGGCTGGCACAGTGCAATGTCTCAGCCCTGCCTGCCTCACTCTCTGGCTGTAAACAATCCCTCCCCCGGTGCACAGATGAGCGCTCCATGCAGTACCCGGCTCGCACTCCAAGAGATGATGATCTCATCCTGCCTTTATCACTCTCATATGCTGCCGCGCATGGAGCTGCAGCATCTGAGAGCGAGACAGGCAGGATCTGGGATCATCATCTCTTGGAGTGCGAGCCGGGTACTGCATGGAGCGCTCGATGCACCACCGCCGCCGGATCTGTCCTCCCGAACTAGCATTACCTCCTCGTGCTGTACCAGCTGACCGCCGAAAATGAGGTCAGCGGTCACTTCCGGTGGAACGTGACAAGTGACTGTGAGAAAGAGCTCCCAGGCCCCGGGGTATCCGCTGTGCACTCTGCTGTCATCAATGCCCAACCACGATCGCGGGACAGTAAGCCTCCCGGCCGGGACAGCGGGACAGGGACTTGAAATCGGGACTGTCCCACTGAATCCGGGACGGTTGGGAGGTATGCCATGACTCTGTCACTGGTTGTGCTTCCTTGGACTGCATGAAAAGTACTAGCTATAGCTTACCAGGTGCACCCCACAAGATCTTCCATTTTAGGGATGCTGGAATCCGGTAATTTATCCCTAGGCAATGTATAAGTTCTTCCTGCTTCCGATAGATCACTGTCAAGAAAAGTTCATTTACATGCTGTGGCAGACACATTAGGATGAAATCATAAGGACATGTAAAAGCCATTGTTCTAATGTTTTGAGGGTGGAAGTTCAGTTTTCCCCATGAAAACCTGTCTTTTATGTATCTTACACTTGACAGGTGGCATTATTTCAATATGATTCAACTCCTTGACTCTTCAGCCAATTTTAGTTTTTTGTTTTTTCCTCTTGTCATAGATAACAGCAGGGGTATTGTGCAGATTCCACCATTGCCACCATTATGTCATGGAGAACAGTCTGAGGGTCACACAGATCCTACCGCTGCCACCAATTGTTAAAGATGACACCAGGGAAACCCCACCTCTGTCACCAGTTTGTCAGGGGACGCAACTCCACTGCCTCCAATCGTCAGGATAATTGCACCAATTAATAAAGAGTGATGGATAAGGCTGTGGCTGTTTCCACTTCTAGACCAGTTATTGGGAACTCGCACTGAGCGTATGGCATATACACATCTGATTCCAGAACATGGAATATATCTCTCTACCATCTCTCTATCATCTCTTTCCTACCCAGTAAGAGAACCGCTAGCTGCCTGCCACCACCAATCGTTATGCCACCACCAATGGTGCTAGTGCTGCTCAGAGGTGTTTTACACCATCTGGTACCGCTGTCAATACTAACATCGATTGGCATAGCAAAAACTAAAAAAAAAATTAAAAAAAATCAGAAAAATGAAGAAAAATACTATGCCAATAAATATATTTATGTAAAAACAAAAATAAAACATTTAAGAACATATAATTGGTATTGCCTCATCCGGAATGACCTGACCTATAACCTCTTTAGTGAACGCCGCAAAAAAATCATGCTTTTTCATCATACCGTCGAACAAACAGTGAAATAAAACGCAATCAAAAGGTTCAATGTAAATCAAAATGGTACTGCTGAAAATATCACCTTATCCCACAAAAAGCAAAACACCATACACATCAGCGTAAAAATAAAAAAACTATAGCTCCCAGAAAATAGATTTTATTGTGTGAAAGCAATAAACCTAAAATAAAAGATATACTGTATTTTGTGGACTATAAGACTCACCACAAATTTTGGGTAGGCAAAATAGGACTGGCACTTGGCAGCTCTGTATATGGAATCTGCAAACTATTCTAGGAAAATCTGTGTTCCAAGAATTGAATAGCGCTCTTTCCCTAACTAGTCTCGCCATGTGGCTAAGCGTTACTATACAGACACATATGGGGTATTACCACTATCAGGTGAAATTGTGTGCTAAATTTTGGTGCCATTTTTACACATACCACCTACCACCATGTGAAAATTTGGGACTAATGTAAGTGGGTGTGATGTAAGAATGAGAATCCCCAGCTCTGTGCGGCCTTTGCATATAAGAACTGCCATCAACTGTCCAAACAGGACCATGAAGAACAAATTGGAAGAGGAAGAGTTGCAGGAGGGATGAGTTTAGCCGGAGCATAGGGTCAAGTGATCTTAATGATGTAGTTTCCTGGTATAAGAGAAGGAAGCTGAGGCCGAGATGCCAGGCTGTGACACCAAGCTTGAGTCAGCGGGTTGTGGCGCATCTGGAAGTAGCATCTAGACCAAGGTTCCCCAACTCCAGTCCTCAAGGCCCACCAACAGGTCATGTTTTCAGGATTTCCTTTGTGTTGCACATGTGATGCAATTATCACCTGGGAAATACTAAGGAAATCCTGAAAACATGACCTGTTGGTGGGCATTGAGGACTGGAGTTGGGGAACCTTGATCTAGACAACACCAATCAAGGTTTGAGAACCAGGCTGTACTGGGCAGCATTCGGGACCCAGACTTGCACCAGACAAGTTCCGGAATCCAGACGACACTGGTCAAGAGTTGAGGACCAGCCCTCATCTCATTGGGTTCGAGAGACATCTGCCATTGGTAAAGCACTGAAGATTAATTGAGGATCCTCGCCTGGGGGTGGACACCTGTGGTAGTGAACAGGAGGCACAAGTGAGTCAGGTCGTTGCCTCCAGCAGTGGAGTATGGTATAGGGGTTAGCCTGGGGTAGTGCAGCAAGCAGGACGGGGACCGGTCGATGTGAAAGAAGCCCAGCGAACTCTGCTAGACTTTGTCACAAAGACCTGTGGACTAGTAGGAAGAGCTGGAGACCCCCGCTAAAGCCTGTTCTAGAGAAAGAAGCAGCACAGTGACACCCATAGTACTGTGGCTAACACCCCTGTTAGAAGTTTGTAAGATTATATAGCAAGAGAGTGTTATAATAGCTAGAGTGAACTTTAGAATTCATTGCATATTTGGTATTGTGTGTTGTAATTACTCTGCTTTATACTGTTCACTGATTCCACAGTTACCCCATTTCCCTTTCCACATTAGAGAAATACAGTTTAATTGGTTACTCCCGACTAGCCCTTTTTTGCGTGTTGCATCCGGTCACCTGTTTAAATTTTCATAGTCAGCAAGGATGCAACATTCCAGCATAGAAATGGTGGATGAGTCAGTAACCACATCCGCCAGGGGAGCATTCCCCTGGCAGCTATGCGTAGCAACCTCCTGAAGTTTACAGGAAGTAATTTATTGCTGTGGGACTGGGTGGAGCATGTATCCCAAGAACCTAACCGTACAGGTGGAGTCAGCACTATTGCCCTTAGACTGCACGACAGACCACAACCAGGGTCTGTGACACCGTAGATAAAGTAATTAAAATCTTAGAAGACATGCACGATGACACCACGAAGCTAAGTAACTTGTACATGCGCCTTTTCCATTGGGTCCAGGTGGAGGGCAAGACTGTGGCCCAGTATTTAAAGTCTCTGCAGGAATTGATGGTCCACATCACTAAGAAGACCAAGGATGAAAACAGAGGGCTGAGAACACCAGATGAGATGCTGCTGGATCAACTATTTGCTGGTCTGAGACCCTTATTTAAGGCAGGCCATGAAAGAGCACCTACACTCTGCCCAAATCTTCAGGAAGCTCAAGTTGGGGTTAGAGTCCTGACAGGTATGGTCTTGAGTCATGAAGTTGCTACCTCCTGGAGCAACAGATATGGAGCCTGACTGGGCCCAAGACCTACAGTGCTGGAATTACGATAGGAGGATGCACATTTACCAGGATTGTCCAAATCGGGGGAAAAAAGGGGAAGTCTGTTTAAACTAGTGAGACCCACTGTCAAGGAGTGCACCGTAGGGTTTCACACCCCAGAGAGAGGATGAAGACTCCGAAGATTTTGTTTCCGAGAGACTAATTAACTGGGCAGAGTTTAATGGACAACTCATCTGCTGTTTGATGGACTCTGGGTCTCAGGTGACCACTACGCCCAAAGAGTATTTTTGAACTCACTTCCCAGATGTCGCCCTCTCTAGAAGGGAACCAACTATTAGGCTGGTGGCTGCTAGCCAGTTGCCCATTCCGGTGGCAGTAGTGTGAATGTCTCTACCAGTATCTGGGAAAGAGTTGGGCATAAAAGGAATCATATTTGTTAAAGGCCTCAGAGGAGGGGGACACATGGTGACCCTGGGGATGAATGCCTTGAAATAAGGAGGACTATTTCTGGCTGATGGACAACAAGTGAACAGTTGGACCCGAGTAACCCGTCATCATGCAAGTAAGAAATGGAGGTCAAACTGCGGAAGTGCCACTACTTCCAGATAGACTCTGGGAAAAAAAGTGTCCCAGGTATTCACTCTATCAAATATTGGAGTAAGTGGGCGCAGTACAGAAATGGCCTACTACCATGCTGAAAGCATTCCTGGGACTGATTGGAGGTTCTTCAAGAACTTTGCCAAAATTGCAGCACAGCTCAATGAACTGTTAAGAGGAACCGCAGGTGGAACCAAGCAGCAGCCAATCCAGTGGGGCCCCAGCCAAGTAGAAGCTCTTCAGACTCTGAGGATTAGGCCGGCGTCACACTGGCGACAGAATCGGACGACTGCAATACGATGAAAAATCGTATTGCAGTCTGCCCTATGTTAATCTATGGAGCAGCTCCCAGTATCAGATTTTTTGTGGTCCGTTTTAAACGTCCGTGTGCAATCGCAGCATGCTGCGATTGTCACCGATTGTGGGTCGACTATCGCCAATGCAAGTCTATGGGAGCGATGAAAAATCTGATTACAAACGGACCGCATGTGTGACTTGCGATTAAATCGCATCGGTGTCCTTTAGAAAAGCCGGCAATTCATCCCCGGCTATACTGTAAAATCCCACTGACAGCCAGCTTTAATAAAGAATAGAAAGAATAGATATACACACATAGAATACATATATATATATATATATATATATGTAATTGTGACATGTATATATATATATATTTATAGTTCCTAGACTTCTACATACTGTAATAGCCGCTAATTCAATTGCCGGCTTTTGTGAAATCACAGAAGCCGACATGAAATGATACATTGTTTCCACACAGTTAACCATGTCATTTCCTGTATTTTGATATTTGTTTAGAACTTACAATTACATGAGTGTATTTGTGCAAAATTTCAGACATGTAGGGGTTAATTAAAGGTGTAAATTCGTTGAAAAAAAATGCGTGGGCTCCCGCTGTATTTTCTCCACCAGACAGACAAAGCAAGCGAGTGGGGGCAGATAATAATAGCCTAGGGAGGGTACATTTTTTTTGTGCCCCCCCTGGCTACTAACATCTGCCCCCAGACACCCCAGAAAGGGCAAATCTATAATTAGATTCGCCCTTTCTGGCACTTTGCCCGTCTATTCCCATTGCCCAGAGCTCTGATGAAGAGGGATAGCAGTCCCTAGAAACGCGTCAGCCGAACTTAGCCCCTGTAATCTTATGCAATCTTATGTGCGCAAGACAAATTGGTGACGTCACCCCATTGTCCCGCCCCTTCTTGTCGCTACCTCGGCGCTGCTTCCGGCCAGGGCGCGCCGAGTGTTTTGCCGACCTCCACCGCACCAACGCTCTCTATGCAGAGGCTTTTCCTGCAGTCACACAGATCCAATCTTCACTCAGTGAGTACAATGGCACTTGCCATTATCATATGAACCCGCTGCATGAACATACAATCATTTTCTAACGCTCATTATAGCAAGCTCCCAGGATTAGCAATTACTTGGTACAGACACTCATCTTCTTAAAGTCCACGTCGGGATATATACTTCTCCCTCTGGCACCGCAGTGAGTATAACATCACTGCGACTAATCACTACTTCGAATAAGCAGTTAATTACTAGCAAAGTTCCATCTGTTATAGGCATTTATCCTATCTACGCAAGTATATACAATCTCCTACTGTGGCACCACTGAATTTGGTCACTCAGTGTGTTCTATCATCCATGTACACATCTAGCTTCATCTTGTGAGTATCCATTTCATAAGTACTAGTAAGTACAATATATGAGGTATAACTTAACATTTTGCTTTATTTAATAATTCACTGGTTATTTTATTATTATTTTAGCATTTACCCAAAGTTGATAATCTACAATTTTCGAGCAATCCTACTTTTGACAGTGAGTTCTCCTCTTTTTATTCTCTTTGTCCAATATTGTTAGTTTCTATCCGGTGTTCCTAGTTAGCGCGGCATTTATTTTTATATTTTTAATGTATCATTTCATGTCGGCTTCTGTGATTTCACAAAAGCCGGCAATTGAATTAGCGGCTATAACAGTATGTAGAAGTCTAGGAACTATAAATATATATATATATATATATATATATATATATATATACACATGTCACAATGACATGTGTGTATATATATATATATATATATATATATATGTGTTCTATGTGTATATATCTATTCTTTCTTTTGTGATTGAAATACTATTCTTTTGGATCCATTATATGTCAGTTTTGCAAGCCTGCGAGAAATTCTCGCAAGTCGGATGAAAATCGGATGTTACAAGGTACACACACATGCGACTAAATCGCATCTTTGAAGGAAAAACGGATGACAGAAGGATGTGTGATGTTTGCATTTTGATCCGGCAATCGACCGACTAAAACGGACCGATTTTTTGTAGTTGTGTGTGACTCCGGCCTTACACTGATACACCCATCCTAGCCTACACTTATTTCTCCTAGCCCTTTGTGCTGTATACCGATGGGACTTTGTATGGGTTGGGAGCGGTGCTGGCCCAAGTGCAAGAATGAAGCAAAAGAGTGATTATGTATGCCAGCCGGTCGCTGAAAGAATCTGAAAAGAACCCTGATAACTATAGTTATTTCAAGTTGGATTTACTGGTGCTTGTATGGGCTAGGTACCAAAAGTGTGCAGAATACCTGTCTGAGTCGGAAGTACACATACGGATGGATAGCAATAATCTCGCCCACCTGGAAAATGTGAAATTTGGTGCACTGGAACAGAGAATCGAGAATTTGGTGTCACCTGGCAGGTGGTGGACCCAGAAGAGATGGTGGTAAGCCTGCCCAAAGAAGCTCAAGAAAAAGGTGCCCACTTTGTTACAGAGAAGAACTACAAATGGTTGCAACATCTGATATATTGGCCTCAAATATGACAGACGGTCTAGACACAGCTGGTACGTATGACATGTGGAAAGACTTGGCGTCCCCTCTGCCGGCATTGGAAGAAGTATTGAATCAAGATAAGAAAATCGGGGTGACAGTTGCTGCGCTCAATCGTTGAAAGCATTCTTTCTCTACGTATACAATTGACCTGACTAAGGGGTCACGTAAACATTTCAATAAAGGAACTTTTTCCATGTACTGAGTGCATTGAGTGTGGCACTGGTCACCCTGATTTTCTCATCTTGATTCATAAGAACGTACCATAGATAATACTTTCATGACAGACAGCTGAACCACATGGTGCTCTGATCATAATGGTGGTAAATAGTTGTGATGATGTTGGGTGCTTATGTTTTTAACAATTTTCCTTGCATTGTTGTGTGTTGCACACAATGCTATGTTATAATAGTGTAACAGGTTGCGGGATGCAGTAATGAACAGGAGGCAGAGCAAGGGTTAACAACTTTAATTAACAATGGGAGACTCCATGCGGGGAGGTGAACAGTTAAATGAGGGAATAAATGGTTCTATTTGCAAAGGATATGCAGAGTTAAGGAACAATGAATCAGGTAACGGCAGAAGTTCCTCAGTCTGTGACTTCAGCTGGAAAGTCAATAGCGCCAACAACGGCTGGCGCGATGATTATCCAGGAAGATCCTGTAGGAAATGAGGATCCATCTTCTGGTGGCAGCGGTCGGTCTCCGGTACCTTCCGCTGAGCACCTAGTCCATAAGGTGATGCGGCCGAGTCAATTAAGGCCTCAGCGCTGTTCGGGTCCAATGTAGACCGTCAAGTGTCAACTGGCAAATCAGGGTGCAAGTGTCTGTCCCATACCCAGTTTTTCTTATGTGGCATGTGTGCTGTACTCACGGACTCGGAACGAATGGCACCTTGCTCTCTGGTAGTCACCAGGCACCTTGCACCTCTCTCTGAAGTCTGCGCTGGTAGCGGTGGGAGTTAACGGACGCAGGCCTGCGCAGCATCAGTGCTCTGGGGACGGAGCACTCTTCTCAGCCTGCTGCACACCACCTGTCCATGCCAAATTTATCTCTAGGCCACCGGGTCTGTCTGCCGCAGTCCGTCGCAGCGCTGGCGGTTCAGGTGCGTTGCGCGCTGCCTTGCTGCTCACCTGCTGACATGCTTTCTACCTCCGCCTCCGGCCGGGTTCTCAAACTAAACATGCCCCCTCTTCCTGGGTCATGGGGCCTGTCTGGTCCCCTATTTCTTCCCCCGGGAAACAGGAGACGCAGCCTCGACAGTTCCGGACCCAGCGCGGCACAGTTACCCACAGCCTAGTCTTCCTCCTTACACTCGCCCTTTCCTTTAGCTCGCCATTCCACGGGCGACAGTTCCTTCATCAGTACCTTCCGCTGAGCACCTAGTCCATAAGTTGATTCGGCCGAGTCAATTAAGGCCGCAGCGCTGTCCAGGTCCAACGTAGATTGGCAAGTATCAACTGGCAAATTGGGGTGTAAGTGTCTGTTCCATACCCGGTTTCTCTTTTGTGGCACATGCGCTGTACTCATGGACACGGAACATTCGACACCTTGCTCTCTGGTAGTCACCGGGTACCTTGCACCTCTCTCTCTCAAGTCCCTGCTGGTAGCGGTGGGAGTTAATGGACGCAGGCCTGCACAGAACCGGTGCTCTGAGGACCGAGCACTCCTCTCAGCCTGCTGCACGCCACCTGCCCACGCCAAAACTGTCTCTAGGCCACCGGGTCTGTCTGCTGCAGTCGGTCGCAGCACTGGCGGTTCGGGGGCGGAGCACGCTGCCTTGCTGCTCGCCTGCTGACGGCGGGGACCTCTCTGCTGCTTCGCGCGCTTTCTACCTCAGCTTCCGGCCAGGTTCTCTGTCTAAACACGCCCCCTCTTCCTGGGTTATGGGGCCTGTCTGGTCCCCTATTTCTTCCACCGGGAAACAGGAGACGCAGCCTCGACAGTTCCGGACCCGGCGCGGCACAGGTACCCACAGCCCGGTCTTCCTCCTTACAATCTGGCAGCGGAGTGGTCTGGGTGACATGATAGGGTCTCCCACTTTAATAAGCTTTGTTGCATGGTAAGTCTCAGTGAGATGTGTGCCATAGTGTTGTGGTGAGAAGTTATTGGGAGTCGTGGGCAGTTCATTTGCATAAATGCTGCAGATTTTCAGTACAGCTTTCAACAATTGCAATTCAAATTGTGGAATCTGCAGCTATAGACACAAATCTGCATGTAACATTTGTGAAGTGGATTAACCCCTTTCCAATATATGCAGTATATACACGTCATGGTTGGGAAGTTTTTCCTGATCCTGAACGATGAGGTGTGTGTATGTACACGTCATGGAGTTGGCCTGTGATATCGATTGCAGCATTTAGAAGGCAGGCAGAGGGGGCCTCCTCCCCTGCATTTGGCACCCCTGCTTCGTCATTGCAAGTGCCTGATCGTTGCCATGATGACCAGATGTCGTCGTCACTGTATCTGGGTCACCAGGTTACGGCAAGCCCCTTAAACCATGCTCACAGCATGGTCTAGGCTAGGTGGCTTGTTTCAGTGCAGAACTGTTATGTATAAAGCATTGCAATGCTTTATACAGTACTATCAATCAGACTGCTGAAATTGAAAGGCCCATAGACAGACTAAGTTAGAAAAAATTCTAAAAATATTTCTTTAAATCACAAAATAGTAATATAAAAAATATTGTACCCATAAATAAGTGTTTTTTAGTAAAAAAAAGTGCACATATCTAGAATGACCCGACTTATAAATCCCCTCACACTAGGTAACCCCATCAGTGAACAACATAAAAAAAACAATAAACTAGGCAAAAAAAATGCTTTTTCATCATACCACCAAAAAAAATTGAATAAAACACCAACAAATGTAAATTAAAATATAGCTGAAAATTTGATCTTGTTCCGCAAAAAAACAGGCTGCCATGCAGCTCCATCCGAAAAAGAAAAGAAGTTAACTCTCAGAATAATGCAGTGCAAAAACAATTATTTTTTTCTATAAAATAGTATTTATTGTGTAAAAGCGCCAAAACCTAAAAAATGATAAATGTGGTATCGCTGTAATCATACTGACCCAAAGAATAATGCTGCCTTATCAATTTTGCCACGCATGAAACGGCATAAACCCACTGCCACCCCCAAAGAGAAAAAAATTCTGAATTGTTGATTTTTGTTGACTCTGCCTCCCAAAAAATCGGAATAGAAAGCGATCAAAAAATGTCATGTGCCTATAAAAGCGTCAATTTGTCCCGCAAAAAAACAGGCCCTCACATGACTCTTATCAGCACAAATATAGAAAAATTATTGCTCTCAAATGACGATGCAAAATCTTGTTTTATGCATAAAAGAAGAATCTTTTAGTTTTGCGACAGCAGCCAAACGGGGAAAAACTGATATAAATCTGTTATTGCTGTAATCGCACCAACCCAAAGTTGTCTAATCACATATACTGCACAGGGAATGGTGTAAAAAATAAATAAATAAAACCAATTCTTTACCTGCTGTTGATTTATTCATTCTGTCTCCCAAAGATCGCAGTAAAGCTTGGTGCAAATTTATCCTGCACTCCACGCTGAGCGCTTACATCGGAGTCCACATGTTTGGCATTTCTGTAGCGATGAGAGCTTGCATAATTTACGGGTGCATGAGTTGGGCATAACATACTGGGCACGGAAATATACAGGTACTACAATAGCAGATTTGCAATTTTCACTCAACATTATCCACTGTTGCTTTTTCTGGAAAACACAAAAGTAGTAAAATCATCAATGCACCTGTAGATAAATTCCCAAATTGGTGTAATTTCCAAAATTGGGTCACTTGAGGGAGGGAGGGATCCTGCTCTTATAACACTTGGGAGCTCTGTATGCAGAGTCCGCAATCTATTCTAGGAAAATCTACACACCAGGAGGCAAATAGTGCTCCGTCCCTCCAGAGTCTCGCCTAGTGGCTAAGCAGTACTGTACAGCCACATATGGGTATTTCCACATTCAGCAGAAATTATGATGAATTCTAATGCTATTTTTACCTATTTCCCCTTGTGAAAATGTAAAATCAGGGGCTAAAACTACATTTTTGTGGTAAAAATGTAACTGTTTTTTCTTCACTGCCCAATGGTATAAAATTCTGTAATACACCCATGGTGTCAATATGATCACTGCACCCTTAGATGAATTCATTGAGAGGTGTAGTTTGTAAAATGGAGTCACTTATGGGGGCTATGCTGTCCTGGCACCTCAGGGACTCTGCTAGTGGGTCTTGGCACCTGCAAACCATAACATTAAAATCTGCATTAAATTATGATGGTCCTTCCCTTCTTCTGAGTTTTGCACTGTGCCTCAAATGTAGTTCCCAATTACATGTAGGGTATTGGTGTACTCAGGAGAAATTGCATAACAAACAGAGATCTAGTTTTCCTATTAGCCCTTATAAAAATGTAAAATTTGTGGCTAAAAACATTTTAGAGGTAAAAATGTAATTATTCTTTCTTAATCACCCAATGGTATAAATGTCTGTGAGGCAGATATGGTCTCAACATGATCACTGCACCCTTAGATGAATTCATTGATGTGTAGTTTGTAAAATGGCATCACTTATGGGGGATTTCTTCAGATCTGGCATCTCAAGTACTTCAAACCATTCCAGCAAAATAGAAACTCCAATATGGCGCTTCTTCCGTTTTGATCTTTGCACTGTGCCTTAAAAGTTGTTTTCGAGCCCATAGGGGGTATCTTGTGTATACAGGAAAAATTACACAACAAATTGTATCCCAATAAACTTTTTACCAGGCAATTTGTGCTCCCGTAGGTGTAGAATCCACAATATACCTGATGAAGACATTTTATACTGTCGAAACGCGTTGTATGTACTTTTTCTTGATAAATAATAAAAACCTTTTTTGGATAATAAGAAGCCTTGGATTCTACACCTACGGGAGCGCAAATTGCCTGGTAAAAAAGTTTATTGGATTACATTCCCATGGTTACTTGGTCTGAGTGACATAATAGCTACCAGGGATTTGCAGCATACCGACCACAGAAGATATCCACCTTTGAACACCTAATGGTCCTAAGTGACCTACATGCAAGTCATCAAGATTTACAAAAGGTGAGTGCCACCTATATTCACCTACGATCTAATTATACATTTACATTTAGATCAGTGCGCTTTCTTCCTTTCCTTCCCTTTTATTAGAAACAACAAATTGTATGCAACATTTTGCTACTGTTACCTTTGGTGAATATGAAAAATGTGGGGCAAAACCAACATTTTTGCAGGAAAAATTAGATTTTTTTCATAGTTCAAGGTTATAAACTTCTGTGAAGCACCCGGAGGTTCAAACTGCTCACCACATGTCTAGATAAATTCATTGAGGGGGTCTAGTTTCCAAAATGATGTCACTTGTAGGGTGTTTCCTCTTTTTAGACACATTAGGGGAAAGACAAATCGTGTCTGCCAATAATCCCAGCAAATTCAAAACGTCAAATGGCACTCTGTTATGTTTCGGTAGCTGAGGAGTGCAAGTAAAAAAGGCAATACACCAGAGCAGTTGGAATCTATGAGATTGCAGTACCCTGACTAACCACCACAACTAGAGGCAGCCGTGGAGCGTTCCTACGTTGGTCCTAGACGCCTCGTCACAGCCTGAGAAACTAACTACACCTAAAGATAGAAAGAGGAAAGTATCTGCCCCGGAGCAGATCCCCAAAGAACATAGAAAGCCCCCAAACATGTAATGGCGGTTAAACAAGAAGAAATACTGACACAGACAGAAAATAGTATGAGCAAACGTTGGGGCCCAAACTACCTAAATAGAAAAGGATAGGAAGGGCACTTACTGCAATCCCAAAAAAACCCTGAAAAGCACCAACTCTACTAATTTCAAAATCACCTGAGATCACACGACCTCTACCACCTAAATTAGTTCTCTGGTGTAACAAAATCAAAACAGCAGCCACTGAAAAAACTGGAAAAAGCAAATGTACAAGCATCAGTGGCTGAACTAAACTGAGAGGGCAAAAGCCCCCGGAGGGGACCCTGAAGGCCCCCACAGAAGTGCAGGACAAAATGCAAAAATCAAGCACAAAAACAAAAAGAAGAAAATGTCTTATCTGTTAGCAGGAGATGCAGACACGACACAGCAGGCTACAAAGGAAACAGGAATCAAGGATTGAGACCAGAAAAATTGATCACCGGCAACCCTGATGGGAAGGCGACTCCCTTATATAAGACCAGTCAGTAACACCTGATTCCCAATCCTCACAATCTTCACTGGACAGTCCAGTACCGCTAGTAACCACCAGAGGGAGCCTCTGCTCAGAACTCATTTCAAGCCCATTCACAACAGTACCCCCCCTTGAGGAGGGGTCACCGAACCCTCATTTGAGCAACCAGGTCGGTCAGGATGAGTTCTATGATACGCACGGATGAGTCTCCTAGCATGGATGTCCGAAGCAAACACCCAAGAATTGTCTTCCTGACCATAACCTCTCCACTTAACCAAATACTGGAGTTTCCGTCTAGAAAAACGAGAATTCAATATTTTCTCAACCACAAACTCCAGATTGCCCTCAACCAGAACAGGGTCAGGAGGCACAGCAGTAGGAACCACTGGCTCAACAAACCTCTTCAACAAGGACTTGTGGAACACGTTATGGATCTTAAATGTCCCTGGAAGAAGCAAACGAAAAGAACAGGATTAAGAATCTCCATGATCTTATAAGGTCCAATGAACCTAGGCTTAAATTTAGGAGATGCCACTCTCATAGGAATATTTTTTGAGGACAACCAGACCAAGTCCCCCACTTTAAACCGAGGACCATCAGTCCTATGCCGGTTAGCAAACCGCTGGGCCCTCTCCTTAGAGAGGGACAACCTCTAAACTACCTGGTCCCAAATCTGTTGCATACGCTCCACAACAGAGTCAACACCTGGATAGACAGAAGCCTCCGTCTGTCCTGAAGAAAATCGAGGGTGAAACCCAGAATTACAGAAAAATGGAGACATCAAAGTGGCAGAGCTAGCCCTATTATTAAGAGCAAACTCAGCCAAAGGCAAAAAAGAGACCCAGTCATCCTGATCAGCAGACACAAAGCATCTTAGATAAGTCTCCAATGTCTGGTTTGTTCTCTCAGTTTGACCATTGGTCTGAGGATGAAACGCCGAGGAGAAAGACAATTGAACACCAAGTTTAGAACAAAAGGTCCTCCAAAATCTGGAAACAAACTGGACTCCTCTGTCAGACACAATGTTCTCAGGAATGCCGTGTAAACGAACCACGTGCTGAAGGAACAAAGGCACCAATTCAGAGGAGGAAGGCAACTTAGGTAATGGCACAAGATGTATCATCTTGGAAAACCTATCACAAATCACCCAGATGACGGTCATTCTCTGAGAAACAGGGAGGTCGGAAATGAAATCCATAGAGATATGGGTCCATGGTCTCTTGGGCACAGGCAATGGCATCAACAAACCACTAGAGCGAGAGCAAGGCTTGGAGCGAGAGCAAGTCCCGCAGGACTGCACAAATTCCCTGACATCACGAGACAAGGTAGGCCACCAAAAGGACCGACTAACCAAGTCTCTGGTACCAAAAATTCCGGGATGACCGGCCAACGCGGAACAATGAATCTCAGACATCTCACTCTTTTTCCACTGGTCCGGGACAAACAATTTCCCAACAGGGCAGCGCTCGGACCTATCCTCCTGACACCCCTCCAGAGCCAGTTTCAAATTGGGCGAGATGGCGGAAAGAACTACACCCTCTTTCAAAATAACAGAAGGATCAGATAACTCAGGAGAGTCCGCAAGGAAACTCCTCGAGAGGGCATCCGCCTTAACATTCTTAGTGCCAGGAAGAAAGGAAACCACAAAATTAAAACGTGTGAAAAACAAGGCCCACCTGGCCTGTCTAGGATTAAGTCGCTTGGCAGATTCCAGATAAACCAGATTCTTATGGTCCGTAAGGACCACCACCTGATGTTTGGCTCCCTCCAGCCAATGTCTCCACTCTTCAAAAGCCCACTTCATGGCCAATAACTCCCGATTACCCACGTCATAATTACGTTCAGTAGGAGAAAATTTTCGAGAGAAAAAGGCACAAGGTTTACTTTTAGAGGTCTCTGGATCTCTTTGGGACAAAACGGTACCTGCCCCAATTTCAGAGGCATCAACCTCCACCTGAAATGGCAGAGAAACATCAGGCTGCCGTAGAACAGGAGCAGAAGTGAATCTCTGCTTAAGTTCCTGAAATGCAGAGACTGCCTCAGGAGGCCAATTCACCACATCAGAACCCTTTTTGGTCAAATCAGTTAATGGTTTAACAATAACCGAGAAATTACCAATAAATTTACAATAAAAATTGGCAAAACCCAAGAATCTTTGAAGAGCCTTTAATGAAGTAGGTTGGACCCAATCACAGATGGCCTGAACCTTGACCGGGTCCATTTCAATAACAGATGGGGACAAAATGAATCCCAGAAATGAGATCCTCTGTACGCCAAAAAGACATTTTGATCCCTTCACATACAGAGCATTCTCTCTCAAAATCTGGAACACAGTTCGAACATGTTTCACATGAGAGTCCCAGTCATTGGAAAAAATCAAGATATCATCCAAATAAACAATCAGAAATTTATCCACAAAATCCCTGAAAATGTCATTCATGAAGGACTGGAAGACAGAAGGAGCATTAGTGAGCCCAAAGGGCATCACAAGGTACTCAAAATGCCCCTCAGGGGTATTAAATGCCGTCTTCCATTCATCCCCGTGCTTAATGCGAATAAGGTTATATGCCCCCCTGAGGTCAAGCTTGGTAAACCAAGTAGCGTTTTTCACCCTGGAAAACAGGTCAGAAATCAAGTGTAACGGATATTGATATTTCACAGTAATATTGTTCAAAAGACGATAATCAATACACGGCCTTAATGAACCATCCTTTTTGGCCACAAAGAAAAAACCGGCACCCAAGGGTGAAGAGGATGGTCTGATATGACCCTTCTCCAATGACTCCTTGATATAAGACCACATAGCGTCATGTTCAGGTACAGACAAGTTAAAAAGGCGACCTTTAGGGAATTTACTACCAGGCACTAATTCAATAGCGCAGTCATAGCTCCTATGGGGAGGCAAGGATGCAGATTTACTTTCGCTAAACACATCAGAAAAATCAATCAAAAAGTCAGGAACATCCTGAGCCTGGGGGGAGGCAGAAAAAACAGGAGTGTTGGTATTAACACATTGGCAGCCCCAACTGGTTACAGACACAGATTTCCAATCCAAAACAGGATTATGAACTGTAACCAAGGGAAACCCAGTACGATAATGTCATGCAGATTATACAGAACCAAAAATTTGCAGCTCTCCTGATGATCAGGTTCAACCCTCATTATCACCTGAGTAGAGAACTGAGGTTTATTCTCAGCCAAAGGGGTAGAATCGATCCTCAGTAGGGGAATAGACTTCCGTAGGGGTATCAAGGGAAACCCACAATGTTTAGCAAAATCAAAATCCATCAGGTTAAAAGCTGCTCCCGAATCAACGAAAGCCTGAGCAGAAAATGAGGACAGAGAGCATATCAGGGTAACAGTTAATAAAAACTTAGTCTGAACACTACCCAAGACAACTGAGCGTGCAAAACGTCTTCCCCGCTTAGGGCAGACTGAAAAAGCATGAGAGGCATCACCACAGTAGAAACATAACCCATTGCGCTTTCGAAACTCATGACGCTGTGCCCCAGAAACCACTCGATCACACTGCATGGATTCAGAAGCAGGTTCACAAGGCAACACTATTCCACGCATACCTCTCCGCTCACGCAAACGTTTGTCAATTTGAATCGCTAATGACATAGAATCATTGAGACCAGAGGGGACAGGGAATCCCACCATAACATCCTTTACATTATCTGACAGACCCTTCCGAAAAAGGGCTGCCAAAGCGTCGTCATTCCATTTGGTCAGGACTGCCCACCTACGGAATCTCTGACAGTATAACTCAGCGTCATCAAGCCCCTGATTTAATGCCAACAAGGCTTTTTCAGCTTGATCAGTGACATTAGGCTCATCGTACAATAACCCCAAAGCCTGAAAAAATGCATCAACATCACTCAAAACAGGATCCCCAGGTGTCAGGGAAAAAGCCCAATCCTGAGGATCGCCGCACAGGAGAGAGATGACAATTTGAACCTGCTGCGCTGCGTTCCCTGAGGACTTAGATTTTAAGGCAAGAAACAATTTACAGTTATTTTTGAAATTCAAAAACTTAGCTCGATCCCCTAAAAACAAATCTGGCATGGGAATCCTAGGTTCCACAACAGGCAACCCAGCAAGATAGGCAGCAATACTCCGAACCTCAGTGGCAAGCTGATCCACACGGCCAGACAACTGTGCAAACTCCATTGAGAGAAAAAATCCTCCCCAGCACCCAGAGATACAGAGGGAAAAAAAATGCAACAAACAGAAAAATATCTCTGACAACTCTAACAACCTTTTTTCTTTCACAATATTTTCCCTTCTGTGAGTACCATACAATTTTCAATTTTTTGGCCGGTGATACTGTTATGTTTCGGTAGCTGAGGAGTGCAGGTAAAAAAGGCAATACACCAGAGCAGTTGGAATCTATGAGATTGCAGTACCCTGACTAACCACCACAAGTAGAGGCAGCCGTGGAGCGTTCCTACGTTGGTCCTAGACGCCTCGTCACAGCCTGAGAAACTAACTACACCTAAAGATAGAAAGAGGAAAGCTATCTGCCCCGGAGCAGATCCCCAAAGAACATAGAAAGCCCCCAAACATGTAATGGCGGTTAGACAAGAAGAAATACTGACACAGACAGAAAATAGTATGAGCAAACGTTGGGGCCCAAACTACCTAAATAGAAAAGGATAGGAAGGGCACTTACTGCAATCCCAAAAAACCCTGAAAAGCACCAACTTTACTAATTTCAAAAACACCTGAGATCACAAGACCTCTACCACCTAAATTAGTTCTCTGGTGTAACAAAATCAAAACAGCAGCCACTGAAAAAACTGGAAAAAGCAAATGTACAAACATCAGTGGCTGAACTAAACTGAGAGGGCAAAAGCCCCCGGAGGGGACCCTGAAGGCCCCACAGAAGTGCAGGACAAAATGCAAAAATCAAGCACAAAAACAAAAAGAAGAAAATGTCTTATCTGTTAGCAAGAGATGCAGACACGACACAGCAGGCTACAAAGGAAACAGGAATCAAGGATTGAGACCAGAACAATTGATCACCGGCAACCCTGATGGGAAGGCGACTCCCTTATATAAGACCAGTCAGTAACACCTGATTCCCAATCCTCACAATCTTCACTGGACAGTCCAGTACCGCTAGTAACCACCAGAGGGAGCCTCTGCTCAGAACTCATTTCAAGCCCATTCACAACAGCACTCCTTGCCTTCCAAGCCCCGCCATGTGCCCAAACAGTAGTTTTCATCAACATATGGGGTTTCTACGTACTCAGAAGATCTTGCACAAGTTTTATGGTGCATTTTCTCCTGTCACCCATGTGAAAATGCAAAATTTGGGGCTGAAAAAACATTTGTTTGAAAAATGTGACTTTTTATTTTCACGGATCTAAGTAATAAACGTCTGTGAAGCACCTAGGGGTTCAAGGAGCACACCACACATCTAGATAAAATCCTTGAGGGGTTTAATTTCCAAAATGCTTTTACTTGTCTGATTTCTACTGTTTAAGCACATTAGGGACTCTTCAAATGTGACATGGCATCCACTCTCCATTCCAGCCATTTTTGCGTTTAAAGAGTCAAACGGTGCTCCTTCTCTTCTGAGCCCTGCCATGCATTACAAACAGTAGTTTTCCCTCATAGATGAGGTATTTGTGTACTCGAGAAATGTCACAACAAATTTTGGGGTCCATTTTCTCTTGTTACCCTTGTGAAAATAAAAAATATTGGGGCTAAAGTGAAATTTTTGTGAAAAAAGGTAAACTATTTTTTTTCCTTCCACATTCCAGTAATTCATGTGAAGCACCTGAAGGGTTAATAAACCTCTTGAATGTGGTTTTGAGGGGTGCAGTTTTTAGAATAGTGTCACTTTTGGGCATTTTCTGTTATATAGGCTTCCCAAAGTCACTAAGTCACATCAAATGTGATGTGGCCTCTAATATAAAAAATATATATATAATGGATGTATTTGTTAATTTTGTTGGAAAAAAAAAATAGAAATCGCTGGTCAACTTTGCACCCTTCTAAGTTCTGAACAAATAAAAAATGTTTCAAAAATTGTGCTCTTGTAAACGTGGGAAATGTTATTTATTAACTATTTTGTGTGACATAACTCTCTGGTATAAGGGCATAAAAACTAAAAGTTTGAAAATGGAGACATTTTCAAAATTTAATCCAAATTTCCCTTTTTTTTTCCACAAATAAATGCAAGTCATATTGAACAAATTGTACCACTATTATTAAGTGCAATATGTAATGAAAAAAACAGTCTCAGAATTAGTAGGATCCTTTTAAAAGTGTTTTTACAACATAAAGTGACACTGGTCAGAATTGTAAAATTTGGCCTGGTTATGAAGGTGAAAACAGGCTCGGGGTGAATAGGTTAAAGAAACAATCTCAGCACAGAATGACCAATCAAACTAAGCACAGGCGCTCTGTGCACCATTGGTGTGGTGAAACGTTTAAGTGCACCTTTCTACCTGCTTGCTTTCCTTTAATCTCCATCCTCCCTCTTCTTTGACAACTCTGGCTTCAAATAGCCAGAAAGATGGAAAACAAGCAGGTGGGAAGGTGGACTTAACAGTTTGGCCCCACCATGATGCATCGGTACGTGTACTTAGTTTGATTAGTCATAGTGTACTGACATAGTCCCTGTAAAGATTTTGCTTGCCATTTTGCATAAGTCTTATACTGTGCGAACCTGGCCTTATACTTATATTAGTCTCCTTGTCCATTTCTAAATGTAATGCCCAGGCCTAATCTACAGTCTAGAGGTCAGTTTGAGCTTTCCTGTGTACTGGCTGAGTTCACAGACTGAAGGTCGGTCATCACTGCCTTTTTATGTATTGCCAGGGAATGCTGTCACTTCTGACTTCTGCCTGCATCAGAATTCTTACTTCTCTAACCCTTTTCTATTATTATTTTTACTAATTCTTCTAACTTCTATGCGACTCAGCCAGAGTACCCACAGGACCTATCTATATTTACCTATCGGATAATCTTATAACAAACATGCGCCCCGGTTACCCACACATTTAACTCCATTTAATTTTCAAAGCTGAATAAGTTGTGCATTGCAAAAAGTATGTCATTTGATATTTTTCAGTGTTTGAAATCGTAAGAAAATGTTTTCTTAAAAAAACAAAACAAAACTGAAGAATATGACTGCAGATACAGTACAGACCAAAAGTTTGGACACACCTTCTCATTCAAAGATTTTTCTGTATTTTCATGACTATGAAAATTGTAGAATCACACTGAAGGCATCAAAACTATGAATTAACACATGTGGAATTATACATTACACTTTACAAAAAAGTGTGAAACAACTGAAAATATGTCTTATATTCTAGGTTCTTCAAAGTAGCCACCTTTTGCTTTGATTACTGCTTTGCACGCAGAAAAGGTGAACGGATGGACTGTACATGCCTGGTTCCCACCGTGAAGCATGGAGGCGGAGGTGTGATGGTGTGGGGGTGCTTTGCTGGTGACACTGTTGGGGATTTATTCAAAATTGAAGGCATACTGAACCAGCATGGCTACCACAGCATCTTGCAGCGGCATGCTATTCCATCCAGTTTGCGTTTAGTTGGACCATCATTTATTTTTCAACAGGACAATGACCCCAAACACACCTCCAGGCTGTGTAAGGGCTATTTGACCAAGAAGGAGAGTGTTGGGGTGCTACACCAGATGACCTGACCTCCACAGTCACCAGACCTGAACCCAATCAAGATGGTTTGGGGTGAGCTGGGCCGCTCACCGCTTCAATTTTGAATAAATCCCCAACAGTGTCACCAGCAAAGCACCCCCACACCATCACACCACCTCCTCCATGATTCACGGTGGGAACTAGGCATGTAGAGTCCAGCCAGTCACCCTTTCTGCATGCAAAGCAGTAATCAAAGCAAAAGGTGGCTACTTTGAAGAACCTAGAATATAAGACATATTTTCAGTTGTTTCACACTTTTTTGTAAAGTGTAATGTATAATTCCACATGTGTTAATTCATAGTTTTGATGCCTTCAGTGTGATTCTACAATTTTCATAGCCATGAAAATACAGAAAAATCTTTGAATGAGAAGGTGTGTCCAAACTTTTGGTCTGTACTGTATGTCTAACAATTGTCAGAAGATCGATCGTCTGAGAATCTCTTCTCCACATTGGAGAGTTGCCGCAATATATACCCGTATGCTAGATGGGTAATTAACGAGTCTTAACTCCTCTTAAGCCAAGTATCTCTTTACAATCTCATAATCTAGCATCCACTACTCTCTTCCCCTATTTACGACCAACAAAAAATAAGGTAAATAAGAAGGTAAATTTTAAAGGGAAACTGTCACCCCATTTTAGCCATATCAATTAAAGATATGACTGAATAGTGTGTCCCATAAGCAACCTATTGGTATGTATGATATATCCTAATACCCCCGTTTTGATAGCAAAATACCTTTGTAAAGTTCGGATTCTTTTCTGTATCTTTTCTGTAAATCAGGGCGGTCCGGTCCAGAGGGCGGCGTTTTCTCTCTTCTCCCCCCCCGCTCCTCGGCATCTATTGCGTATCGCCGTCTGTGAATCGCACAGACAGCGCAGTGTTCCCGCGATTTCGCTTTTCAAAATCCCCTTGCGCATGCGCAGTGTGCTTTGCCCAACAGTGGGCAAAGCATAAAATCATTACAGCGCATGCGCAACTCTTTCCTTGCCCCGGAAGTGACTGCTTGCCTTGGACGACTTCCGGGGCAAGGAAAGTGACGGCCAATAGTTGCGCATGCGCTGTAATGATTTTATGCTTTGCCCACTGTTGGGCAAAGCACACTGCGCATGCACGGGGAGGAATTTGAAAAGCATAATCACGGGAACACTACTATTCTGTCTGTGCGATACACAGACGGTTATATGCAACAGATGCCGAGGAGCGGGGGGGTGAGAAGAGAGAAAACGCCGCCCTCCGGACCAGACCGCCCTGATTTACAGAAAAGAATCCGAACTTTACAAAGGTATTTTGCTATCAAAACGGGGGTATCAGGATATATCATACATACCGATAGGTTGCTTATGGGATGCACTATTCAGTCATATCTTTAGTTGATATGGCTAAAATGGGGTGACAGATTCCCTTTAAGTTGCAGCAAATTTAACTGCTTGTGGACCTCCTATTGTCTTAAAGCATCAGACCAGTCCACATATGACTTTACAATGACATTTTGGAATGTTATTGCCAATTCAGCAGCCAGACTCCATATGGAGAAGGCAGATATGGTTTATTATACCTTCTGCCTGCTTAATTGTAGTCTAAACTGCACTGAATAAGGAATGAGCATACAGTATAGGAATACTGACAGTGCTTCCTCCTCCTGTCCTATTCATAATTTTGTCTTGCATATATTTTTACAAAATGAAGAACACAATCTAAAATGTATCACTGCTACATACCAATTGGGTACTAAGGGTTAACGTACAGTAAAGTGTATATACCAATTAAGTTAATTTTTTAGCTGGGCCAACTTTTTGGATACCCGAGTTTTTTCTTTTCCTAATGGCTAAATTATCTGTTTCCCTTCACGTAGTCAATGCATTAAAAGCAAGCTGACTGCAACTGACGCTATACTGTTTCCTCTGATCTCAATGAGAAATCTTTTAGCTCCATCCAGTAGGGGCTGAAATAATGTAAAAAAATGTAGCCTCAATTCCCAGTATATGTACAATTTATAAGGCATGAAGTGGCGTAAAGAAAAGTGTCTGACTTTAAGGGGTTGTCCGGTCTAAAACGCCAAGTCTGCAGTCACTCTATATTACTTCAGTCTAGTGAATGCTCACACTAGTCACTTGAAACATGGCATTTTAGACCAGACAACCCCCTTTAATGAGTTGCACTGAATATACCAAGCCACATGAATTATTTAAATAATTTTGCCACATTTTTTGCAATGCTTTGAGTAAGGGAACTTGGTGCATGCAATAATTTATTTTTCTGTTTTGGATGAGCAAATAACCTTTTGAATGCTGACTAGTTGATAAATGATTTCATTGTGATTTTATTTCTTATGTTGCAGGTTTATTTTACCTAGAACGTTCTATCTTCAGAGAACCAGATGGATTTAACATATAAAGAGTTATTTGATGATGCCTGTTGGCCACCAATGATTATCTGGGAGAGAATTAACCATGCATATACATCTGATTTGCCCCCGAAGAACTGGGGGCTTCTAAAAGAGGACTGCGGCTTCCAGTGTTGGGATTTTAATTTCTCACAATGAAAGTATTACTGTGGTTTGGGACTATGATCGTTCCTACTGGAGGTTGAAAACTCCATTTGGACCATGTTTATATTTTATCGGACCTCTCTTTATTGACAAATCAGATAAAGGTTTATCTGTACCTCCAATACTTCTTGTCACAAATTCAGATACTGGTGTCTTAAAGCCTGCCCAAGAGATAAAAGTGGAAAAACAAATGAGGAGAGTTGTCAATTATGTTATTAATCGAACTATCTAGAAAGTATTTGAGATGTGTAATATTGTGGGCATATTTTTCATCATGACATACCTGTCACTTTGTTTTTGTGGTTTATGATCTTCCACAAACAAAAATTAGATTAATTGGCTACTTTAAGTATTTATTTTTCATTTGTCATTTTTTTTCTTTTTCAATGAGATTAAACTGAAAGAAACTGGAATATAAGTTGATATACATGCAACGTGTAAAGGAAATAGTATTGTTTCTCCAGCGATCAGTCCAATGGTAGGGTAAAATATAGCTTTTATTTATCCATTAAAAAAGTTCCAGGTTTCTTCAATAACAATTTTGCATATAGTCAGTCCCTTTTGGACGACATGTTTCGACACTGCATGTGTCTTCCTACATGCAACGTGTAGTTCACGTTTACACTGGCCACTAAACAGACAAAGCCTAAGATGAAAACAGAACTAGAAAACATCCTGCAGTAAGTAAATAAATGGCAATAGTGTATGAAAATAACATGGGGGTACTTTGTTAACATTGTTTTGATTAAAAAAAAAAATAAAAAAGCCATCCCACCACGTCAAGGTGACCCAAATCGGGACAGACTTAACCTCTAGCATTAAAACCTTACCATACAATGATGTAAATGTGAATAAAGGCCAAGCAGACTAATAATTAGATTTGATTAAACTTCAGTTTTACAGAATTAAGGAAACTATTAGAACTAGTGTTGAGCGATACTGCTCGATATCTAAAAATATCGGATCGGAATGGTATCGCCGATATCACTAAATATCGGCGATATCCGATTCCGATACCGGAAGTCCAATGTAAGTCTATGGGAACAAAATATCGCAACTAAAAAAAACCTTTATTTCCTTGTAAACACTAAATATACACACATAGAATACATATATATATATATACATGTCATTGTGACATATATATATACATATATGTATAGTTTATACACTTCTACATAGTAAAATATCCTCTGATTCAATTGCCGGGTAAAGCCGGCTTCTGTGAAAAGACAGAAGCACCCGACATGAAATGACACTTGGTGTACATAGGGTTAACCATGTCTTTTCATGTCGTTTGCAATCTGATTTGCACAAACAATTACATCAGTCTATGTGTGCAAAATTTCACACCTGTAGGGGTTAATTAAAGGTGTAAATTCGTTGTAAAAAAAACGGACTTTTTTGCTACGAATTTACACCTTTAATTAACCCCTACAGGTGTGAAATTTTGCACACATAGACTGATGTAATTGTTTGTGCAAATCAGATAGCAAAGGACATGAAAAGACATGGTTAACCCTATGTACACTAAGTGTAATTTCATGTCGGGTTCTGCATTTTCACAAAAGCCGGTAATTGAATTAGCGGCTATTATACTATGTAGAAGTGTATGAACTATAAATATAAATATATATATGTGTCACAAATTCAATGACATGTGTATATATATATATATGAGGTGTAAAATTGTTTAAAAAAAATGCGTGGGCTCCCACCAGACAGACAAAGCCAGCGAATGGGGGCAGATAATAATAGCCCAGAGAGGGACCATTATTTTTGGCCCCCCCTGGCTACTAACATCTGCCCCAGACACCCCAGAAAAGACAAATCTATAATTAGATTCGCCCTTTCTGGCACTTTGCCCGTCTATTCCCATTGCCCTGTAGCGGTGGCGAATGGGTTATAATGGGGTTAAAGCCACATTGCAATTGAAAGGTGACCTTAAGCCAGGTTAATAATTGAGAGCTGTCAATTAGACAACTATCAATTATTAATCCTATTGCATGAAATAAAAATAAAACACAACGCACTTTAATTAAAAATCATTTTAATGAAATAAAGACACATGTTTTTGACCATCTTTTATTTGACTGCAAAAACCATTTCCTGTAATAAAAATAAAATAAAAAAGCAAAATTATTCTTACCTATCCCATGCACAGTCAGGTCCCACGGTGTAATCCTTCAGAAAGGGTTAATGTTTACTGCAGGGACCGCAGCTAATGCTGCAGCCTCACAGTAAACCCCCAAATGAATGAGTTCCTCTCCTGGCTGACAGGAGAGGAAGTGGAAAGCTTAATTGATTGCTTTCCACTTTCACTTCAGGTCAGCCAGGGACACAATCAGTGACGTCAGAGGGAACTGATTAACAAAAATAGGGGTTCCCTTCGAATAAAAAATGGCGTGGGGTCCCCCCTATTTTTGTTAACCAGCCAGATGAAGCAGACTGCTGAGGCCTGGATTTTCAGGCTGTTAAGGAACCAAGATCCATGGACCTTGCCAGCCTGATAATACCAGGCCACAGCAGTCTGCATATCTTGGCTGATTAACAAAAATAGGGGATCCCCTCGAAAAAAATTGGCGTGGGGTCCCCCTATTTTTGTTAACCAGCCAGATGAAGCAGACTGCTGAGGCCTGGATTTTCAGGCTGTTAAGGAGCCAAGATCCATGGACCTTGCCAGCCTGATAATACCAGGCCACAGCAGTCTGCATATCTTGGCTGATTAACAAAAATAGGGATCCCCTTGAAAAAAATTGGCGTGGGGTCCCCCCTATTTTTGTTAACCAGCCAGATGAAGCAGACCGCTGAGGCCTGGATTTTCAGGCTGTTAAGGAGCCAAGATCCATGGACCTTGCCAGCCTGATAATACCAGGCCACAGCAGTCTGCATATCTTGGCTGATTAACAAAAATAGGGGATCCCCTCGAAAAAAAAATTGGCGTGGGGTCCCCCCTATTTTTGTTAACCAGCCAGATGAAGCAGACCGCTGAGGCCTGGTTTTTCAGGCTGGTAAGGATCCAATATCCATGGACCTTGCAAGCCTGATAATACCAGGCCACAGCAGTCTGCTTAGCTTGGCTGGTTAACAAAAATAGGGGATCCCCTCGAAAAAAAAACGGCGTAGGGGTCCCCCTATTTTTGTTAACCAGCCAAGAAAAATGCAGACTGCTGCGGCCTGGTATTAAAAGACTGTCAAGGCCAATGGATTTTGGCCCTCAACAGCCTGATAATACCAGGCTACAGCAGCCCCACATTTGGCGCATCAAAAGATGTGCCAATTGTGGCACTTTACCCGGCTCTTCCCACTGCCCTGTAGCGGTGGCAAGTGGGGTAATAAGGGGTTAATGTCACAGTTGATTGCACGGTGACAATAAGCCCGGTTAATAATGGAGAGGTGTCAATAAGACACCGATCCATTATTAATCCCAAAGTTATTAAATGTATAAAAAAAAGACAAAGCAAGAAAAAAGTCTTTTAATGAAATAAAAGAGACAACACAGTTTTCATTAATTTTATTATACACTCATTCCTGCGACGCCATCGATCTCCTGTAAAAAAAGAAAAAAAAAAAACCAACAGTATACCACCTGTCCGACGCAGTCCATAGTAACGACAGTCCCACGACGATCCAGCTCTGCTACATCGCAATGACAGGCAGAGCCTGTCATCGCAACGCAGCACAGCTGATTACCTGCTTCCCCGGCGGTGACGTCATCGGACTGACTGCTTTACGGCCGGGATTACCCAGCAGTCACTGCAGTTATCGCGAGAAACTGCATGTGACCGCCGGGGAAAGATGATGGCGGCCATGAAGCAGTCCAGCCCGTGACCGCCGGAGATCTTCTGCCAGGTAAGTGCCGCTGACTCCTGACAGACCCGACCGACGGACACTGACAGTGACAGTGACAATCCCGATTCCGGTATCCGATATGACGAAAATATCAGTACTCGGAATCGAAAGCCCGATACAGCTAATATCGGCCGATACCCGATATTTGCAGTATCGTATCGCTCAACACTAATTAGAACACTAAAGGTGCAACTTTTTTTTTTTTTTTTGGAGGGGAAACTTTAGCCCCTACAAGCCGATATGCTTAGTTCATACTGACAGTTTGGTTTGTCACACTCCCTTTAATTTCCACTATTTCTCATTTGTTTGAACATTTAAATTATGTATCTGTTCTAATGTGACAACCTAATTAAACATGCAATAGTTTTGATGTTTCATGCACTCAAATTGTCCTCAAATAAGGAGCGTGTTAGCAGAGAATTGGAAATATTTTAGTAAACCTGGATGCCTTCAGGGAATTTTTTTTCTTAAATGTATAATTTCTCCTGCTAATTTTTTTTTTTTGTTGGGTTTCTCTTCCTCCAAACAAGGCGAGTTGAGTTAATGCTAACAACCTCAGTTTTTGTTTCATCTGACCACAACACCTTCTTCCAATCACTCACAGAATCATCCAGGTGTTCATTGACAAACTTCAGACTGGCCTGCACATGTGCCTTATTGAGCAGGGGGACCTTGCGGGCACAGCAGGATTTCAAAACTTTATGGCGTAATGTGTTACCAATAGTTTTCTTGGTGACAGTGGTCCCAGCTGCCTTCAGATCATTAACAAGTTTCCCCCATGTAGTTTTAGGCTAATCTCTTGCCTTCCTCATGATCAAGGATACTCCACGAGGTGAGATTTTGCATGGTGCCCCAGATTGATGTCGATTGACAGTCATTTTGTATTTCTTCCATTTTCTTACTATAGCAATAACAGATGTCTCCTTCTCACCCAGCGTCTTACTTGTGGTTTTGTAGCCCATTCCAGCTTTGTGCAGGTCTATGACCTTTTCACTAGAAAATGAAAACTTGGCACTCAACTTAATGCTGTGAAGAATATTTATTGTAGTACCAAATCAAATGTTTCGGTCAACTCGACCTTCATCAATTACGTGCTAAATGTAGTTTAGAGTACTTGAGTGCACTTGTTAATGGCCCAATAAAGTTATCCAATTATGGTAAAATGCCATATAATGTTTGATTTGGTACTACAATAAATATTCTTCACAGTATTAAGTTGAGTGCCAGGTTTTCATTTTCTATATATATGGTGTGGGAACCTATCTTGGCACCTCTCCAGTTGTGCACATGGCGTTTTCTCCTCTCCTAGTGTATTCTCACCCATCCCTGTAGACTGTGAGCCCTCGCGGGCAGGGTCCTCTCTCCTTCTGTACTTGTGTGTCCCTTGTCTAGCACATGTTTATTGTATCTGTCTATATTTTTCCCTTTTCATATGTAAAGCGCCATGGAATAAATGGCGCTATATAAATGTATAATAATAATAATAATAATAATGATCTTTTCTCTGACATCCTTATAAAGCTCTTTGGTCTTGCCCATGTTGTAGAGATTAGAGTCTGACTGATTAATTGAGTCTGTACAGGAGTCTTTTATAAAGGTGACTATGTAAGACAGCTGTCTTTAATGCAGGTAACGAGTTGATTAAGAGAATCTAACTGGTCTGTAGGAGCCAGAACTCTTAATGGTTGATAGGGGATCAAATACTTATTTCTCACTGCAAAATGCAAATAAATGTAAATAATTTATACACTCTGATTTTCTGGATTTTATTTTTGATATTCTACCTCTCAATGTTAAAATTAACCTACTCTTAAAATTATATAAAACTTGAACAACCACAGCGGTATCATAATTAGCATATAATGTAAAAAACATATTTAAAATATATCATCATGATACCGAAATAATGGACATATGTAAAGGACAAGTCACAATTAGAGACTAAGAGCAGGAAGAAAGCAAGTGACCAACAGTCCAAATATCATATAAAATATATTTTTATTAGATATCAAAAACGGGACAGATGCAAACGGTGATAACACATGTGGTGTACATAAACAAGAAGGTGCAAACAGGAACGCGGGTATACAGTTCCAATGTTGTCACAATGAAATATATATAATACGATAGATGATACACTAATAGTATATATATAAAGTTCCCCCACTCTTAATAACTAACCTGGTCCAATGCATTAGAAGTGTGCATATATAGGTGGATCATATACTTAAAATCACGGCTGCATATTGCATACATATATATAAAGAGCTGGCATAAATGCACATACCACTAGATGCAGAGGGCCACCCGGGAGGCAAATCACGCAGGAGGGAAGGAGCTGGACACCACGCGTCACCCCGACGCGCGTTTCGGCACAAGCCTTCGTCAGGGGGTATGTACGCTAACCTGTTCCTGGGGCTGTGGGAGAGGGACCTCTCCCTGTCGGATCGGGTGTCGCCAGTGGGCCGCGTCCTCCTGTGGACGCGGTACATTGACGACATTTTCCTGATTTGGCAGGGGTCTATTCCACTTCTTGAAGAATTTATGTCATCTCTTAATTTGAATGACAGAAACATCCGCATTACATATCAGTTTGATGCCAATCGTGTGGAATTTCTGGACGTTTTGTTAAAACGTGACACAAATGACATCATCCAAACGGATATATTTCGTAAGCCAACATCCACCAACAGTCTGCTGCACGCCTCATCCTCCCATCCTCGACACGTTATTCAATCTGTTCCGACTGGACAATTCTTGCGACTTCGCAGAATTTGTTCAACACTCACTGACTTTGAAACTCAGGCGGAAGATCTCAAGATGAGGTTTTTGCAGCGTGGCTATAGTCGTCGAATGATTAAAAGAGCTTACAATCGAGCCAAACACTCCTCCCGACATGATTTGGTTTATAAATCCAATATTAAACGCAATGATGACAAGGTTAGATTTGTCACGGATTACCATTCTCAATTCGCTCGGGTGAGGGAAGCACTTTCTAAATCATGGTTCATATTGAGAGCGGATCCGGTATTAAATAAATATCTAACGGAATATCCATCTATTTCTACTCGACGTTCTAAAAATCTGCGAGATCAATTAGTACGCAGTCACTATATAGGTAATCCGAAGCCCACTTTCTTGAATTCAGGTTCGGCTAAACCAGGTTGTTTCCCTTGCGGCCACTGTGTGGCTTGTGCTAATATTGACAGAAGTGATTCGTTTCATAATGCTGATAATACACGTACGTTTACCATTCGGAAACATATTACCTGCAATACTCGAAATGTTGTTTATTTTGCTAGTTGTCCCTGCAAACTTATTTACATAGGACTTACCACACGTCCGTTTAAAATCCGAGTGAGGGAACATGTCCTTGGAATATTGGCGGCATCAGACCCTGATGATCCTGCTGCACTTAAAACCATTCCGCGGCACTTCAGGCAGCGCCATAACTGTGATGCCTCGCTCCTCCGTGTGAAAGGCATTGACTTGGTTGATGTCACCATACGGGGTGGGAGGATATCTCAGAAACTGGCGCAGCTTGAGTCCCGTTGGATATGGACATTAAACACTATGTATCCAAAAGGTTTAAACGAACAAATCAGTTTTGTCCCTTACCTTTGATCCTCGCATCGCTGCGAGTCGTCCTCCATCTGTACATTACAAGGTGGTGCAATATTTTATTGTATGCGTTACATTTTATTAACATTTTTTATCTGTTTCATTAGGCTGGTGTCCCTTTGGTCGGTGTTTTTCTTCCTTGTCCTGCACACATGAAAATTATACTTGGATCCTTATGGCATATTCGTTCATCTTGTACATCGCGACATCCGGCTCATATCTTTATGTTATATACATTATATTAACGGTATTATATGTGGATGCAATATATTTTTTGATTTTTTATTTTTTGATTTTTTGATTTTTTGATTTTTAATTGTTTTCTACTGTTACTTATATATATGAGACGTCTGATGTGAGCCTAATGATGTGCTATTCGTGCATTAATCTATACATGTCCGCTATGGTCATAGTACGCCCACATTTCATGTGTCATCAGGCTGGTCAGCTCTCGCTATCTATGGGCAGCAACCATGTGGTTTTTGTACCACTTAGGTGCCTCTTGTGACGGCGACGCTGACGCGGCTGGAATGTCAATATGATGTGTGGGCGTCACAGTATTGACCAATAGTATAGGATATGTATTCTATTATGTTTATTCCAAATTTGGATGTGGCGCAATGTTTTTGATACCCTGTGTACTGTTGCATATGGGATCCAATGTATATTGTCTGTATGATGTTCAATATATCTGTAATTTCATTAGACAGTGATTTATGTTTATTATAGTGATTTACATGTCTGCACGCCTGTGTTTGTATTGTTTGTATCATGTATTTATTTTATTTGCAAATTTTGGTGGCGTCATGACAATGTGTACAATTTTCCATCATATGTATACTTATCTTCATCCCTGCATTTTGTTGCCCTCTGTATATAATATACTAATTCGTTGGTATTAGTGGCGCTACAACAATGCGCATAGTTTTTTCCTTCTACCGTTCACCATATGAGATATTTAGTGCAGAGTGCTGTCATGACAACGAGAACACTTCCGCCTTGTGCATGTCATTTCCGGTTTCGGGAATCACGTCATGCCTATTTCACGGTTCTGATTGGCCCAGCTCTCCTTTTTATACTCACCGCACTGTGTAGTACACACCCCCTGACGAAGGCTTGTGCCGAAACGCGCGTCGGGGTGACGCGTGGTGTCCAGCTCCTTCCCTCCTGCGTGATTTGCCTCCCGGGTGGCCCTCTGCATCTAGTGGTATGTGCATTTATGCCAGCTCTTTATATATATGTATGCAATATGCAGCCGTGATTTTAAGTATATGATCCACCTATATATGCACACTTCTAATGCATTGGACCAGGTTAGTTATTAAGAGTGGGGGAACTTTATATATATACTATTAGTGTATCATCTATCGTATTATATATATTTCATTGTGACAACATTGGAGCTGTATACCCGCGTTCCTGTTTGCACCTTCTTGTTTATGTACACCACATCTTAAAATTATAGACTGTTCATGTCTTTGTCAGTGGGCAAACTTACAAAATCAGCAAGGGATCAAATACTTATTTCCCCCACTGTACACTGCATGAGCCCCACACAGCCTCCCCATATACACTGCATGAGCCCCACACAGCCTCCCTGTACACATTACTTGAGGCCCCCATTTGCAACACCATGTGCAGCATGTCACTCCCATATGCAGCACCATGTGCAGCAGCAGGTCACCCCCCATGTGCAGCAGCAGGTCACCCCCATGTGCTGCAGCATGTGCAGCATGGCACTCCCATGTGCACCAGCATGTGCAGCATGTCACCCCCATGTGCAACAGCATGTGCAGCATGTCGCCCCCATGTGCAGCAGCATGTCGCCCCCATGTGCAGCAGTATGTTGCCCCCATGTGCAGCAGCATGTCGCCGCCATGTGCAGCACCATGTTGCCTCATGTGCAGCAGCATATTGCCTCATGTGCAGCAGCATATTACCCCATGTGCAGCAGCATGTGCAGCATGTCACCCCCATAGCCTCCCCATGCCCACCCAAACATCCCATACACATGAAAAAAACAACAACACATACTCACCTCGGTCCCGTTCCCCGACACTCTGCTTCTCTCCCTGCCTCTGGTGCGCAGACTCTCCACAGTACATAGCTGATGAGATGAAATGACATCATCACATCAGCTGTTTCACATGCTGATTGGTGGAGGAAGTGGCCGGAGGCCCCTCTTCCACCAATGCAGTCAGCGCCTATGGAGACAGTGAGCGGGCGGGCATGGTAAGGCTTGTGGACCTCTGGTTTCCAGCCCCACGGCTGTCTCGATCTGCAGGCTGGACTGAGACAGCCAGAGGGCCTGATGTGGCCTGCAGGCCGCAATTTGCCCAGGTCTGCCTTAGCTGAAGGGTTGGATCTCTGAAACCCTAGTCCACCTAGAGGTATAGCCAGAAAGGAAGTGCAGTGAAGGATGAAAATATAAAATCCAATGCAATAGAACAGACCAAAAACAGGAAAATTAAAAACACTTGGGGAGGAACAAACCAAGAGGTGGGAACAAAGACTATTGGAAACATAAGCATCTGGACAGGAAAGAAAAGGCAATAGCTCAGCAGACAGAGGAACCAACCACAAAGTAACAGGTCAGCGGATCGAATTCCTCAAATTGAGCCATGACGCACACAAATTATGCCTAAATGATCATAAGGCGTATGTTAATTCTGTCATATGAAATGAGAAAGGTTAGGTTCACCCTACTGTATTTTCTCTCCTCCAAGAAAGTTGGGCCAATTATGTTAATCACACTCTGATGAGACTCAAATCAGAGAGTGATCCCATTTTCTCGGATGAGTTGAAGATGGAGTAAAAAATTTAGATATTGTTACCCACACTATTCACACCTATAGGACATCTAGGCAAAGGGATACATGTGCAAAGACATATATATAAAAAAGCTGCACAAGACAGAAAAACACCCCTGGTGGTGTATTACTGATGAGATTAAAAATGAAAAAACGTCTCTGTGCTATATAGTGTGAACATGTGCGGTATTTAGTCCTATAAGATACCATCCACACTAATCACCATCAATTGTGCAAATGCCTGCTTGATAAATTGAATTGTTAGTCACGCATAGCAAATTGCAATAAAAAAAGGATATATTCATAACAAGCTCGCACGAGTTGGTGGAAAGAAGTCTCAAAAGTTCATTGCAACACACCTCAAAGCAGGGAGTCCCGGCCGGTGACTCACCAGATGTGGTTTGTGCCGCGTGTAGGAGCAGTCGGCATGACATCACTCGTTGCTCGTGTACGGATACTGCTGTCTCCATACCCTCTCATGAAGGATATAGCAGTATCTCCGTAATGTGTAAGGGAAAGTTCGACCCTTTGGGACTCCGTACGCGAGCAACGAGTGACATCACGCCAAAGGATCCTACATGCGGCACGAACCACATCTGGTGAGTCCCTGGCCGGACTCCCTGCTTTGCACAATTGATTAGTGCGGATGGTGTCTTATAGGATTAAATACCGCACATGTTCACACTATATAGAGCAGGGAATAAAAAATTTCTCCATCTTCTCCATTGTGTCAGTCTCTGAAAATCGGACAACATCAGATGTCATCCGAGTGCAGTTTGATAGTTTTCTTTCCCTCTGTCTCATTGACTTGCATTGCTGAGTACGATCCAAATATTTGTTGCAAATTATGCATGCTGCGATTTTTTTTTTTCTTGATCCAAGTCCTATTAATATAACACATCAGGGGCGGAACTATCGTGGAAGCAGGGGAAGCAGCTGCCATAGGGCCCGGGCTAGCAGGGGGCCCGTCCCTGCTGCAGCTGTCTCCCCTGCGGCTGTGTTCCGCCGCCCATGGCCTGAGAGTCGGCGGTTCCCTGTGCTGGCTGTCATGCTGACAGCCGGCGCAGAGAAGCTGCTGCGTGCCGTCTCCCAGGAATCAATTGCACTGGTGTCTATACAGACGCCAGTACAATTGAAGCTCTGACCGCCGGGTCAGAGCGACGTCTGCAGCGTGATCATGTCATGTGATCACGCTGCTGACGTCACTCGTCGGCGGCGCCCAGAAGGGTGAACACTGGTGGTGAGTGTGCTCCACTGTGGAGCTGAAGATACCACCGAAGATTAACGGGGGCACATATTGTGTGAGTGATAACTCTGCATTCTTGGCTGCATTACTACTTGAGGGGCACATTACTACTGATGGGAGAATAAGAGGGCTTATTACTAGTTATGGGGGCATAATGTGCCTGCATTAATAGTTATGCGGGACATGGTTACTAGTAATGGTAGCATAAGGGGGCTGCATTGCTACCAGTCCATTATATTATATTGTGTTTCCATAATGTCTGCTTTAAATACAGCTCTGATTTGGGCAAAAAGCTGGCCTTTATGAGACTGAAGAGTATTTTTTGGGCCTAGAGAATTGCTGTGATTTGCTCCGCCCACTTCTATTGGCTCCGCCCACTATCAGAACCCCGCCCCCCCCCGCCGCCCGTTTGGGAGAGGGGGCCCCGTTCAAAATTTTGCTGTGGGGCCCCGCCATTTCTAGTTACGCCACTGTAACACATGTATGACTCTTGCAATCTCTCACTGCAATGCAAGTGTAGAAACAGGTGTGTGACGGAAAAGGTTTACGTACAAAATTAATGAAAAGAAAAGTCACGTTATGTTCAGTGTTGCAACAAGTTGAATATGTGCCTATCACTAAAAATCTGCAAGAGCTATTAGATTTGGACTATGACTTAGAAAACAATAGGCATCCAATGAAAAAACAGCAAGTCAGCAACTAAAGCCATGTGACATTGTGTTTGGCATGGTGCTAGTAAATTTCCAGATTTTCAGTAACCAATCAAACTGGAATTCCTTTGAAGTTTTGGATCCACCTTACGCTAAACAAAGATAGCAAATTAGGTCCAACTCCAAAGTACATCGAAATAAGATATAAAAATGTAGTTTTATGTAGAAAATCTTATTCTTCGTTGTATATTTAGAAATTGTAAATTCAAAAGATGATTTAATGACAATTAAGTTACATTTATAAAAATAAGGAAAACCAAGATCACAAATGGTATAAACATTATGAGAGAATATCAATATTGGTAACAAATCACTAGAAGAATAAAAAAGCATCGTTGGCTAAGGATGGCAAAGAGAGAGAGCGTCCTTTTACTGGTTAGCAATCCAGCAGGACAATCCAAAAACAAAGTTACTAGATGATAAAAAACAAACTAACTTGGAAAACTCCTTGAGTTTGCATTTGAGCCAAGGGTTTGAATAAATCTAGAGCATGAGTGGACCTTCTATGGCCAGCTAATGCTAACCCTCATCAGATTGCAGCTAGAATAATTGCACTAGTTATAATTAAAATTTCAAAACTAGCATAAAAAAATTATTCTTTGAAATCTTTGTGCTATGAGGTCAATTATTTCTTTCCAATCACGAATGACATGAATGTACTCGATGAATCTACAATCAAAACTGTAACATTACATTTTGGCTAGTTTTATTATAGTTTTTGGAAAAAATTCTGAATGATTAGACAGATAATTGTTTCTTTAAATCTACAAAATTGCAATCTCTTGCAGAACTTTTTGTCATGTGCTGTAAAGGCAAAAGTCATGACTCTGGTGCCAGCTATTGTCATGTGATAGGTGGGTCATGGCTGAATATTGCTGAATTGCAGTGAATGGTTTGGAAGACCTGCCCCTACATTGATGGCTGAACCTAGATTTGCCCTTCAGTCGCACTCTATGTCAAACATTTGTGGGAAATTATCCGAAAACACACCCTTTGTGGACCAAGCCTTTGCATTTCCAGATAACACTGAAAAGCAGTCTTTGTAGTTTCTAACTTTTATGCTCAGTCATTTTTTTATTTTAACATTTTATAAATGAACCACTAATCATCTGAAAGACCCCTACACAACTACCGTATTTTTTTTCTTCTGCATTTCTACATTTTGTTGCATATTTGTTTTAATTAGTTTGTCCAAACGTGCTTTGATTTGAGATTTATGGATTTTGACTTTCCTTTATGTTGATGATGTTCAAGACATTCAGTATATATCCTATTTAAAATTAGCAAAGTAGTGTGATCATTTCCATGTAGGTTCTACTGAAAAGTCAAGTTCTAGAATTTACTGTATTTTATATGTCTAACCGGGTCAGGCTGATATTTTAAAGAGCTGAAGATTCTCTGAAAGGTTGGAGTGCTGACAAAAATCCCACCTCTGCCCTCTACCACAAAATAACTTATGCTCTCCAGCACAGAACAAACCAATTTGAAGTTGTGGTGCATTTTTTTGGGGGATTCATGAAGTAACTTCTTAAGGTCCATTTACACAATCCAACCGGCGTCACTAAATGACTGTCGATCATCTACTTATTTGGTGATTGTTTGTCGCTTAATACTAGACCACTCTTCAAATGCATAGTGACCCATCTGTAGTCACTCAATGAGCATAGGCTGCGATTGTTCTTTGCAGTTCGAGTCCTGTTTAGACATGATGATGCACTGCCTTTGTATAGCTCAAAAAGTCATTTCACCTGATGAACAAGCATTTTGCTTTGTCATCAAGTGCTCTGTAGCCTGTTTAGACTGCAAGATTCTCGTGAAATGATCATTCTTATAATCCAGGGGTAGGGAACTTATGGCTTGGGATCCAGATGTGGCTCTTTTGATAGCTGCATCTGGCTCTCAGACAAATCCTTAACAAAAAAAAAATTAAGGAAACCGCTGATTTCCGAAACGCGTAGGATAAGTTTGGTCTTTATGGCGCCTCGTACCTGCGGCAGTCACGTTGGCTACGCATGACCACTGACGTCATGCAGGTCCTACAATCTCCGGTTAACATCCTAGCACAGGACTCGACCGCAGCACCTGAACATCCATGCCTGTGCGGTAGAGCCGGGACAGTGCTTTGCTCCTCTCCTTGCCTCATCTACTCCACAGCAATACCTACAAACGGCATCTCCTCACCGCTTCCACACTGGTATGCAGCCTCAAATCCGCCAAAACATAAGGTAAACACTGCTTTTTACCATACCATTGTGGCTAACATCAACACAGGCTCTCCCAACCACATCGGTTGAAACACTTGTGCACTGCTTTGACTGATTATTGACAATTTTTCAGGGGGGCCACCTACAGACTGACGAAGAGCCTCCTAGCACCCATACCTGCGCTTGGACCCTCTCCACCCGCCTCACTGGATGCTCTGCTGGTTGTGACTCTTTCCTCCCTGAAGCATACGCTTGCTGGAATGTCAATTTAAAGTACAACTCTATATCTATTACACTATCATCCCTCGGTGTTGTGCTTACTGTTAGTAACATTTCACACATCTTTCCTATAACATTTCACATTCATTTTCAGATGTATAGTAAATCAGCTCCGAGGAGAGGAGAAGAAAAAGGCTCACCTAAGCCCTCCCTGACTTCCATAAACCGTTTTAAAAGACTCCAATGAGTGAACGTTCATCTAACTGCCACTGACATTGCTCCGTGGACATGAGTGGAGCATAAGTGGCAGTGACTGTCCCTCACAAATGGGAGCAGAATCATTAAGTGCAGACCGGAGACGAGCTCATCAGCAGGTATAGTGAGTTCTCGCTCTGTCAGCCGGCGTTCTCCTCACCCCAGCCTAGCAGCACTCGAGCGCCGCTCTAGCTGTCAGGAGAGCGGGCGACTTGTATTCCGGGTGACAGTTTCCTATGGTGCGGATCAGAAGGTCATTGTGAGGTCAGGAAGTAAACTTCCCTCCTTTTAATCAAGTAGTCAGCTAGCTAATTGCAGAAACCCTTTTATTGAAGAAGATGGCTCCGAGAAAAAAAGATGAGGAGTATTGTACTTTTCAGCAGAAATGGACAGAGGAATTTGCCTTTGTGAAGAGAGCAGGTTCTGCAGTGTGTCTAATATGCAATGATAAAATTACATTGATGAATCAGTCAAATATAAAGCTGCCCTTCGACACATGCCATACTACATTTGCATCAAAATATCCTGCAGGGGACAGCAGGATGAAAGCATGTCAAGAGCTACTGAGCAGAGTGCAAGCTAGTCAGCAGCAACTCTGTGTTTGGACCCAACAAGGTGACTGGAATTTGGCTAGCTTTGCTGGTGCTTTAGCAATTGTGAGAACCAGAAAGCCATTCACAGATGGGGAGTATGCCAAAACATTCATGCTTGATGTTGCCAATGAAATTTTTGACGACTTTTCGGATAAAGACAAGATAATCAAACGAATAAAATACATGCCTCTGTCGGCAAGAACTGTGCACCATCATACCATCATAATGGCAAATCAAATTGAGGCAACACAAGTGAAGGACAAAAATGCAGCACCATTCTTTTCTCTTGCTTTGGATGAGTCAACAGAAGTAAGCCATTTATCCCAGTTCAGCGTGATTGCAAGGTATGCTGTCAGTGACACACTACGTGAGGAAAGTTTTGCTGTTTTGCCTTTGAAAGGGACAACAAGAGGGGAGGATTTATTCAAGTCTTTCACTGAGCTTGCTAAAGAAAAATATCTGCCTTTGGATAAACTTATTTCGGTGTGTACTGATGGTGCTCCGTGCATGGTGGGGAAAAACCAAAGGATTCGTAGCGCCTCTTCGTGAACATGAAAAGAGACCTATCCTAAGTTTTCACTGCATCCTACATCAGGAGGCGCTTTGTGCTCACATGTGTGGCAAGCAGCTTAGTGAGGTGACGTCGCTGGTCATTCAGGTGGTCAACTTTACTGTTGCCCAAGCTTTAAATGATCGCCAGTTTAAAACCCTGCTGGATGACGCTGGGAATAATTACCCTGGTCTGCTTCCACACAGCAATGTGCGTTGGTTGTCAAAAGGGAAGGTGCTCAGCCGTTTCGCAGCTTATCTGAGTGAAATCCAGACTTTTCTTGAAATGAAAAACGTCGAGCATCCTGAGTTAGCTAACACTGAGTGGCTCCTAAAGTTCTACTCTCTCATGGACATGACTGAACATCTGAACCAGCTCAATGTGAAAATGCAAGGCATTGGAAATACAGTCTTATCCCTTCAACAAGCAGTGTTTGCATTTGAAAACAAACTAGAACTCTTCATCACTGACACTGAAACAGGTCGTTTTACTACACTTTGAAAAACTAGGAGAGTTTAAAGATTCATGCGCAGCAAGTGACCCTGCTCAGCATCTTGATCATCAGCAGCTAGCGGGCTTCACATCTAATCTCCTGCAGTCATTCAAAGCGCCCTTTGGAGAATTTCGTGACCGCACTCGTCTTTTTAAGTTCATCACCCATCCACATGAGTGTGCAGTGGACAGCGCCGACCTGAGTTACATCTCCAGTGTCTCCGTCAGAGATTTTGAGCTACAAGCTGCTGACCTGAAGACCTCAGACATGTGGGTAAATAAATTCAAGACACTGAATGAAGATTTAGAAAGACTTGCACGACAGCAAGCAGAGTTGGCGAGCGAACACAAGTGAAGAGAAATGAAAAAACTTCAACCTGCTGACCAGCTGATTGTCAAAACTTGGAACGCTCTTCCCGTCACAAACCACACACTGCAGCATGTGAGTATTGCTGTACTGACAATGTTTGGCTCTACATATGCATGTGAGCAGTCTTTCTCACATCTAAAGAACATTAAGACCAACCTACGATCACGTTTAACGGATGGAAGTTTCAACGCCTGCATGAAGCTTAATCTCACCACGTATCAACCAGACTACAAAGCCATCAGGAAAACCATGCAGCACCAGAAGTCACATTAAAAGTGTTGGTCTTACATAAAATGCACATATTTACTTGTATTTAGTTATATCGTATGGCTCTCATGGAATTACATTTTAAAATATGTGGCTTTCATGGCTCTCTCAGCCGAAAAGGTTCCCGACCCTGTTATAAACACTTGTTCATGATAATCTTGCTGTGTATTTGGACCCCAAGTCATTATTGATGCTGTGTGTGCTTTATGTAACTGCAAGTTGGGTTTTCTTGTGAATTTAGTGTCTCTCACATATATAATGTATTTTGTCTTACAGGTTAGTAACACACTGTCCTATGATCCTTCTTAAATGGGGCTTTGACCACAGACCGCAGAGCTCACCTACAAAATGAAAGTGTATGAACCTCATACTTTTGAATAGTTCAGCATACAGCACCCCCTTTTAAAAGGGTTGTATAATAAATGCAATTTATGACCTATCGATTGTTGTATGGATCAGTGAAGTCCTCAGTAATCAGCAGTTTCAGATATCCTAACGTTGACTTATGGTATGACCACTTTCAGTCTCCATAAAACTTCAATCCAAACATCATGTAAGGCAATTATGCCCCTTCAATGAAATATGTTAATGTGCAAGTGCTACCTTCCGATAACTTACTAGCAAATGCCCAAGTTGAACATATAATATATCATGGCAAACTATGTCTTTGTTTATGTCTTTTAAAACATGATGGATGTAGGCCAGACAGTGTCCACAATGATGCCGTTGGCTTCACTTACGTGAATGGCTCCATCGGATCTCTGCTGAGGTTCCCATTGTAATACAATTTTTCGGGGATTCTAAGGGAGAGCCCAAGGTAGTCATTGATTAGGAGTGCTTTATTATTATGAAACTAGACTTATTGATATTCCTGTACAATGCTTAATAACTGATTCAACAGGAAAATGGGAGTTCTGTGTGTCACTGTACTGTAGAGCGACAGTAAAAGGGTAAGTAGAATAAAAAAACTTCCAACACTGTAGGGGCTAGAGACTCTCACTGTTCACTGAAATGAAAGGAAGCCATGTCCAGCTCGCTCAGTGCTTCTTCCCCTTTTTTTCAGCAGTCAGTGGTGGTCTCTAGGGGCTTGGATCCCTACATATGAAAACTTCTGACAACTCACTAAATGTCAGTTGCTCTTAAAAAGAGCCGACACCTGCTCCATTTTACTGAAGACTGACTTGGATGCAATCTGTGTAAGAGTTGCCTGCGGCAAGGACAGCGGCAGTGCAAATTTTAAACAGTATGAAGGTACAAAAATTAGTGGCAGCTGAGGAGATATGGCAGAAATGAAGACCCTACCCACAGGTCTGTCTTTATGGACAAACTGTGCCCAAACTTTTAATAATGATTAAAGACTAACCAGGCTACGGATTTCTACAGTGAAAGTACCTGGTAAATCAGTAGAACAGCGCCTTTGTGCCCATACTTTTAGTTTATCATGCCTGATCCTGATGACAGGTTCTCTTTAAGTAGTGATAAAGGCCACTAGAATATTCTAACTCCGCACAACCGCTGAATTGGAAAGAGCCATAGTACAGCCATTATAGACTTATACAGGGCCCTATTATATCTACATAACAGCTCTGATTTCATGTCTCTTTTTTTCTCTCACACTCCAATAGATTACATCTCATGAAGCTTGTCTAGTTTCCCATCTAAGGCATTGCTTCTAGAGCAGTGTTTCTCAACTCCAGTCCTCAGGACCCACCAACAGGTCATGTTTTCAGGATTTCCTTAGAATTGCAAAGGTGATGGAATTAATGCTTGAGCAGGTGATAAAATTATCACCTGTGCAATACTAAGGAAATCCTGAAAACATGACCTGTTGGTGGGTCCCGAGGACTGAAGTTGAGAAACACTGTTCTACAGGAAAATAATTCTGTAATGCAGTTCCACACAAAGCACTATACACAGGCACAGTACCTATGACTTCTGTTATGTTTCGGTAGCTGAGGAGAGCAGGCAAAAACGGCAATACACCAGAGAGGTTGGAATCTATTGGATTGCAGTACCCTGACTAACCACCACAACTAAAGGCAGCCGTGGAGCGTTCCTACGTTGGTCCTAGACGCCTCGTCACAGCCTGAGAGATTAACTACACCTAAAGATAGAAAGAGGAAAGCTATCTGCCCCGGAGTAGATCCCCAAAGAACATAGGAAGCCCCCAAACATGTAATGGCGGTTAGACAAGAGGAAATACAGACACAGACAGAAAATAGTATGAGCAAACGCTGGGGCCCAATCTGCCTAGACAGAAAAGGATAGAAAGGATACTCACTGCAATCCAAAAAAAACCTAAAAAATGCCAACGCTACTGATTGCAAAAACACCTGAGATCACACGACCTCTACCACCTAAATCAGTTCTCTGGTGTAACAAAACTAAGCCGCAGCCACTGAAAAAACTGGAAAGGCAAATGAACAAATAATAATGGCTCCAGAGGAACTGAGAGGAGCCCAAGCCCCCCGGGGGGGGGGACCTGGCTAACCTCACAGAAATGCAGAGAAATATGCAAATGGTAAGCACAAAAACAAAAACAGAAAATATCTTATCTGAAAGCAGAAGAAGAGGCAAGACTCAGCAAGCTTCCAAGTGAACCAGGAACCACAGCTGAGACAAGAACAATTGATCACCGGCAACCATGATGGGAGGGAACCTCCCTTATATCAAGCCAGTCTGTGAATCCTGATTGCCAATCCTCATTGAATGGTTCAGTACTGTTTGTAACCACCAGAGGGAGCTTCTGCTCAGAATTCATTTCCAAAACATTCACAACAGTACCCCCCTTGAGGAGGGGTCACCGAACCCTCATTTGTGCAAACAGGTCGGTCAGGATGAGCTCGGTGATACGCACGGATCAGTCTCCTAGCATGGATGTCCGAAGCAAACACCCAAGAATTGTCCTCCTGACCATAACCTCACCACTTAACCAAATACTGGAGTTTCCGTCTAGAAAAACGAGAATCCAATATTTTCTCAACCACATACTCCAGATTGCCCTCAACCAAAACAGGGACAGGAGGCACAGTCATAGGAACCACTGGCTCGACAAACCTCTTCAATAAGGACTTGTGGAACACGTTATGGATCTTAAATGTCCCTGGAAGAAGCAAATGAAAGGAAACAGGATTAAGAATCTCCATGATCTTATAAGGTCCAATGAACCTAGGCTTAAACTTAGGAGATGTAACTCTCATAGGGATATTTCTTGAGGACAACCAGACCAAGTCCCCCACTTTAAACCGAGGGCCATCACTCCTATGCCGGTTTTCAAACCGCTGGGCCTTCTCCTGAGAGAGGGACAACCTCTCCACTACCTGGTCCCAAATCTGCTGCATACGCTCCACAACAGAGTCAACACCCGGACAGACAGAAGCCTCCGTCTGTCCCGAAGAAAATCGAGGGTGAAACCCAAAATTGCAGAAAAATGGAGACATCAAAGTGGCAGAGCTAGCCCTATTATTAAGAGCAAACTCAGCCAAAGGCAAAAAAGAGACCCAGTCACCTTGATCAGCAGACACAAAGCATCTCAGATAAGTCTCCAATGTCTGGTTTGTTCTCTCAGTTTGTCCATTGATCTGAGGATGAAAAGCAGAGGAGAAAGCCAATTGAACACTAAGTTTAGAACAAAAAGTCCTCCAAAATCTGGAAACAAACTGGACTCCTCTGTCAGACACAATGTTCTCAGGAATGCCGTGTAACCGAACCACGTGCTGAAGGAACAAAGGCACCAATTCGGAGGAGGAAGGCAACTTAGGTAATGGCACAAGATGTATCATCTTAGAAAACCTATCACAAATAACCCAGATAACGGTCATTCTCTGAGAAACAGGGAGGTCGGAAATAAAATCCATAGAGATATGGGTCCATGGTCTCTTGGGCATAGGCAATGGCATCAACAAACCACTAGAGCGAGAGCAAGGCTTGGAGCGAGAGCAAGTCCCACAGGACTGCACAAATTCCCTGACGTCACGAGACAAAGTAGGCCACCAAAAGGACCAACTCACCAAGTCTCTGGTACCAAAAATTCCGGGATGACCGGCCAACGCGGAACAATGAATCTCAGACATCACACTCTTTTTCAACCGGTCTGGGACAAACAATTTCCCAATAGGGCAGCGCTCGGGTTTATCCTCCTGACACCCTTCCAGAGCCAGTCTCAAATTGGGCAAGATGGCGGAAAGAACTACACCCTCTTTCAAAATAACAGCAGGATCAGATAACTCAGGAGAGTCCGCAAGGAAACTCCTCGAGAGGGCATCCGCCTTAACATTCTTAGTGCCAGGAAGAAAGGAAACCACAAAATTAAAACGTGTGAAAAACAAGGCCCACCTGGCCTGTCTAGGATTAAGTCGCTTGGCTGATTCCAGATAAACCAAATTCTTATGGTCCGTGAGGACCACCACCTGATGTTTGGCTCCCTCCAGCCAAAGTCTTCACTCTTCAAAAGCCCACTTCATGGCCAATAACTCCCGATTACCCACGTCATAATTACGTTCAGTTGGAGAAAATTTTCGAGAGAAAAAGGCACAAGCGTTACTTTTAGAGGTCTCAGGATCTCTTTGGGACAAAACGGCACCTGCCCCAATTTCAGAGGCATCAACCTCCACCTGAAATGGCAGAGAAACATCAGGCTGCCGTAGAACAGGAGCAGAAGTGAATCTCTGCTTAAGTTCTTGAAACGCAGAGACTGCCTCAGGAGGCCAATTCACCACATCAGAACCCTTTTTGGTCAGATCAGTCAATGGTTTAACAATAACAGAGAAATTACCAATAAATTTACGATAAAAATTGGCAAAACCCAAGAATCTCTGAAGAGCCTTTAATGAAGTAGGCTGGACCCAATCACAGATGGCCTGAACCTTGACCGGGTCCATTTCAATAACAGATGGAGACAAAATGAATCCCAGAAATGAGATCCTCTGTACGCCAAAAAGACACTTTGATCCCTTCACATACAGAGCATTCTCTCTCAAAATCTGGAACACAGTCCGGACATGTTTCACATGAGAGTCCCAGTCATTAGAAAAAATCAAGGTGTCATCCAAATAAACAATCAGAAATTTATCCACAAAATCCCTGAAAATGTCATTCATGAAGGACTGGAAGACGGAAGGAGCATTAGTGAGCCCAAAGGGCATCACTAGGTACTCAAAATGCCCCTCTGGGGTATTAAACGCCGTCTTCCATTCATCCCGTGCTTAATGCGAATAAGGTTATACGCCCCCCTGAGGTCAAGTTTGGTAAACCAAGTAGCACTTTTCACCCTGGAAAACAGGTCAGAAATCAAGGGTAAAAGATATTGATATTTCACAGTGATCTTGTTCAAGAGACGATAATCAATACACGGCCTTAATGAACCATCCTTTTTGGCCACAAAGAAAAAACCGGCACCCAAGGGTGAAGAGGATGGTCTGATATGACCCTTCTCCAATGACTCCTTGATATAAGACCACATAGCGTCATGTTCAGGTACAGACAAGTTAAAAATGCGACCTTTAGGGAATTTACTACCAGGCACTAATTCAATAGCGCAGTCATAGCTCCTATGGGGGACAAGGATGCAGATTTACTTTCGCTAAACACATCAGAAAAATCAGTCAAAAAGTCAGGAACATCCTGAGACTGGGGAGAGGCAGAAAAAACAGGAGTGTTGGCATTAACACATTGGCAGCCCCAACTGGTTACAGACACAGATTTCCAATCCAAAACAGGATTATGAGACTGCAACCAAGGGAAACCTAGTACAATAATGTCATGCAGATTATACAGTACCAAAAATGTTCAACTCTCCTGATGATCAGGTTCAACCCTCATTATCACCTGAGTAGAAAACTGGGGTTTATTCTCAGCCAAAGGGGTAGAATCAATCCCCAGTAGGGGATTAGACTTCCGTAGGGGTATCAAGGGAAACCCACAACGTTTAGCAAAATCAAAATCCATCAGGTTAATAGCTGCTCCCGAATCAACAAAAGCCTGAGCAGAAAATGTGGACAGGGAGCAAATCAGGGTAACAGTCAACAGAAATTTAGTCTGCAAAAACGTCTTTCCCGCTTAGGGCAGACAGAAATAGCATGAGAGGCGTCACCACAATAGAAACATAACCCATTGCGTTTTCTAAACTCATGACGCTGTGCCCCAGAAGCCACTTTATCACACTGCATGGGTTCAGAGGCTGGCTCACAAGGCAACACTATTCCACGCATAACTCTACGCTCACGCAAACGTCTGTCAATTTGAATCGCTAATGACATAGAATCATTGAGACCAGAGGGAGCAGGGAAACCCATCATAGCATTTTTACATTCTCTGACAGCCCTTCCGAAAAAGGGCTGCCAAAGCATCATCATTCCATTTGGTTAGGACTGCCCATTTTTGGAATTTCTGACAGTACAACTCAGCGTCCTCAAGCCCCTGATTTAATGCCAACAAGGTTCTTTCAGCTTGATCAGTGACATTAGGCTCATCGTACAATAACCCCAAAGCCTGAAAAAATGCATCAACATCACTCAAAACAGGGTCCCCAGGTGTCAGGGAAAAAGCCCAATCCTGAGGATCGCCGCGCAGGATAGAGATGACAATTTGAACCTGCTGTGCTGCGTTCCCTGAGGACTTAGGTTTTAAGGCAAAAAACAACTTACAGTTATTTTTGAAATTCAAAAATTTGGCCCGATCTCTCAAAAACAAATCTGGCATGGGACTCCTAGGTTCCACAACCGGCAACCCAGCAAGATAGACAGCAATACTCCGAACCTCAGTGGCAAGCTGATCCACACGGCCAGACAGCTGTGCAAGCTCCATTGAGAGAAAAAAAAAATCCTCCTCAGCAGCCAGAGAAAAAGAGGGGAAAAATGCAAGAAACAGAAAAAAAAAATCTCTGACAACTCTCACAACTTTTTTCTTTCCACACTATTTTTCCCTTCTGTGAGTACCATACAATTTTCAGTTAGGCCGGTGATACTGTTATGTTTCGGTAGCTGAGGAGAGCAGGCAAAAACGGCAATACACCAGAGAGGTTGGAATCTATTGGATTGCAGTACCCTGACTAACCACCACAACTAAAGGCAGCCGTGGAGCGTTCCTACGTTGGTCCTAGACGCCTCGTCACAGCCTGAGAGATTAACTACACCTAAAGATAGAAAGAGGAAAGCTATCTGCCCCGGAGCAGATCCCCAAAGAACATAGGAAGCCCCCAAACGTAATGGCGGTTAGACAAGAGGAAATATAGACACAGACAGAAAATAGTATGAGCAAATGCTGGGGCCCAATCTGCCTAGACAGAAAAGGATAGAAAGGATACTCACTGCAATCCAAAAAAAAACCCTAAAAAATGCCAACGTTACTGATTGCAAAAACACCTGAGATCACACGACCTCTACCACCTAAATCAGTTCTCTGGTGTAACAAAACTAAGCCGCAGCCACTGAAAAAACTGGAAAAGGCAAATGAACAAATAACAATGGCTCCAGAGGAACTGAGAGGAGCCCAAGTCCCCCGGGGGGGGGGACCTGGCTAACCTCACAGAAATGCAGAGAAATATGCAAATGGTAAGCACAAAAACAAAAACAGAAAATATCTTATCTGAAAGCAGAAGAAGAGGCAAGACTCAGCAAGCTTCCAAGTGAACCAGGAACCACAGTTGAGACAAGAACAATTGATCACCGGCAACCATGATGGGAGGGAACCTCCCTTATATCAAGCCAGTCTGTGAATCCTGATTGCCAATCCTAATTGAATGGTTCAGTACTGTTTGTAACCACCAGAGGGAGCTTCTGCTTAGAATTCATTTCCAAAACATTCACAACAGACTTCTTAACTCTGCCAAGCATTTGAGGTCTTGTAATTGAGTTTTTAGTTTACCTATGATGGATCCTCTTGAAGATGTTTTCTCTCTTGAGCTGTCTTGTAAACAGGTACGTGGATGGATGCAACAGCGCAGAGGATGAGGACACAATGGTAACTTAACTAACAAATATTTATTTGATTAACACAAGTATGAGTAGTGCCTACGACAAAATACAAAGAGTAAAGCAAACGGTGGAAGGACTGTGAGTTATTGTAGAACAGAATACAGCAATTTGACTATACGTAATATCAACACAATTCTAATCACACGCTATTGTTCTGTTATTACAAATAAGCAAAATATTGTTGTCACTGATGTCTTGGTCATTATACCTTAACCTGCAGTGCATCACTGCCACTATCGGGCCTGTTACCACTGCCTCTCTGTCACTCTCTAGGGAATACGAGACCTAATACAGGCCCTAATAAAGGCCTATGATACCATGCCATTAGGCAGCAAGTCCCTTATTGATGAGTCACTTTGCATATCCGTTATGCTGGCCGCCTTGGTCCCCTGAAGCATGGCCCCAATCCCCTGTGTACCGTACGTCTACACCGGAAGTCACAGCTAACACAAATGTCCCACTTTAAGGCCTAGTCATCTTTGTCGGCTCTGGTTCTATTGACTCTGCTCAGCTCTCTTAGATCTGGCCTCTCGTTTCCAGTTCCAGATATCCAGCTTTGGTCATTCGCCACTGTTTCTAGTCACTCGATTCTTCACTTGGGTCTAGTCACTCGGCTCCTCACTTGGGTCTGGTTACTCAATTTGGCAGCCATAATCTAACCTTGTGCCACCATGCGTCTATCCTGCTACAGGTTCAGGCCGGACTTCACAGCTTCACTGCCCTCCTGAGCTTTTTATGATTAGTAATTGTGCCACAGCTGTCACCTGACCTGGTGTCTCCACCAATCTCTTCCCCTCAGGAATAAGGCGCGTTGTTTATGCAGTTCCTGCTGATGCAATCCTTTCCACTTTTTGCTCTCCTACTGTAAACAGGTTACAAGGATGTAGCACGCAGATTAGGATGAGATGGAAGTAACCAACTAAACTATTCTATTAACACAGGAATGAAGGGGTTAAATGTGCAAGCAGTCAGTTATTCAGATACAGAATATCAAGTAATACAAGTTTGGCAATAATGACAATCAACACACTTTAACAGTTGCAGTCATGGATTCTCTATTGCATCTTTCTTTCAGTAAGGACGGTGCTTTGATATCCCAACAATGAGGCCGTCACTAGAATATTCCTTCATAATGTTTTCCAACTAAGTTATGGGCAATAACGGGAGTCACTGGTATTTTTCGCTAGGCATGTAATGCTCTATGGGCTCGCCTTACACTGGCCAGTCCCCATCCCTTCTGCGGTGCAGCCCAAGCCTGATTCCTATATGGTATGTTAATGTCTGAAGTAACGACCTGATCACAACAGAAGATGTCCACTCCCTGATAACTTTCCACCTTCGGTCTTCGGTGCTTGACCTTTGATGTCCGGCTATCGGGTCTCGATTGATGAGAGCTTGGCTTAGCTTCAGGTCATGACCAGCATCATCTCAATCCCTGTAACTCAGCCTCTGCATCCCTCTGCTCACATGTTCTGCTAGTCTTGCTCGTTGGCATCAACTGCTTTCCTTCCATTTCACTCTGGTTATTTATATTGGATAACTGTACTACAGCTACCACCTGACCCGGTGCTTTCACTAGACCCATCCTTCCAGAAACAATTCTCCCATCCTTCAGTTCCACTTGATTAAGTTTGAACAGTAGATGGCGACTTTTGATAACAAGCGTTGCACAACATTGGGGGACAACATCTTCTACTGTGCACCCCATTACCCTACAACATATGAGACGTACATGGCAGTGCAGGCTTGGGGACATCCTGTTATATTTTAACTGTGGAGAACTTCCCTTTCTACATCTTATACAGCCTTGATGGTTTCAAATGTTCAGAATGAATGCTTGAGACAAGCGCCCCATTTTTATCTGTAAAAGCTATGAGTTTTCAAATACGGTAGATTTTTTTTATGAATTAAAAAGTAAAATTAAAGGGTCGCTGTATTTCCATGCAGGTAATGGCACACCTGCTAAGAACATACACCACACGCAACCAATTGATTACTGAGGACTTGCAGGTAATGTAACTAAATAGATATTTACCATCTAATGTTTGCGTAAGGTAAATTCCCAATGGTAACATCTTTAAGTCTTTACATTTGTATAGTTAAGTAACAAAAACATAATATTAAAAGAGCTAATATATTCAAAGGGGGAATTTTCAAATATGTATTTTTTAGATCTGCATAAGAGCGGTTAAGTGCTTTGTCCTTCTACTTGAAATGTACCCATAGTTCTGTCATGTGAGGTGACGAGCCTCATGATCAGCAACCTCAACCAGGATTGCAAAATTCTTTAAACTTCTATTTAATCCCTTTCATGAAGCTTTACTATGGACCACATCCAAATTGACACCCATTACCCCCCCACACTCCCTCCGCAATCTACACACCCTCATTATAAACCAGTAGAAAAGAAGAATTTATTGAGATTACAACATCTGTTTGTCACAGTTCTGCATACACATTTATAGAGAACATACAAAATATAGCAATTGATACAAAAGCCCAGGCTGCTTTTTAAATAACTCTTAAAAAATTACTTTTTTTTTTCTTTTTCTTTTCTCTTCACTTTAATGCTGGCAGCATTTATTCCCAAATACTCTCATATATAGGTTTGTCCTCTGTTCACTTGTAATATAGGAAGGGAAATACTGACGGCAAAGGGCATTGCCCTCAATACGAAATGTGTGTGACGTATTATAAAAAAAGCAAACCCGGGTTGAAAGAGCAGCTGATGTGCATTTTTTAAATTTAATTTATTTTTTATTTTTAGCCAAATCTGGGAGTGGATCCTACTTCACTGCATGCTGAAAAATAGGAGTAACACAGCCCAGCCTTTAACCTTCTGAATTTATCTTGTACTCTGCACCTCTGTTCATGTGTTTCCTTAAGAAAGTTTTCTAAAATGTGCCTCTGCTCACCCCATCATGTTCACTTTCACCAATATGTGACCAATGACACTTTGTTGAGCCAGTGTTCCTTTTGTCCATTGGTTAGATGTGCTTTATGTCCTTTGGTTAGACATCCCAGTCTCTGATAAAGCCAAGGCAGTCTATTGTCTTAGTCTCTGACATCTTCTGGTTAAAGGGGTTGTACGGTCAAAACCGATAAGTCTACAGTCACTCTGTAGGGGGAGCAGCGGGGATGAAATAAAAACAAAACAGTCCACTTTAGACCTAGTGACAGGTTCTCTTTAAATCTCATCATACCTCATTAAATCTATCATATACGCAGTACACCATACTGTAGTGAATACCACCAGTAGTAACCAAAAATACTGATGTGTGGGATTCAGCTTTCACCTACGATTGTTACAACTGTTACAACCCATTGCTATGACTTTATCTCATGATTTAGTAATATTTTCTCAATTTTTCATCATGTATACGCTTCAAGTGATAAAGATTGAGGGTGGGTAGATAAAATATAATTACTACCGCAGAATAAAAAATTAGGGAAATTTCAAAGATCTACTTCCTACAGCCAAAAATAAATTGGGTAAGACGTGATTGCATATGATGGTGCTTTTTTTCAAGGGTTTCCCTTAAGAAAGGCATTTATGATTTGACTGTGCATAGTCATTATAGTTATTTACATTTCCTTAACCTATTCAACAAATTACTGGAACATTTTTGAAAATCTTTACAACAGAGTAAAGGTAATACCAAGTAATAGATAATAATATGGTCCTACAGTAACGCTAATTCAACACCACACTAAATACATGAATTTTCCACTGTGATTACATACTTAAAATGTGAAGTTCTTAGCTCACATTTTGATCAAAGCGTGGGAGCCCATTTGTCAGCAACAAGACAATCAATTTCTGTCTTATGAAATGCTTTATCAAAAACGCATCTCTCTTTCAACCTAGCCTCAGATAAGCTGGGGAATGGTTTTGGAGCAATGGGTTGAACCTCCATACAAAAATTTGCATTAGGATCAACTTTACCATGACCACTTTCACCAACAATCCAGATCATGAAACGTTTATAAATATTTTGGTCTCCCTACTTGTGGAGGGAAAGGGTATTATACACATTGATGTCTCAGTACATGAATAATGTACAGTGATGTACAGTACAGACCAAAAGTTTGGACACACCTTCACATGCAAAGATTTTTCTGTATTTTCATGACTATGAAAATTGTAGAATCACACTGAAGGCATCAAAATTATGAATTAACACATATGGAATTATATACTTAACAGAAAAGTGTGTAACAACTGAAATTATGTCTTATATTCTAGGTTCTTCAAAGTAGCCACCTTTTGCTTTGATTACTGCTTTGCACACTCTTGGCATTCTCTTGATGAGCTTCAAGAAGTAGTCTCCGGAAATGGTTTTCACTTCACAGGTGTGCCCTGTCAGGTTTAATAAGTTGGATTTCTGGCCTTATAAATGGAGTTGGGACCATCAGTTATGTTGTGCAGAAGTCTGGTGGATACACAGCTGATAGTCCTACTGAATAGACTGTTAGAACTTGTATTATGGCAAGAAAAAAGCAGCTAAGTAAAGAAAAACGAGTGGCCATCATTACTTTAAGAAATGAAGGTCAGTCAGTCTGAAAAATTGGGAAAACTTTGAAAGTGTCCACAAGTGCACTTGCAAAAACCATCAAGCGCTACAAAGAAACTGGCTCACATGAGGACCGTCCCAGGAAGGGAAGACCAAGAGTCACCTCTGCTTCTGAGGATAAGTTTATCCGAGTCACCAGCTTCAGAAATCGCAGGTTTATAGCAGCTCAGATTAGAGACCAGGTCAATGCCACACAGAGTTCTAGCAGCAGACACATCTCTGCAACACCTGTTAAGAGGAGACTTTGTGCAGCAGGCCTTCATGGTAAAATAGCTGCTAGGAAACCACTGCTAAGGACAGGCAACAAGCAGAAGAGACTTGTTTGGGATAAAGAACACAAGGAATGGACATTAGACCAGTGGAACTCTGTGCTTTGGTCTGATGAGTCCAAATTTGAGATCTTTGGTTCCAACCACCGAGTCTTTGTGCGACGCAGAAAATGTGAACGGATGCCTGGTTCCCACCGTGAAGCATGGAGGAGGAGGTGTGATGGTGTGAGGGTGCTTTGCTGGTGACACTGTTGGGGATTTATTCAAAATTGAAGGCATACTGAACCAGCATGGCTACCACAGCATCTTGCAGCGGCATGCTATTCCATCCGGTTTGCGTTTAGTTGGACCATCATTTATTTTTCAACAGGACAATGACCCCAAACACACCTCGAGGCTGTGTAAGGGCTATTTGACCAAGAAGGAGAGTGATTGGGTGCTACGCCAGATAACCTGGCTTCCACAGTCACCAGACCTGAACCCAATCGAGATGGTTTGGGGTGAGCTGGACCGCAGAGTGAAGGCAAAGGGGCCAACAAGTGTTAAGCATCTCTGGGAACTCCTTCGAGATTGTTTGAAGACCATTTCCGGTGCCTACCTCTTGAAGCTCATCAAGAGAATGCCAAGAGTGTGCAAAGCACTCATCAAAGCAAAAGGTGGCTACTTTGAAGAATGTAGAATATAAGACATATTTTCAGTTGTTTCACACTTTTTTGTTAAGTATATAATTCCACATGTGTTAATTCATAGTTTTGATGGCTTCAGTGTGAATGTACAATTTTCACAGTCATGAACATACAGAAAAATCTTTAAATGAGAAGGTGTGTCCAAACTTTTGGTCTGTACTGTAACAGTATCAAAATCTTGCTCACATAGCATAGTACAAAAATAACACAAAAGAAAAGATGACCATGTAAATGCCACATCTCTTAAAACTTCTATAGCCTGTCCAGTATAGTTCAGAACTGTGCTACCAGGCCAACAGTAGGCTTTCTGGACAACTTTAGTTATGTCATGACCGACAAGGATCCTCCCAACTCCAGTACAAGACCCAAATACAGAATTCCCTAGGTATGAGAATACCACCCTAACCCTATTACTGGTTCCCTCACTGGATGTAATATGTCCAGAGCACTAGAAAACTTTTCATAGCTAACAGCTCAGGCTCACAATGCCCCTCTGCCAACCCTGCTTCTGCAGCAGCCCATACTATTCACCTGTACAATCCCTTCCAAGGCTAGACTCTATCAGCCTCAAGCCAATGATAAGCCAATTTATTAGCTCACTTTCCACACAGTGGCGCACACTCCCACTCCAACATATGCTGATTTGCAGCAGACCCCTCTGCTCAGCTGCAAACTATGTACTGTGGCATATCTGCTGCATGTACTGGCTTCTCAAAACTGGGCATGAAGGAATATTTCTCAGACTGGTGATTTTATTATACATAACTTACTGTCAAAAGTGCTGATAAGTGTCCTTAATACCCCAAAAGGCCCCAACTTTCTACCAAGGTTGTGTCTAAACTTTCAGGTTGTGGGATCCTGGCATGTAGAGGTGATCCCACACCCTCTTTGGCCACTCTGGCATTGAAATATCAATATTTTGCCCTAGTGCTGTCACATATTTTACATCATTAGTGCCATCACTGTTCAGTAACAGCTTAAAGGGCACCTAATAGTTGATACATGCTGCCCCATTCACAAGCAGCATTTATCAGACCATGGCTGTATGTTTTTCACCATGTATATTTGATTCTGAAATACCATGGCGTTTCAAAGAAGAGCATACTTTAGAAGCCGGTGGGGACCAAACTACACAGGAACTAGTCTATCAGGTTCCCTACAACTTTGCAGTCACTCTATGTGACTGTTGACTTGCGAATCCTTACATGGTATGCAAGGATTCTCTGGTGCCGGGAACGGGCGGTCATGTGACCGCAAGTATGCAATTTACATACTTTGGGCTACATTCCGACTAGACTGTCTCGGGCCTCACTCAATGCAAGTGTATTGAATGAGGCTGGACACGTCTAGTCGTCACTTGACAGCAAGAATGCAAATCACTAGAGAATCCTCACAGCATTCAGTGCTCGCAATGTGCGGATTCACAAGTCTGAAATAATTTAAGGGGACATTAGCAGCACTTTATTAGTGCTTTTGACACTAGTAATTTCACCAGCCTGAGGTTGCCAACTCTTTTATTACAAAAAAAAGAGCAGCCTCAGACTGGTGATAAGTAGTCTTTAAGCACTCATGCCAAATAGACCCCATAATAGAGCTCTGTACAAATGTTCAGAATTCAGAGTTTCATTAATCCATAAGTGATGAACAGGCTGGGTGAGAAAGTGGTGGGCATCTTGCAGCCTTTTCATCACTTACGGTAATTGAATGGGTTAGGCTAAATGAGATGGTTTTTCCAGTTGGTGAGTGCCGCTTTATCCTTACACTAGAGTTGAGCGAAACAGGTCGGTCAGATTCATAAGTTGCCAACTTTCGCCAAAGTAATAATGCTTGCAGGCGCCTTTTTTTCAGCCAATGAGCAAGGACGTATACTGTGGGCAACGAGATGACATGGGCAGCGTCCACCACCATCTTAGAGAAGGGCATTGCAGTGATTGGCTTGCTTTGGGGGGCGTCATAGTGTCTATAAAAACCCTGACCACCGACCTCCACCGACCTCCATTTTACTTCTGCCGATCTTAACAGTAGGGAGAGGTTGCTGACGCTGTTTATCAGTAGGGAGAGAGTTAGGGCAGGAAAGAGAAGTTCTTATGTGATTGTGCTGATAGCAATTGTGCTGTACAGTTAGTGTGCAGTGACAGGGGAGGATTTTCTTGTGTGCAGCAGCGGTGGTTAATAGGCTGCCTGATAGCTGTATTGCTGTGTGTACACTACTGTGCAGACTGCTTTTTACACAGCACTAATACTTTTATTCTTTTTTTCTGCAGTTACCGAGAGTTCATTTTTTCCTACACCATATAGAGCTGTACGCTCCTCTCACACTACCGTGTACCAGCTGGTATCACGGACAAATACATGCAGACTTTCTGTGTGTGACTCCGGAAATATATACAGAGATTTACATTTTCCCCTACACCGTATACAGCTGTACGCTTGTGATACAGTACCGTTTTCTGCTTTTTGTATTACGGCCTGATGATCCTCTGATCCAGTTCTAGGTAATGGCTATATTGTTCGATGATTCTGTGTATATATATGGGCTTTTGTCTACTGTACTTGTGCCGAACTACCTTGCCTGATGGCTTGTATTGATACCATGTATCAGACATCTTATTCTGCTTATATGACAGGGTATTTACCCATTACTTAAATGCATAGTTCCTCGTACATGGTACTTACCTGAATAGTCTTGCCCAGTATTATTATCATTTATATGCTTAGTGGTATGCTCGATTTTTGTATCTATGGCATGGTACTTACCTGCATAATGTTGTATAAATAATGCCTAGTATATAATAATTTTTTTTTATATATTGTGGACTTTTGTCTGTATACCACTATCCAACCAATGGTGATATTTATATGGCCAATAGTATCAGAGTTTCAATAGTACAACTTTAATTATTTTTCCATCTATGCTTATTCCATTATGCAATTGAATATAATGTTATCAATTTTGTTCTGAATTTGGCTATGTATTATCTGGTTCAAGTTCCAGTTTTGGCCCTTTTTTCTTCATGTGCATTCATGGGTTAATCCCACTTGGTATCACTTTCATTCCCCGCCATTTTCCTGTGTTTTATTGTGTGTCTTTTTATATTTACAATAATAAAATTTTGATCACATGAGACTATATGGCTGTTCTCTTTGTGGTGTTTGTTTTTTGTATTACGGTCAAATCCATACTGAGAGAATGTCTGTGTGTGACTTCGGAAATACATACGGAGATTTCAATTTTTCCCTACACTGTATACAGCTGTATGCTTCTGATACAGTACCGTTTTTCTGCTTTTTGTATTACGGTCAAATCCATACTGAGAGAGCGTCTGTGTGTAACCCCGAAAATATATACGGAGATTTAAATTTTCCCCTTCACCGTATACAGCTGTACGCTTCTTATACAGTACCGTTTTTCTGCTTTTTGTATTACGGTCAAATCCATACTGAGTGAGCGTCTGTGTGTGACTCCGGAAATATATACGGAGATTTAAATTTTCCCCTACACTGTATACAGCTGTACGTGTTATGTTTCGGTAACTGAGGAGAAATAGCAAAAACGGTAATACACCAGAGAGGCTGGAACCTATTGGATTGCAGTAACCTGAACTAACCACACAACTAGAGGTAGCCATGGAGCATTCCTACGTTGATCCTAGACGCCTCGTCACAGCCTGAGAGATAACTACACCTAAAGGCAGAAAGATGAAAGCTATCTGCCCCGGAGTAGATCCCCAAAGAAAATAGGAAGCCCCCAAACATGTAATGGCGGTTAGACAAGAAGAAAGCACGAACACAGACAGAAAATAGAATGAGCAAACGCTGGGGCCCAATCTGTCTAGACAGAAAAGTACAGGAAAGAATTCTGACTGCAATCCAACAAAAACCCTAAAAAATTCCAACACTTCTGATTGCCAAAAAAAAACCTGAGATCACACGATCTCATCCACCTAAATCAGATCTCTGGTGTAACAAACGCTATTCAACAAATAAAAAGTAACAAAGGAGCAAAGCAAAAGTGCAGACAAAAACGGAGCACAATTGCAGCGCCAGACCCCCAAAAGGGGACAGGCTGCGGTCCACTGCAAGCAGCAAACCAGCAATGAAAATCAAACAGAGGAAAAAAAACAGCAAACACTTATCTGAAGGAGAGCAGGAACCTAGCAGTGCTTCAAACAAGACCAGGGAACAATTGATAACCGGCAAGGCTGCTGGGAACTCAGGCCACTTATATCCTACCATTCAGTGCCAGCTGAAGGCCATTTATTAATCAGTTCATTACCCTCAGAAACCACCGGAGGGAGCCCCAGCTCAGAAGCCGCATCCAGCATATTCACAACATGTACGCTTCTGATGCAGTACCGTTTTTCTGCCTTTTCTATTACGGTCAAATACATACTGAGTGAGCGTCTGTGTGCGACTCCGGAAATATATTCGGAGATTTACATTTGCCCCTACACTGTATACAGCTGTACGCTTGTTTTACAGTACCGTTTTTCTGCTTTTTGTATTACGGTCAAATCCATACTGAGAGAGCGTCTGTGTGTGACTCCGGAAATATATACAGAGATTTAAATTTTCCCCTACACTGTATACAGCTGTACGCTTCTGATACAGTACCATTTTTCTGTCTTTTGTATTACAGTCAAATCCAAACTGAGTGAGCGTCTGTGTGTGACTCCGTAAATATATACGGAGATTTAAATTTTCCCCTACACTGTATACTGCTGTACACTTCAGAAACAGTACAGTTTTTCTGCTTTTTGTATTCTGGTCTAATCCATACTGAGTGAGAGTCTGTGTGTGACTCCGGAAATATATTCGGAGATTTACATTTGCCCCTACACTGTATACAGCTGTACGCTTCTGATACAGTACCATTTTTCTGCTTTTTGTATTACAGTCAAATCCATACTGAGTGAGCGTCTGTGTGTGACTCCAGAAATATATACGGAGATTTAAATTTTCCCCTACACTGTATACAGTTGTACGCTTCTGATACAGTACCGTTTTTCTGCCTTTTGTATTACGGTCAAATCCATACTGAGTGAGCGTCTGTGTGTGACTCCAGAAATATATACGGAGATTTAAATTTTCCCCTACACTGTATACAGCTGTACGCTTCTGATTCAGTACCATATATCTGGTGGTATTTTTGGTACATTTTCTCAAACATGAGGAAGTATCATGGAAGAGACCACGGACATGGGCGGGGGGGCAGCAGGTACAGATGCTGGTGGTGGTGCTTCTGCTGGTAGTGCCAAAAGCACAATAGCACCTAAGGCAGGAGGTGTTGAGCCTGCGTCATCATCTGGCTCCAGAAAGCCTGGAAGGCTCTCTTTTCTGGGAGTAGGTAAACCGGTTTGAAAGCCGGAGCATCAGGGACAGGTTTTGGCTTACATTGCCGAAACAGCCTCCAGCCAGGGGTGGATTAAGGGTAGCCAGGGCCCTGGGCTGTTCAGACTCTGTGGGCTCCCCGGTCATGTGACGGGGTCATGTGACAGGGTCAAGCGACGGGGTCAATCGACGGGGTCAAGCGACGGGGTCATCATATACCTGAAACAGATTATTCCAGGCGCCTCCACCCCTCGAACTGTCCACAGTCCCACCGCTCTCTCTTGGAAAAACTCCACTTCTCACCTATCATACATTAACAGTTCCCATCACCAGATCACACCTATAGCCAGCAGCTTTTGTTTTGACCAAAAGATTTTTTAAGCCGCCACCATAATAAAGTAGACACTTTTGGCCGGGCTCTACTCTACTGTAACCTATTAAATATTTGTTAAAATATGCAATACAATTTAGGTATTGTGACAGTGTCACTGGTTTTATATGTGAGGGGAGGTATGTGTCACACAGGATGCTCTCCTGTGTGAACTAAAACCTACTTCATTTATCTGCCAGCATATTATATACTGGTAGGTTTACTCTGTTAAAGGGTGTGTGGTTTTATGGGAATGGCAAGAGGGCGGAACGCATTCCCCTTACCTCCCCTCAGGGTGTGGCTGAGCAGTGTGTAAAAGCTCAGTCCTGTTTTTTTTTCTGGGAAGTGTGGTCTGGAGAGAAAAGTCTCCAGACAGGATAGTGGAAGCTACCGAGCCTTCCACAAGGACTTTAACAGTGCAGTTTATGCTACCGAGAGCGGGCGGAACCCACTCATCTATGGACTGAGTTATTGTTTTTTTTTTTTTTATGTTTTTCCCGTTTAACCCAGAGAGGTTATGTTTACTTTTCCTGCAAACCCGGCATGAGTTTATGGCTGATAATAAACCAGCAGAAAGACAACCCAGAGAACGTGTGTCCTGAGTCTGCCTCGAGGAGAGCCGAGCGAGTCGTCTTGCCACAGTATATTTTTATTTATTTTTCAATTTTTTAAATGACCAATAACACCACATACAAGGGACAAATACCACCAGACCACATATTACCACGACAGTGATCGAATAATATCACATACAAGGAGCAAATATCACAACACCATGACCAGAGCACATATTACCACCACAAAGTGACCAAATAGTACATACAATGGTCAAATACCGCAACACCATATCCAAACCACATATTACCACCACATAGTGACTGAATACTACAATACTGATCAGTAATAAAAAAACACAATACTATCACCATAAGTGCCATTATACACAGGAGATCTGTACTTAGTATGCAGTGTCTGTGTACAGGTAATACAGTGATCACTGGTGACATTATACACAGGACTTCTGTATATAGTATACAGTGTATAGTGTCAGTGTATAGGTAACACACTGACTCACCAGTGACGTCTCTAGGTGAAGTCCTTCATCTTTCATCCAGCACAGACCGCCATCACTTCTTCCAGCCAGTGCTCTTCTCTGCAGGAAATAACACAGTTATCTCGAGCCCTGCTTGCAGAACACATTACTTAATTTTTCCCAACTTCTACATTACATCACATGAAGAAAAAAAGTCGACATAGTATCACTCTACACAGTAACAGTACCGCCCCCCCCATTTAAAACAGTATGTTAAAAGAATTTAAAAAAATACATCACTGCAGTAATATCTCCTAATTAGCCCCTATGGTAATAATATTCCCCATCCTGGTCCCCGTGTGTCTCATTCCTGGCTTCAGCCATATGTTCTCCTATCCTGCCCTCATGAATATCCATTCTGCCCCATATGATCTCCCCATCCTACTCCATCTGTTTCCATCGTATCCATCCTGCCCCATGATCCTGCACGATCTGTCTCCAACCCTGCCCCATCTGTCTCCAATCCTGCCCCCATGTCTCCAATTATGCCCCGTATCTCCATTCTGCCCCGTGTCTCGCATTCTGCCCCCATGTCCAGCATTCTGCCCCTGTGTCTCACGGTCTGCCCCATGTCCACCATTCTGCCCCATGTCTCACAGTCTGCCCCATGTCCAGCATTCTGCCCCCATGTCTCACAGTCTGCCCCCATGTCCAGCATTCTGCCCCCATGTCTCACAGTCTGCCCCATGTCCAGCATTCTGCCCCATGTCTCACAGTCTGCCCCATGTCCAGCATTCTGCCCCCATGTCTCACAGTCTGCCCCATGTCCAGCATTCTGCCCTCATGTCTCACAGTCTGCTCCATGTCCAGCATTCTGCCCTATGTCTCACAGTCTGCCCCATGTCCAGCATTCTGCCCCATGTCTCACAGTCTGCCCCCATGTCCAGCATTCTGCCCCCATGTCTTCTCATCTGCCCCATGTCCAGCATTCTGCCCCATGCCTCACAGTCTGCCCCCATGTCCAGCATTCTGCCCCCATGTCCAGCATTCTGCCCCATGTCCAGCATTCTGCCCCCATGTCCAGCATTCTGCCCCCATGTCTCACAGTCTGCCCCATGTCCAGCATTCTGCCCCCATGCCTCATAGTCTGCCCCCATGTCCAGAATTCTGCCCTATGTCTCAGTCTGCCCCATGTCCAGCATTCTGCCCCATGTCTCAGTACTCTGCACCGATGTCCAGCATTCTGCCCCATGCCTCACAGTCTGCCCCCATGTCCAGCATTCTGCCCCATGTCCAGCATTCTGCCCCATGTCTCACAGTCTGCCCCCATGTCCAGCATTCTGCCCCATGTCTCAGTCTCCCCCATGTCCAGCATTCTTCCCCATGCTGCCTCACATTCTGCCCCATGTCCAACATCCCCCATGTCGAGCATTCATCAATCATCATGTCCCGACTCCCCATCATGGCAGGCAGAATCTTCCCCATGTGTCCAGGCAGTGACTGACAATGACGTCAGATGCCAGTGATGCGTGCGCTAGCCTGAGGCTGACGTCAGCTGCCACTGCCAGCCTCCGATTGGCTGGCGGGCGGCGGCTGTTAACTATTGACATGGGGCGCCGGCACGTCAATAGCGTTAAACTGCCGCAGCGCGCCACCGTCATGGCAGTAATGCCATTATGGCGGCCCTGTGGTGGGCCCCCCCACACCACTGGGCCCTGGGCGGTAGCCCAGATTGACGCTCTTATAATCCGCCCCTGCCTCCAGCTCTATCTCCTCCTCTTCTGAAGCTTCAAAAAAGGCAAGCACTGAGTCGTCAATGCAGGCTCCTGGTCAGGAATGACACCTTTCCTTGTGTCCTACACCCCCAACAAAAGTGAATGATGTGGCAGGCCACACTTCAGATTACTCCCTGGAGCTCTTTTCACATACCGTGCCTGGGTTATCAAGTGAAATCCTGAATTCCCCAGTCCAAGATGAATATGACATGGAGTGCACTGATGCACAGCCACTGCTATTTGATTTTGCTGGTACATTCACCCAGCTCACTGCATTGCCCTCTCAATCTACTGAGCGATATTCTGAACCTGATGAAACTCAGGTGCCCCTTCCCACATACTCTACTACCTTACACGGTGACACAGAGGAAGGTGCAGATGAAATTGAAGAGGAGGTGATGGATGACCCAGTTGTTGACCTGGACTGGCATCCATTGGGGGAAGAGGGTGACGCTGGCAATAGCTCAGAAGAGGAGGAGGATCCGCGCAGCAGGTATCGACATCGCAGCTGCGGTTATCTGGCAGGCCCGTAGCAGTCCAAAAACATGTAAAAAAAACAAAAAGAGTTGCAGGACAGCTTGGCCAGACGGTCAAGTTAGCACAGCGTGCAAGCCCTGAAAATTTATCCCATAGTAGGAAGAGTGCAGTGTGGCACTTTTTTGACCAAAATCCTATTGATGAGGCAAAGGTTATGTGTAAGAAGTGCGGAAGGACCTTTAGCTGAGGGAAAAATCTCCAAAATTTGAATACCAGTTGCATGCTAAGACATTTAAACATCATGCTCTTGCAAGCGTGGACCGACTACAAAACCTCAGGTAGCACATGTGCACCTGCTTCGACTGAACGACTGAAGGTAGCCAGCAACGCTACATCGCTTCCCCCACTGTAAGCCCACCAGTTAGCACACCACCAGCAAGAAATGTTGAGGTGTCGTCGCAAGGCCAAAGCAGTCAGGGAATCACAATGTTTTTCCAACGAAAGACTGATTCTATGCCATCACCACCACCACCACCATCACCATCACCAGTCCGTCATGTCCACCGCTAGTTCCCCCATTTGCAGCTCTCAAGTCCAGCTCACACTAGCAGACACTCTGAGTAGGACAAGAAAGTACTCATCCTCTCATCCGCGTACACTGGCTTTGAACACCTACATTGCCAAACTGATCTCTTTAGAGATGATGCCCTTCCGTTTGGTTGAAAGCGCAGCTTTCCGAGAGCTCATAGCCTACGCTGTCCAACGCTATGACCTACCCAGTCAGCACTTCTTTGCTAGAAAAGCCATCCCTGCCCTCCACCTGCATGTGGAAGACCGCATTGTCCATGCACTCAAACAATCAGTGAGTGGAAAGGTGCACCTCACAACAGATGCATGGGCCAGTAGGCATGGCCAGGGCCATTACGTGTCCATCACTGTGCACAGGGTTAATGTTGTGGATGAAGGGTCCACAGGGGACAGCAGCGGTGGGACAGTGCTTGCTAGCCCACGGTATAGGCAACAGTTGGCTGTAGGCATTCGACCATCCTCCTCCTCCTCCTCCAGAAGCAAAAGCTCGTCGACAGAGTGCAGTCGCATGAGCACTCCATCCGCAGCTGCCAGTGTTGCACACAAGGTGTCCCACTATCGAACAGCTAGTGATAAGCGTCAGCAGGCTGTTTTAAAGATGATGTCTTTGGGCGACAACAGACATACCGCGGAAGTACTGGCTGATTACTTGCAGTGAGAAACTGAGTCATGGCTGGGAAGTCTACATCTTGAGCCGGGCAAGGTAGTCAGTGATAACGGCCGTAATTTTGTGGCGGCCATAGCCCTGGCAAAACTCAGACACATACCTTGCCTGGCTCACACCTTGAACCTGGTGGTGCAGTGCTTCAAAAATAATTATCTGGAGTTACCAGCCCTGCTCCATAAGGTGCGAAGGCTGTGCTCGCACATCCGTCGGTCACCTGTAGACTCCAGTCGTATGCAGAGGTTGCAGCGATCGCTCCACCTCACCCAAGCACCGCCTAATCATAGACGTTGTACATAGTTGAGAGGCTGTGCGAACAGAGGCAGGCTGTAATGCATTTCGTCGGAGGATACACGGGCAGGCAGTTTGAGGGCAGACATCGAGTTGTTGCGTGTGCAGTGGTCAAAGCTGAAAGACTTCTGTAAAGTCCTTCAGTGTTTTGAGGAATGCACACGTCTGGTAAGCGCAGACGACGCCATCATAAGCATGAGCATACCACATGTGTCCGCTCATGCAAACTTTGACGTACATTAAGGATCAGCAGCGGAAGAGGAAGAGGAGGAGGAAGAGGGTAGCCTTGATGACAGTCAGCCATTGTCTGCTCAGGGAACTGTCCTGGACGAGGTGGAGGAAGAAGAGGAAGAGGAGGAGGATGAGGGGGATGATTATTTTGGGGAGGAGGATGCTTCTCAGGGGGCAAGAGAAAATATTGGCTTGCCAAGGTCAGGTACAGGGTTTGTGCGTGACTGGAGGGATGTGAATTTAGCAGAAAGTGCGCCTCCACCCACCACTGGCAGTGCATCATTGACACCTGGAACATTGGCCCACATGTGTGATTATGTCTTGCGGATCCTAAAAAGGAACCCCCTCATTGCCAAAATTATGAAGGATGACGACTACTGGTTGGCCAGCATCCTCGATCCACGCTATAAAGGCAAATTACAGAACATCATGTCACAGGAGAACCTAGAGCTAATATTGGCGAACAAACAAGCAACTCTGGTAAACGGTTTGTTAGAGGCATTCCCAGCACACAGCAGCGGTGCAGGTTCTACTATGAGCCATACTGGGCAACATGGAAGAGGTATTCGTGGTGCACACAGCCAAAGTGGCGTTGGAGACAGGGGTTTCATGACCATGTTGTGGACTGATTTCTCGAGTACCGCTCACACGACTGTTAATACTGAATCGATTGCAACAGACAGGAGACAACAGTTGTCAACTATGGTTCAAAATTACCTCTCCTCCCCTATCGATGTTCTCCCTCACAGTTCATTCATTCATTAGCTGCTTTTTTCTTGCCATCATACAAATTCTAACAGTCTATTGAGTAGGACTATCAGCTGTGTATCCACTAGACTTCTGCATAACACAACTGATGGTCCCAACCCCATTTATAAGGCAAAAAATCACACTTATTAAACCTAGAATATAAGACATATTTTCAGTTGTTTCACACTTTTTTATTAAGTATATAATTCCACATGTGTTAATTCATAGTTTTGATTCCTTCAGTGTGAATGTGCAATTTTCATAGTCATGAAAATACAGAAAAATCTTTGAATGAGGTGTGTCCAAACTTTTGGTCTGTACTGTAGGTTGCCAGCAAAATGGCTCGCTATGTCCTCCTCTTCCTCCGACTTCTCCAATTCCTCCATTTGCAGCTGCTTAACATCCAGCCTACAACTCAACATATGCCAGTTTTTCCACCTCCCTAACTGGGCTGTACCCCCCCACCCCCAGGGCCGGCATCAGCACCTGGCGCACCCGGGAAAGTGCCGGGGCCCTGAGCAGGTGGGAGGGGCCCACTCGCCGTCAGAGACACCGGCGTACTATGAGGGGCCCTGTGCCAGTGTCGGCACCCACGAGTGGGCCCCAACACTTGCAATACTTACCTCTTCCTGCTCCACCACTGTGACATCTTCCGCGTTTCCTGAGAGTGACATTCAGGTCAGAGAGCGCGATGACATCATGTCTGTGCGCCCTCTGCCTGAACAGTTACAGTGCAGAGAGCTGGAAGATGGCGATGCTGAGGAGTCCAGAGTTCAGCAGTGCCCAGCGAGGAGAGGTATTTCATTTTTTTAATGTTTGGAGCAATATATGGAGAGCATTATACACTGGAGAATTATATATGGGGCCCATCATACACTTGAGCATCATAGATAGGGCTCATTATACACTGGAGCATTATAAATGGGGCCCATTATACACTGGGGCATCATATGGGGCCCATTATATATGGAGCATTATATAGGCACATCATACACTGGAGCATCATCCATGGGGCCCATCATATACTGGAGCATCATATGGGGCCCATTATATATGGAGCATTATATAGGCCCATCATACACTGGTGTTATGATTTGGTAGCTGAGGAGAGCAAGCAAAAACGGCAATACACCAGAGAGGTTGGAATCTACTGGATTGCAGTACCCTGACTAACCACCACAACTAAAGGCAGCCGTGGAGCGTACCTACGTTGGTCCTAGACGCCTCGTCACAGCCTGAGAGGTTAACTACACCTAAAGATAGAAAGAGGAAAGCTATCTGCCCCAGAGCAGATCCCCAAAGAACATAGGAAGCCCCCAAACATGTAATGGTGGTTAGACAAGAGGAAATACAGACACAGACAGAAAATAGTATGAGCAAACGTTGGGGCCCAATCTTCCTAGACAGAAAAGGATAGGAAGGACACTTACTGCAATCCCAAAAAACCCTAAAAAGTACCAACTCTACTAATTGCAAAAACACCTGAGATCACACGACCTCTACCACCTAAATTAGTTCTCTGGTGTAACAAAACTAAGCCGCAGCCACTGAAAAAAAAACTGGAAAAGGCAAATGAACAAACAACAGTGGCTCAGACAAACTGAGAGGAGCACAAGCCCCCGGAGGGGACCTGGCTGACCTCCACAAAAGTGCAGGAAACAATGCAAAAAGCAAGCACAAAAATAAAAACAGAAAATGTCTTATCTGAGAGCAGGAGAAGAGGCAAGACTCAGCAAGCTTCCAAGTGAACCAGGAACCACAGTTGAGACAAGAACAATTGATCACCGGCAACCCTGATGGGAGGGAACCTCCCTTATATAGGACCAGTCTGTAACTCCTGATTGCCAATCTTCACTAAATGGTTCAGCACTGTCTGCAACCACCAGAGGGAGCTTCTGCTCAGAACTCATTTCTAACACATTCACAACAGTACCCCCCCCTTGAGGAGGGGTCACCGAACCCTCACTTGGGCAACCAGGTCGGTCAGGATGAGCTCTGTGATACGCACGGATCAGTCTCCTAGCATGGATGTCCGAAGCAAACACCCAAGAATTGTCCTCCTGACCATAACCTCTCCACTTAACCAAATACTGGAGTTTCTGTCTAGAAAAACGAGAATCCAATATTTTCTCAACCACATACTCCAGATTGCCCTCAACCAAAACAGGGTCAGGAGGCGCAGCCATAGGAACCACTGGCTCGACAAACCTCTTCAATAAGGACTTGTGGAACACGTTATGGATCTTAAATGTCCCTGGAAGAAGTAAACGAAAGGAAACAGGATTAAGAATCTCCATGATCTTATAAGGTCCAATGAATCTAGGCTTAAACTTAGGAGATGCAACTCTCATTGGGATATTTCTTGAGGACAACCAGACCAAGTCCCCCACTTTAAACCGAGGACCATCAGTCCTATGCCGGTTAGCAAACCGCTGGGCCTTCTCCTGAGAGAGGGACAACCTCTCCACTACCTGGTCCCAAATCTGCTGCATACGCTCCACAACAGAGTCAACACCTGGACAGACAGAAGCCTCCGTCTGTCCCAAAGAAAATCGAGGGTGAAACCCAAAATTGCAGAAAAATGGAGACATCAAAGTGGCAGAGCTAGCCCTATTATTAAGAGCAAACTCAGCCAAAGGCAAAAAAGAGACCCAGTCATCTTGATCAGCAGACACAAGGCATCTCAGATAAGTCTCCAATGTCTGGTTTGTTCTCTCAGTTTGTCCATTGGTCTGAGGATGAAAAGCCGAGGAGAAAGACAATTGAACACCAAGTTTAGAACAAAAAGTCCTCCAAAATCTGGAAACAAACTGGACTCCTCTGTCAGACACAATGTTCTCAGGAATGCCGTGTAACCGAACCACGTGCTGAAGGAACAAAGGCACCAATTCGGAGGAGGAAGGCAACTTAGGTAATGGCACAAGATGTATCATTTTGGAAAACCTATCACAAATCACCCAGATAACGGTTATTCTCTGAGAAACAGGGAGGTCGAAAATGAAATCCATACAGATATGGGTCCATGGTCTCTTGGGCACAGGCAATGGCATCAACAAACCACTAGAGCGAGAGCAAGGCTTGGAGCGAGAGCAAGTCCCGCAGGACTGCACAAATTCCCTGACGTCACGAGACAAGGTAGGCCACCAAAAGGACCGACTAACCAAGTCTCTGGTACCAAAAATTCCGGGATGACCGGCCAACGCGGAACAATGAATCTCAGACATCACACTCTTTTTCCACCGGTCTGGGACAAACAATTTCCCAATAGGGCAGCGCTCGGGTTTATCCTCCTAACACCCTTCCAGAGCCAGTCTCAAATTGGGCGAGATGGCGGAAAGAACTACACCCTCTTTCAAAATAACAGCAGGATCAGATAACTCAGGAGAGTCCGCAAGGAAACTCCTCGAGAGGGCATCCACCTTAACATTCTTAGTGCCAGGAAGAAAGGAAACCACAAAATTAAAACGTGTGAAAAACAAGGTCCACCTGGCCTGTCTAGGATTAAGTCGCTTGGCTGACTCCAGATAAACCAGATTCTTATGGTCCGTGAGGACCACCAGCTGATGTTTGGCTCCCTCCAGCCAATGTCTCCACTCTTCAAAAGCCCACTTCATGGCCAATAACTCCCGATTACCCACGTCATAATTACGTTCAGTTGGAGAAAATTTTCAAGAGAAAAAGGCACAAGGGTTACTTTTAGAGGTCTCCGGATCTCTTTGGGACAAAACGGCACCTGCCCCAATTTCAGAGGCATCAACCTCCACCTGAAATGGCAGAGAAACATCAGGCTGCCGTTAGAACAGGAGCAGAAGTGAATCTCTGCTTAAGTTCCTGAAACGCAGAGACTGCCTCAGGAGGCCAATTCACCACATCAGAACCCTTTTTGGTCAAATCAGTCAATGGTTTAACAATAACAGAGAAATTACCAATAAATTTACGATAAAAATTGGCAAAACCCAAGAATCTCTGAAGAGCCTTTAATGAAGTAGGTTGGACCCAATCACAGATGGCCTGAACCTTGACCGGGTCCATTTCAATAACAGATGGGGACAAAATGAATCCCAGAAATGAGATCCTCTGTACGCCAAAAAGACACTTTGATCCCTTCACATACAGAGCATTCTCTCTCAAAATCAGGAACACAGTCCGAACATGTTTCACATGAGAGTCCCAGTCATTGGAAAAAATCAAGATATCATCCAAATAAACAATCAGAAATTTATCCACAAAATCCCTGAAAATGTCATTCATGAAGGACTCGAAGACGGAAGGAGCATTAGTGAGCCCAAAGGGCATCACTAGGTACTCAAAATGCCCCTCTGCGGTATTAAACGCTGTCTTCCATTCATCCCCGTGCTTAATGCGAATAAGGTTATACGCCCCCCTGAGGTCAAGCTTGGTAAACCAAGTAGCACTTTTCACCCTGGAAAACAGGTCAGAAATCAAGGGTAACGGATATTGATATTTCACAGTGATATTGTTCAAGAGACGATAATCAATACACGGCCTTAATGAACCATCCTTTTTGGCCACAAAGAAAAAAACGGCACCCAAGGGTGAAGAGGATGGTCTGATATGACCCTTCTCCAATGATTCCTTGATATAAGACCGCATGGCGTCATGTTCAGGTACAGACAAGTTAAAAAGGCGACCTTTAGGGAATTTACTACCGGGCACTAATTCAATAGTGCAGTCATAGCTCCTATGGGGGGGCAAGGATGCAGATTTACTTTCGCTAAACACATCAGAAAAATCAATCAAAAAGTCAGGAACATCCTGAGCCTGGGGAGAGGCAGAAAAAACATGAGTGTTGGCATTAACACATTGGCAGCCCCAACTGGTCACAGACACATATTTCCAATCCAAAACAGGATTATGAGACTGTAACCAAGGGAAACCCAGTACAATAATGTCATGCAGATTATACAGCGCCAAAAATTTGCAACTCTCCTGATGATCAGGTTCAACCCTCATTATCACCTGAGTAGAGAACTGGGGTTTATTCTCAGCCAAAGGGGTAGAATCAATCCCCAGTAGAGGAATAGACTTCGGGTTAATAGCTGCTCCCGAATCAACAAAAGGCTGAGCAGAAAATGTGGACAGGGAGCAAATCAGGGTAACAGTCAACAGAAATTTAGTCTGAACACTACCCAAAACAACTGAGCGTGCAAAACGTCTTCCCCGCTTAGGGCAGACTGAAATAGCATGAGAGGCGTCACCACAGTAGAAACATAACCCATTGCATTTTCAAAACTCATGACGCTGTGCCCCAGAAGCCACTCTATCACACTGCATGGACTCAGAAGCTGGTTCACAAGGCAACACTATTCCACGCATACCTCTACGCTCACGCAAACGTCTGTCAATTTGAATCGCTAATGACATAGAATCATTGAGACCAGAGGGAGCAGGGAAACCCACCATAACATTTTTTACATTCTCTGACAGACCCTTCCGAAAAAGGACTGCCAAAGCATCATCATTCCATTTGGTCAGGACTGCCCACTTTCGGAATTTCTGACAGTACAACTCAGCATTCTCAAGCCCCTGATTTAATGCCAACAAGGTTTTTTCAGCTTGATCAGTGACATTAGGTTCATCGTACAATAACCCCAGAGCCAGAAAAAATGCATCAACATTACTCAAAACAGGGTCCCCAGGTGTCAGGGAAAAAGCCCAATTCTGAGGATCGCCGCGCAGGAGAGAGATGACAATTTGAACCTGCTGTGCTGCGTTCCCTGAGGACTTAGGTTTTAAGGCAAAAAACAACTTACAGTTATTTTTGATATTCAGAAATTTAGCTCGATCCCCCAAAAATAAATCTGGCATGGGGATCCTAGGTTCCACAACCGGCAACCTAGCAAGATAGGTAGCAATACTCCGAACTTCAGTGGCAAGCTGATCCACACGGCCAGACAATTGTGCAAACTCCATTGAGAGAAAAAAAAAAATCCTCCTCAGCACCCAGAGAAAAAGAGGGAAATGCAACAAGCAGAGAAAAAAAAAAAATTCTGACAACTTCCTTTTTTCTCTTTTCCTTTTACTATTTTTCCCTTCTGTTGAGTACCATATAATTTTCAGTTTGGGCCGGTGATACTGTTATGATTTGGTAGCTGAGGAGAGCAAGCAAAAACGGCAATACACCAGAGAGGTTGGAATCTACTGGATTGCAGTACCCTGACTAACCACCACAACTAAAGGCAGCCGTGGAGCGTACCTACGTTGGTCCTAGACGCCTCGTCACAGCCTGAGAGGTTAACTACACCTAAAGATAGAAAGAGGAAAGCTATCTGCCCCAGAGCAGATCCCCCAAAGAACATAGGAAGCCCCCAAACATGTAATGGCGGTTAGACAAGAGGAAATACAGACACAGACAGAAAATAGTATGAGCAAACATTGGGGCCCAATCTTCCTAGACAGAAAAGGATAGGAAGGACACTTACTGCAATCCCAAAAAACCCTAAAAAGTACCAACTCTACTAATTGCAAAAACACATGAGATCACACGACCTCTACCACCTAAATTAGTTCTCTGGTGTAACAAAACTAAGCCGCAGCCACTGAAAAAAAACTGGAAAAGGCAAATGAACAAACAACAGTGGCTCAGACAAACTGAGAGGAGCACAAGCCCCCGGAGGGGACCTGGCTGACCTCCACAAAAGTGCAGGAAACAATGCAAAAAGCAAGCACAAAAATAAAAACAGAAAATGTCTTATCTGAGAGCAGGAGAAGAGGCAAGACTCAGCAAGCTTCCAAGTGAACCAGGAACCACAGTTGAGACAAGAACAATTGATCACCGGCAACCCTGATGGGAGGGAACCTCCCTTATATAGGACCAGTCTGTAACTCCTGATTGCCAATCTTCACTAAATGGTTCAGCACTGTCTGCAACCACCAGAGGGAGCTTCTGCTCAGAACTCATTTCTAACACATTCACAACACACTGGAGCATCATCCATGGGGCCCATCATATACTGGAGCATCATATGGGGCTCATTATATATGGAGCATTATATAGGCCCATCATACACTGGAGCATCATCCATGGTGCCCATCATATACTGGAGCATCATATGGGGCCCATTATATATGGCTCATCATATGGGGCACATTATATATGGAACATCACATGGAGCCCATTATATATGGAGCATTATATATGGGGACCATTATATTTGGAGCATTATATGGGGCTCATCATACACTGGAGCATCATATATGGGGCCCATCATATACTAGAGCATCATATGGGGTTCATTATTTATGGGGCATCATATAGGGCTCTTTATATATGGAGCATCATATGGAGCACATATGGGACCTATTCTGTATGGAGCATTATATGGAGCCCATTCTGTATGGAGCAATATATGGGTCCCATCATATACTGTATGGAGCTTTATATGCGACTCATTATACTGTATGGAACAATATGTGGGGCTCATTATACTCTATGGGGACCGTCCTATACTGTATGGCACATTATTTGGGGACTATCATATACTGGAACATTATGTGGAGCTCATCATATAATGTGTGGAACATTATATGGGACCAATTATGTATGGAGCAATAAATTGGGCTCATTATTTTGTATTGAGCAATATATGTGGCTCATTATACTGTATGAAGCATTATATTGGGCCCATTATTCTGTATGGAGCATCATATATGGAACTCATTATTCTGCATGGAGCAATATATGGAGCTCATTATTCTGTATGGCGCACTATGTGGTGCCCATAATACTGTATGGAGGACTATACTGTCCGGTTTTTGAGCTATTGTAGAATTTAAAATAGATATCACTCATGTAATGTAAGAAGTGAAGTGTTTGGCATTGTACTATACCTATATTTCTCTGCCATATCGGAGCATCATGAATTGTGGTATGTGTTAAAGGGGCCCACTGAGACTCTTTCACCCGGGGCCCACGAAACCTGGAGCCAGCCCTGCCCCCCCACAACTTTAGCCAATTAACCCCCAGTTTTCAATGCGTTACTATTATTATAAAGTAAATTAAGGTTGACAAGCTTAAGTAATAAGAATTGATGTGGTTGGCATTGAAATGGGCACTGTAGGTGTGTTTACTGTCCTCCACTCCCTGCCGACTTTTCTTCCCCATTGACTTGCCTTGGGGTCGGGTCGAGTTTCAGTCGGACCTTCGACTTTTTCCGATAGTCTGACGATTTAGTTTGACTCGACTTTTGGGAAAGTCGGGTGGTCCGAAACCCGACTCGACCCTCCCAGAGGCAAAGTCACTCATCTCTACCTTACACTTGTTGGATTAATGTTATGCTGAATTTTCTGTCTATAGCAAAGCACCATTATAATGGAATAATACAGTCAGTGTTACCTGTAAACAAGAAAATGACTATATCAGAAACCTGGATAGGGCCAAGCGACCACACTGTGGAAATGTTCAAAGCTGTCATACTAAATATTGCTTGAGAATTATTATGGAAGCTACCTGACAAAATTTCCTATCACCATTTTCAACCATCTAATACCTGCTTATCAGACTTTTACCCAGACAGGTCAACTAAGTCTTGTGACCTATACATTTAACATTCCGGACACGAGGCAACCTTTAACATCATGCACTGTTAGCTTAAGTTTATTTGACTTTCATGTTACAAAGGCTCCTTTAGGATAACGCAATAGCTGTTTTTGTGTTTTCTATCGATTCCTAGCACCGGCAGAGCATTGCATTGCTGATGAAAGGAAAGTAGAGTTCTTATAAAGTAACACGTGTTTGATCATCACTCCCAGAGACAATGTTTAATCAATGTTGCAACGTCGTCACACAGACATCTAAAAATTAAGGTATATCCTCGGTGTAAAAGAGGGAGGTGGACACCAAGAGGTGGAGCTTGGCTCCAATTTATTAAATGCCCACATCGGAGCAAATATCAGTAAATGTGATCCGGGTTGAAGCCTCTTTCCTACAAGCCACTCTGCAGCCTAAACATCTACCCCTACTTGCTCTGGGAGGGCTAATCTGCTCTACAAGGCCCTAAAGATGACTCGGATTTTGTCTGTTTTTAAGGCTGCTCGGGCAGGAGTTCTCAATGGCGCTGCCCAGAGTCACTGCGGCTTTGCAAAACCCGGTCTCCGTTTCATGAGTGTTAAGGTATTGATATATTATGATACTAGTCTCAATTTGTAGAATTATTGTGTTTAATATCATCTAGATATTATAGAGAAGTAGAAGCTTTGTTCTTCGTACTGGTGGATGTCATTTTGTATTACGGGCACTGTATTGTTAGAATTCACTGCTAATCATGAAATACTGATAGGGGGTAAACTAGTAGCCTTACCACTGTAGATATGGCAAATTTACAAGTTTGGGCAGGTGTTTTAGGCTGTAATGTTCAATCTTCTCTATTTTTTTGATCATCTCTCAACTTTTTCCTGATAATCAGTGATGCCTCATCCATCACTTAATGGTGCCCCAGATTTTACAGTGTGAGAAACAAAATCTCTTGCCTTCAGCAAGTCTATATTTACTAACCTGTTAACTCAATTCTTAGTCAATTTATTCTGAAAGTTTTGTATCCTTAATATTAGAGTATCAGAGTGTTTTGTTCAAAAATGACTAGATTAAAAGGTATCAACCACTGAGGACTCTCAAGTCTAAATATTTTTTCTATCTACTGGCTAACACGGTACGAAGATACACATCTTTCCTATATCATAGATTTTTTTGGTGATTTTGTAAATGTGGTGGGAAAACAAAAGTCTTAATTTTATTATTTATTGGCCTACCAAAAATGTTTGTTGTGCGTTTCTTTTTTTCAAAACGTGTTTATATTAGTTTTATTATTTTTTTTAATTACCTACATTTTATTATTAGAAATATTTAACTCAGCATAGTTTACATAGGCAAAATACACAAAAATAAAGTATTATAATTAATTCCCTTTTTTTTAAATTTTTATATATAATAAGCACAGAAATTACGGGAAACATATGGTGACAGATTATTTTGATATGGATGGTATTTTTTTTTTTTTAATTTCTTATTACTTTTAATTTTGTATAGCCTTTTGTAATCCAATCTAATTTCTATGAGGTCGTAAAAGATCTCCATGGGTATCTGACAAGTAGGCATCTGACTTGCTGTTACTGGATAGTAGGAGAAGGAACTTTTTAGGCTAAGTTCCCACAATGAGTTTCCGGTGTGTATTTGACGCTGCGTATTTTCACCGAGCAAAAAAAATACAGCATGTGACAGTTCCAGCAGCAAAGTGGATGGGATTTATAGAAACCTTATGCCCACTGTGCTATTTTTTTTTTGTACTTCGGAAACTGTATGTTTTTTAAATCTGCAATATGTCAAATTTTCTTGCAGTAAATATGCATTTTATTTGCAGATTTTCCCCAAATACTTGAACGAGATGAGGAAAATTTGCAGATTAGAACTGCATTTATATATTTTTATTGCATTGGTGCAGCGGAAACGCAAATAAAATGCATGTCATCCACACATGACTTTATAAAGGAAGTTTTATCAAAGCTAAATACCAAAATGTATCCAAAACCAAGCAGTTTTATTTAAAACATGACATGCTAAAAAAATTCAGCTGTAAAAGCACATGTAAAAAATGGATTAAAAATGCAATGAAAAAACGCCATTACCTGTTTAGCTGACAGGTGCAGAAATGCTTCGGAAAATCTGCAGCATAAAAAATGAAATAAAAACTGTGGGAACTTTGCCTGAAGCTATGCCATCCTTTTACAACAGCGTTAGGTTAAATCCTATAGCCAAGTGCCGTACATTTAAAAGTAACCAGTCAGCAGGATATTTGACCCCTAACTAAAGATATTAGTGTAAAGCCCCTTTAATGCTTATTACATTCATAACTTGATAGTAGAATTTTGTTGAGGCTTTTTTGAGAAATCTGTTCTTAAAGTTTTATGCTCAAGTGCAGGAAATTGGGAATTTCACACCGGTTCTGCTGTACTTTGCCGCCAACCGCCAACCTCTGGTCATTGATGGACAGGTCACTGTTCCCTCAATGACCGGTCTCTCCTGTACAGGTGCCATCATTGCCTGGGTTCATTTCATCAGAAGGGATGGCAGAGTTGCCGTAAGCTCCTAAAGACATAATGTACTGTACAATGTACTAATTAATGTACTGGCTCCCACGATATCATCGTCAGGCAATGATTGTGCTTTCACAACAAAGACAGATCACTAAGGGAAGAGTAACCTGTCAATCAATGACCAGAGGCCGGCCGTGGGCAGCGAAGTACAACAGACTTGACGAGTGAATGCCCGCCTCCATGCACTTGAGCATAAGACTTCAAGAACAGATTTCTCAAAAATTCCTCAATGAAATTCTATTAGCAAGTTATGAATGTAACAAGCACTAAAAGGCTTTACACTCATACCTTTAGTTAGGGGTCAAATCGCCTACTGACAGGTGTTCTTTAATGTTGTGCACATAGGCACTGGCACTGCCCTCAAAGCCCTGGCCGAATAAGCCGCCTTCTGAGAACCCACCACCATCTCACACGTCTGAAAATTCCCAGAGTACGAGATTTTTCACCACCAAGTCCCTACTGTTGAGGTCAAAGTGGGATCAGATGCATTTTTATAAATTTGCCTGACATAGCATTCCTGCAGAAAAGAAGGCCAAGGCCAAAGCAGGACAGGGCATATTGATCTAGATAGGGAAAAGGTGAACTATACAGGTCAAAACTTTCCACTGTGCTGACGATACACCATGAAATATATTCACTCTCATAGATACATTATTGTTGTGAATAGACTGTTAGACAATTTATATATTTTTGTTGTTCAAGGCACATGAGATTTCTTTCACTTTGTCATATTCTTGAAGATTCCCCTTTTTCTTTTTTTTAAATTATTTATACATACTAAATAATTGACAATTATTTACATAACTATCACTGAGTCACTCTAATTAGGAAAGTGGCCAAGCAAATCTAAGCCAATATACAGTATATGAGACATATTCAATATTTCAAGCGAAGTTATATTAATATTATTGGTTATAATTTTTTTTATTAAAAAAGAAACATGAGTAACAGTATTTTCTTTGACTGTATGCCATCCTGCACAAATGTGTCCACACTGTCAGAGGCATAGCTAGAAGAGTCAGGGATTCCATTAGTAATCTGTTGAAAGCCTGAACCCTATTCCCCACTAATCTCCGATGGGCACTCTTGTTGCTCTGCTCGCTCTGACACGTGGCCCGCCACCACTTGATCCTCCTCCTGTGCTTCCTGCTCTGACAATCTCCCTTCGCTCATCACCACGAGCCGTCCTGCATTGCTACCTGGCCTGTGATGCTAGTCTTGTAGCATTGTGCTCTTAAATTGGAATCCAACCATGGGCAACATATGTACAGAATGTAGATAGTCTGTGTTTTCTTAAATGGAATCTGTCTGCAGGTTTTTACTGTGTAATCTGTGAGCAGCACGATGTAGGGTCTGAGACCCTGATTCCAGTGATATGTCACTTGCTGGTCTTCATGCTATCGTTTTGATACAATGCCTGTTTTCTCTGCTGCACATTTAGCACTGCTCAGAATGCTGAGCCCTGTATAACCCCGCCCAAACCACTAATTGGCAGCTTTCTGTGCACACTGTAAATTGACAGTAAGCTGCTAATCAGTGGTGGGGGTGGGGTTACACAGAGCAGAAGGACTAGAAGGCATAAGACACCTAGTGCTATAGTGATAATCTCCTGCTGATAAGACATTGATTTAAAGTGAAACAGCAACACACAGCTTAGTAAGATCTACATCACTGAAGTCAGGCTCTCAGCCTCTACATCAAGCTGCTCTCAGATTACATAGAAAAAACCTGCTGACTTATTCCCTTTAAGGTACAAAGGTTTTCTCTCATACTCAAAAAGCATACTGATAGGATGATCACCCTAATGTGTGTTTACCTGTAGTATGCAAATGATACTTTGGGTCTCATTTAGGCACACACTGCTAATTTAGTGCTGGAAGATGGGACAAAAATCAAAGGATACTCATTCGGGCACCCTGCATCAGTAGCCGGAGAAGTCATCTTTAATACTGGACTGGGCGGGTAAGTTGGTTTTTTCAAGGATGATCCTTTGTGTATCTTAATTATATCACATTGTAATCTGGATTAAGCTATAGTATAATTAAAGAGGTTGTCTGATGATAAGTTATGGCGTATCCATGGGATGGGCGCGAGTCCGACTGCGGTGACCGGCACCAATAGAATGGAGTGACGTGTTCGGCTGCCATTCCATTCATTCCCTATGAGGCTGTTGAGTGCTGTCCACGGCTTTTTCCAGCAACCTCATAGAGAGTGAATGGAGTGGCGTCCATGTTGTAATGGGGATAAGATTGCTCTATTGGGGATACAATCTGAGTGGGCCTCAGCAGTCAGACCCTCACAGATCAGTAAGTTATCACCAGTCCTGTGGATTGGTGATCATTTGTTTTCACTGGACAACCCCTTTAAGCACAGAATTTTAGAATGCTTTTAAGGGGTTTATAACATTTTTGATGACACCCATCTTTAGCTGTATATGAGTAAAAAAATCATATACTCACCTTATGGACTTTCTATGGCTATTATGCCTCCATTTATGTGGTCTTTGATTAGTCTTTGTTTACATGACTGTAGCTATGATGTGCTGTGCTTTTCATGTGGACAGCACAACCAATCACTGGTCACATCATGTCAGGCATGACACACTCCACAAGGTGAAACGTTACCACGTAAACCCCAGTCAGAAGCCTCTCATACAGCTAAATCAGGTCCCATGTTTTGCACTGAGGAGGAGCAAAAGTCTGAAACATGTGTCCACAAATTTAAATTCTGGTTTGGTTTTTATTCTAAGTCATGTGGAAAGGCTGGTTAAAGGGTTAGTATTGACTGTTAGTATTGCTACTTCCAATAGGTGGCGCTAGGGTTCAAGTCCTCTTCCTCTCTGTTGAGGCAATTTGCATGGTCACAACATTGATATGCCAACCACGATGATATTGCTTCTGTGGCCAGTGATTGGCTGCTCGATAACATGTACAGTAGAATAAGATTCATCATAGCTGTGACCGGTGGAGGACTAAGGAACTATGTTGCATATGAAATATTAGTAATTATTCCCATCCCTTTTCCCCTCTAAATATTTTCTCTTTTCTTCTTTAATTATCTAATTATGCACAGATTGTCAGACATTGCACAGACAATTTCATCTGAGTCAATGTTACTCTTCCAGACCTGAAATTTCACCAGTGACAATGACAGATTACAACTATAACCACAAAATGACTAGATCCATCAGACTCAAAAATGATCTGACCTGCTAGAAATGTTTCAGCGGTGATTAGATCGTATACCTCAGATATGGGAGAGACTAGATCTTTATATAACCATGATAGGAACAATTGCTATCTATAAAATGTCCCTATCCTAGTGAAATATCCTTGTGGGGTCAATAGGCTTCTCAGGCTATATTCATAGGAAAGTCTGTTTTGCTCGAGTTTAAAAATAATATTAAATAGGTTCTACGGGAATATAAAAAAAATAATAAAAGAAATGCAGATATACTTGTATTCCTAAATACCTTCTATTAACAATTAATGCTTGCGTTCTCTAGGAACGTAATTACTATAGAATTTAAATAGTTGGGATATTGTTCCATTGCCAGAAACCTGTTCTAGATTGTTAACAGGACAGATGCCTGTAATATTGTGCAGTAGGAAGCACCGCCACTCTTTTCGTGTATAGGAGCATGTGGTCCCAGTGCACATTCTGATCTGATACTGAGATATGAGGGGTGCTGAGGTAAGAAGAGGCTGCTCAAACTGTCTATCTCATTTAATCATGGAGATACCAGAAGTGCAAGGGTAAGAAGAGGCTGCTCACACTGCTATCCACCCTGTCATTCTGATCTAATAATGCAGATACCAAAAGTGCTAGGGTAAGAAGAGGCTGCTCATACTGCTATCCACCCTGTCATTCTGATCTAATAATGCAGATACCAAAAGTTCTAGGGTAAGAAGAGGCTGCTCATACTGCTATCCACCCTGTCATTCTGATCTAATAATGCAGATACCAAAAGTTCTAGGGTAAGACGAGGCTGCTCACACTGCTATCCACCCTGTCATTCTGATCTAATAATTCAGATACCAAAAGTGCTAGGGTAAGAAAAGGCTGCTCATACTGCTATCCACCATGTCTATCTCATCTAACCATGAAGATACCAGAAGTGCTAGTGTAAAAAGAGGCTGCTCACACTATAGTCCATCCCATCTATCTTATCTAATAATGGAGATACCAGAAGTGCCAGGGTAAGAAGAGGCAGCTCACACTGCTATCCACCCTGTCATTCTGATCTAATAATGCAGATACCAAAAGTTCTAGGATAAGAAGAGGCTGCTCATACTGCTATCCACCATGTCTATCTCATCTAAGCATGAAGATACCAGAAGTGCTAGTGTAAAAAGAGGCTGCTCACACTATAGTCCATCCCATCTATCTTATCTAATAATGGAGATACCAGAAGTGCCAGGGTAAGAAGAGGCTGCTCACACTGGTGTCCACTCTGTATACGTCATCTAATACTGGAGAAACCAAGAGCGCTAAAGTAAGAAGAGGCTGCTCATACTGCTATCCACTCTGTCATTCTGATTTAATAATGAAGATAGCAAAAGTGCTAGGGTAAGAAGAGGCTGCTGAAACTGTCCAACCTCTCTTTCTTATCTTATACTGGAGATACAGGGTTGCTGAGATAAACAGAGGCTTATCACACAGCTATTAACACTGTCTACCTGATCTAATATGGAAAACTAGAGATGTCAGGAGTGTTTAGGCAAAAAGAATCTGCTCACAATGCTGCCCAACCTTTTCTTTCTGATCTAATGCTGGAGATAACTGGAGTGCTGAGATAAGAAGAGGCTGCTCACACTGCTGTCCTCTATGTGTTTCTGAATGGAGAGTGGTCAGTGTGACCTGGAGATAATCTGTACCACATACTATCAATCTATCTTCAGTAGCGGAGCGTCCTACTGCACATACCCAAAGGCACCTTCCTATTAACATCCTAGGACAGGTTTCTGTCGCTGTAACAAGACGGTGCGTACTGTAATGTAATCCCGGGAACCTCCCTAGATAGTATCAGTGCCATTTGCTAATTCATTTATAATGATATTTCCTTTAGATATTTTTTATATCCTTTTAACAATATCAGTCTTGTTTAATTAACAAGTAACTACCACACTATCATAACATTGTCCAACTGTATAAATGTATCACAGCTCGCATTCATTTCTATCACATAAGTTATTTCATTTTTTTTTTTTTTTTTTTTACCAGTGACTGAACTTTTATGTTTACAATACCCCATCGTGCGGCAGTTCTGGTAGCAGCAAACAATGCAATAATACAAAGTTGTATTGGATTCAAGAATTTTTTTTTTTTTCAGAAACAGCACCTCCTTTATCTGTAGGCTGTATCTGGTACTGCAGCTCAGTCTGACTCACTTTTTCATACAAATTCAAGACCAATAAAACCCTTACATAATATAATGATATCATGCATGTATGCCTGAATGTGCCTTTTAAATACTTTATTTCAATTTAATTGAATGGGGAGGTTGATATAAGGGCACTGACTGACAATATTATCTTGTCTTGTACCTGTAGGTATGTAGAAGCTTTGACCGACCCAAGCTACCGTGGACAAATTCTCACCCTAACTAACCCGATCATAGGAAATGGCGGCGCACCGGACACTAAGGCAGTGGATTCCTATGGGCTTATGAAATACATTGAGTCAGAGAACATTCAGGTGAGTGCAGTCATCGTCTCCGCTTTACCTTTCTCTCTTTTTCATTTTACGTCCTGGAACTTATTCCATGTCTTTGTATCGGCACGGCGCCTAGACCCCCACTATTACATGTCACTCGCTCTGTCTGAAGATCACTCATCGGCTGCACGTCTCCTGCTCACGAGGATGTATAATGCAGCAATTACAGATATTGCATCCAGTCCTATCGAGATCGAAATTACTTTATGGACAATAAACGATTATTTGTCTTTGTCTTGTAGGCGTCCGGATTGCTGGTCTTGGACTACAGTAATGAATACAGCCACTGGGGGGCAGTCAAGTCACTCTCAGAGTGGCTGCATGAAGAGAAGGTTTGTAGCCAATACATTCTTTATTATACCAGGATCACCTATGGGGCAAAACCAAATGTTCTGTGAAAAGAAGACGATGGCTGTCCACAGAGCAAATTTACTGTGGATTCCACCATAGCAGACACGAAACCCCAGGACTTGTCATGGATCACCGATAATGACTGAGATCAGCATAGGGTTCACGTAATCACAGGACGTCTAAGTATCGTGGCCGTAGTACAGATACAGAAACACATTTAAGCTATGTTCACACTCTGCGTTTTTCAGCATTTTATTAATGCATTTTTTAATATAAATTTTCAGCTGCTTTTACAGCACCAGCAAAGCCTATGATTTCAGAAATCTCATGCACACATTGGGTTTTTTTGCATGTTTTTTTGTACAACACAGCATATCACTTCTTTCTGCATTTTTTTTTCTGCTTTTTTTCCAGCATTTTTCACCTATTGAAAGTAATGGATGGTGAAAAAACCCTGAAAATCCGCACCAAAAAATGTAGGCATCAGGTTTTGCAGCGGTTTTTTTTGTGCCAAAACCTGATTAAATAGAATTGTTTTTTTACACTAAATGTTATCAGCATGACCAAGAGGCAAATTTAGCATGCCAAAAAAGCAGGAAAAAACACAAGAAAAACTTACTTTTTTTTCTGTAGCGTCTATCCTGCCAAGAGAGCCGTTTTTGCTGCAGAAAAAAAGCTGAAAAACGCCTAGTGTGCACATAGCCTTAACGCTCATTCAGTCGGCAGTGACTTTTCCCATATGCAAAATAATGGTCCAGTTTTCCACAGTATCATCAGTGTGTAAGGATTTTCTTGTGTGTCAGTGATTTTATACATATAAATATATATAAAAGCTACAAAGCTTCTCCTACCCATTACAATGTTTAAAGCAGAAATCACATGGATGACAATAAGTGCTGTCAGTGATTTTTCACAAACCCATAGACTTGCATGGGTAATTTTGATCCGTGACTGACATTAAAAACAGACATGTCTCCATGATTTTTCTTGCCTACACATAGTCTATAAAAAAAATCACAAACCACAGGCACCATAGATTACAGTGGTTATGTGTCCTATCTGTGAAAACACTGTAAAAAAAAAAGAGATCAGGACACGGGTAGAATTATATGGGATATAAGGATTAGGCTAGGGTCCCAAGACTGTATTTTCTCTCATCTGCGAGAATCAGTTGATTATGCAAATGACACTCTTATCAGACTTTGATCATAGTGTGATCCGTTTTTCTCGGATGAAGACAAGATAGAAAAAAATGTCTCCCTCTTCTCCATTCTGTCAGTCCAAGAAAATCAGACTGCACTCAGATGTCATCCGAGTGCAGCCCAATGATTTCCACTGACTCATTGTTTTGCTTGCCCAAGTGCAGTCCGAGTATCAGATGAAAATCATGCATGCTGCACTTTTTTCCTCTAGCAGACTCCATCCAAGGAAACAATCGGACGTGCTTGGCCCCATAAAATAACTTTGGTCCGGATGCAATGCAATGTTTTGTCGGATCGCATAGACTCTATTCAACACGCGCATTCATGAAAGACGGACGTACGAATGAGACCTTAGATTGTAGCTGTTTGATAGCTGCATTAATGTTATTATTTTTTCTATTCTTGTATTTTGGATGAACTTCTGGCTTATTTATAAAGCACAATATCTATCTATCTATTCTATCTATCTATCTATCTATCTATCTATCTATCTATCTATCTATCTATCTATCTATCTATCTATCTATCTATCCGTCTATCTATTATCTATAATCTATATATCCGTCTATCTATCCATATATATACAGTCAGGGCCAGAAATATTTGGACAGTGACACAATTTTCGCGAGTTGGGCTCTGCATGCCACCACATTGGATTTGAAATGAAACCTCTACAACAGAATTCAAGTACAGATTGTAACGTTTAATTTGAAGGGTTGAACAAAAATATGTGTTAGAAAATGTAGGAATTGTACACATTTCTTTACAAACACTCCACATTTTAGGAGGTCAAAAGTAATTGGACAAATAAACATAACCCAAACAAAATATTTTTATTTTCAATATTTTGTGGCGAATCCTTTGGAGGCAATCACTGCCTTAAGTCTGGAACCCATGGACATCACCAAACACTGGGTTTCCTCCTTCTTAATGCTTTGCCAGGCCTTTACAGCCGCAGCCTTCAGGTCTTGCTTGTTTGTGGGTCTTTCCCTCTTAAGTCTGGATTTGAGCAAGTGAAATGCATGCTCAATTGGGTTAAGATCTGGTGATTGACTTGGCCATTGAAGAATGTTCCACTTTTTTGCACTCATGAACTCCTGTGTAGCTTTGGCTGTATGCTTGGGGTCATTATCCATCTGTACTATGAAGCGCCGTCCAATCAAGTTTGCAGCATTTGGCTGAATCTGGGCTGAAAGTATATCCCGGTACACTTCAGAATTCATCCGGCTACTCTTGTCTGCTGTTATGTCATCAATAAACACAAGTGACCCAGTGCCATTGAAAGCCATGCATGCCCATGCCATCATGTTGCCTCCACCATGTTTTACAGAGGATGTGGTGTGCCTTGGATCATGTGCCGTTCCCTTTCTTCTCCAAACTTTTGGCTTCCCATCATTCTGGTACAGGTTGATCTTTGTCTCATCTGTCCATAGAATACTTTTCCAGAACTGAGCTGGCTTCTGGAGGTGTTTTTCAGCAAATTTAACTCTGGCCTGTCTATTTTTGGAATTGATGAATGGTTTGCATCTAGATGTGAACCCTTTGTATTTACTTTCATGGAGTCTTCTCTTTACTGTTGACTTAGAGACAGATACACCTACTTCACTGAGAGTGTTCTGGACTTCAGTTGATGTTGTGAACGGGTTCTTCTTCACCAAAGAAAGTATGCGGCGATCATCCACCACTGTTGTCTTCCGTGGGCTCCCAGGTCTTTTTGGATTGATGAGTTCACCAGTGCTTTCTTTCTTTCTCAGGATGTACCAAATTGTAGATTTTGCCACTTCTAATGTTGTAGCAATTTCTTGGATGGTTTTTTTCTGTTCTTGCAGCTTAAGGATGGCTTGTTTCACCTGCATGGAGAGCTCCTGTGACCGCATGTTTCCTTCACAGCAAAACCTTCCAAATGCAAACACCACACCTCAAATCAACTCCGGCCCTTTCATCTGCTTAATTGAGAATGACATAACAAAGGGATTGCCCACACCTGTCCATGAAATAGCCTTGGAGTCATTTGTCCAATTACTTTTGGCCCCTTTAAAAACAGGGTGGCACATGTTGAAACTCCTAAACCCTTCATCCAATTTTAATGTGGATACCCTCAAATGAAAGCTGAAAGTCTGGACTTCAACTGCATCTGATTTGTTTTGTTTCAAATTCATTGTGGTAATGTCTAGAACCAAAATTAGATAAATGTTGTCTCTGTCCAAATATATATGGACCTAACTGTATACAATGTGCTTTATATGCCAAAGCCAGGAGATGATCCAAAACACAAGGACAGAATAGATTTATACTGTACAGGAAAATGAGCAAATGAGTAGTCAGTTCAGTGCTTGCAACTGTACAATATCGCCATCTAGTGGACATCCTTTACTAAGCAGCATGATTTGTAATAACAGTATATACAATACCCATACAGTATATACTTATACACACTAGATGTTTATTTGAAATGATATGACATCAAAGCCATATGTACATAATAAATATGTTTTAATTACTGTATGACATTAGACAGAATAATATGTCTAATTTATTAATAATAATAATAAATATATAATAAGATTCCCCTCTGAATTGTAAAATTGTAAAGAGCAGTGCTGCAAAATATGTTGCCACTATATAATAAAGAGTATTAAAATTATTATTAATAATAACAATGTTTCCAATAGTTGAAATAATAATGATAATAATAATACCTATTATGATTATTATTATTATTATCATCATCATCACCACAGGGTTGCATTTTGCTGTGTCTAATACATGGCCCTTTTGAGAAAACATAGCTCATTTAATATATGCACATTTTAGGTGCTCAGAGGAGGAAGGGTGGATAGAAAGTCGTACCTGATGTTATAAATATCTGCTTTGTGATTGCATTGGATCTGACATACAGGGGACATTATATATGGGGATTGCCGTATGCTCCTGAATATGACGTGACGTATCTTCTCTACCCTACATAGGTTCCTGCACTGTGTGGAATTGATACCAGAATGTTAGCAAAAAAGATTCGGGATAAGGTGAGGATAAAAGAATGTCTGCTTGGAGTAATGATTAGTTGATCACACGTCGCGCTGTTGAAATCCCCAGTGATCAATTATTATATGATGGGGATGGACGTTGGACATTTTGCTCTGGTGGTGGGAGGACGTAGCATTATATGGTACTAATTCATTTCAATGGATCGATCATGTATTGCATAGATCTGGGCCATGCTCTGAAGCCGGACACTTTTTGTAGCCACTCTTAAATACCGGGGGATCCCGAGGTTATTAATAAGGAACTTGAAAATGGTCCAAATTAGAAAACCTAATTACTATTACTTTCCTGCACGTGGATTTATTTTTGTACTGGGTTTCATTAAAAATTTTGCACCTTTTGGCTTTTAGGGCTCTTAGTTATTCTGCACACTGCAGGCTGCAGAACGAGATGAACTAAGGATCTGTCAGTGAGCTCATTCTGATGGCGAGTTTATAACTCTTTTATCTGTGTTTTACTGACCTCGTCACAGCTGATTTTTGATCACAGAAAACATCAAAGGAAAGCTGCACTGTAATCATCAATAAGCTCATTAAACAGTAGATAAAAGAGTTGCCAACTCTGTTAGAACAAGCTCACTGACTGACTCTTAGTTAACTCATTCTTCAGCCAGCAGTTAACAGCACAACACAGAAGCTATAGACGACAAATAGTGCAAAATTTTTGGCACCCAATCGTAACAATTATTTTTTTTTAGCCCAAAATACATGCATTTAAGTAAATCTGAAGGTGTCCATATCCTTTAATCTGAGCTGTGCATGGTGGCACCATAGGATACCAGAATAATGACTGATTGTTTTTCTTTATCCAGGGCAATGTATTAGGTAAAATCGAATTTGAGGGAAAACCAGTGGAGTTTAATGACCCCAACAAAAGGAACCTTATAGCAGAAGTATCAACTAAGGTGAGAAAATAGAAGATCTGTTCTTTCAGAATCCTCTGGGGCCACTAATAAAATGGGAGAGATGCAATATCCCCAACAAAGGGTTTCTATAGTTGTGCAGTATATTCATATCTTACTTTAGGGCAACCAGTATAATTTCACAATGATTATGCCAAATGACAAACTCTTCTTTCCACACTTAGGGTTGCTACATATTGAGATCCGGCGGCCATGTGACATCAAATATGCAATTTTCTGACTTCCAGGTACATTCCAACTAGATGTACTCGGCCTCAGTCAATTCTTTTAAATTGAGCAAAGCTGCGCACGTCTAGTTGGCACACGATTGCATGTAGACAAATTGCATACTTGCGGTCATATGACCAACAGCACCAACAACTGGAAAATCCTGACAGCGTCAGAAGCACAGGATGAAAGAATTCAGAAGTCTGCAGTCACATAAAGTGAACGCAGACATCTATCCAAAGACCGAACAACCCCTTTAAGGTTCATTGGGTTTTATAGAGGTTTCCATCATTCAGTACTGCAGCCTGTATTATTCTTGCAGAAAAAGTTATGGAATTGGCAATTGATGCTTCAAGCAGAACTCAGCGTGAACACAGTGTAATGTTTACAGCCAGCTTTAGGGCAAGGCTACACAGCGATATTTGTCATGCAACAGCATTTCTCAAAAAGTCACACGACAAGAACATCTGTGACTCGCTGCCTTGAGACTATTTTATAGCTGCCATTTTACTGCAAAGTAAAACAGCTGAGTTACAATAAGACGCATGTTGCTTGCGACTTGCATTGAACTACGGCAAGTGAGTCGCTTGTCACGTGCAACAGAAAGTTCAAATAATTTGAAAACATTTGCGACTCTGCGTCGCAGTCGCAAGATATCGCAGGTTGCAATGCGACATTATCTGAAATCATTAGCCGTAATGTTGTCTTGTGGAACTGCGATCTAAGTGTTGCGTGTCAAATGTCGCCATCTAGCCTTACCCTTAGGCCGGGATCACACATGCGAGGAATACGGCCCAGTCTCGCATGTTAATACCCGGCACTGCTGCTGGCCTCGGGAGCAGAGCGTACGGCTCCATATATTGCTATGCGGTCGCACGCTCCACTCCCGAGGCCAGCGGCAGTGCCGGGTATTAACATGTGAGACTCACCCGTATTCCTCGCATGTGTGATCCCAGCCTTAAAGGGACTCTGTCACCTTGATCCTCCCAACTAAATAAGTCAGTAAATAGATTAAAATACACTGATTTTGAATCTGTCTTGTTCCTGTTTCTACTCACTTGCATTCCCCCTCTGTGCCCTGCAAAAAGGCTGTATGTTACACGCTGTCCACAGAGACAACTCCTGTTTATGCACATATTAGAGAGGCGTCCTAGGTTTAATCATTAGCCTTCAGTGGGGAATACAAATAAGAGCTTATTCAGACGACCTTTTTTTAGATAGCACATGGACTAATGTAAGCCTGTGTGTAGATTTGTAGTTCAAAGTCCATGTGATTGTCACGAGTGGGTCATGTCCTCCTGGGAGTTCTGGGGTTAGAAAGTGACTACTTATTGTGAATTGCAGATCTTCCATTTAGCATTTCTATGCTGGTTAGAATCTTGCAGCTCCATCTCACAGCTGCTCCTGACCTGCTCATTTTCTCTCCCTATAAAATCTGGTCAGACCTTCTCTTCCTTGCCAGTGAAAGCTTTGCTTCCTAGCTCCTTGTAGGTGATGTGCTGAATTCGAGACCATTGTTGTTACTGGAGACAGTTGCGTGCTGTTTTTGGGTGTATGCTTTCCTCATTGTCCTATTCTCATTTGGTTGGCATATTCCTATCCCTCCCTGTATACCTCATTAACTTTGGTGAGTGTTTTTGTATGTTTGTTCCTTTCGGTTACCCATGTCTGTCTTATGTGTTAATAAACTAGCATTTCTGTTCCAGGCCTCCTGGGGGAGGTGACAGCTTAGGTAATAACAGGAAAACAATAATGTTGGTGGCCCAAACCTCCTCACCTTTAGAGGTACCTTTGGGAGCAGGGATAATTAGGGCTCCAGTCCTAGGAACGGTTCAGGGCCCCTATCCCTAATCACGTACTGTCACTGCATGATAGTGACAAAATGCAGCATGTACCAGTCTCTAACCTTTGTTTGAAAGAGCCTCACCCAAAGAACTCAATGGGGTCATTAAAAAACAAATACCGAACTGATATCATACATATGGCATACGTTTTTAACGATCATTTGCAAAAACTATGTAGGAAAGTGAATAGGGTCTTTAATTATATTTTTGCCGGCAATGTTAAAAATGGATGTCATATGGATGTCATACATTCACATATAGATGAAAAATGGACTTAGAGAAGAAAAAAAAGAAAAACGAAATGTATAACTTTTCGTACACTCATCTGAATCCAGTCTAAGTAATCATAAGACAGATTTGGAATCACCGCTTTTTAGTCTATTAAACCATTTCATAATGAAATTGTATTCAAATTTATCAAATGATAAAACTTCTCGGCCACAGAAATTCCTAAATGTCTGAATTCTTAAGATTGCCTTCTCTTTAAAGCTGCATTCACAAGATGCAAAAGAGTTGTGTTACTCTTGCTGCAATTGAGGCAAAAAAAAAGAATCATTACGCCACAATCTTTGAAAATTTTGGCAAAGTGTTTTATTACGATTGCAGCAAAAAAAATTGCAAAGTGGCCGCAACGCATGAACACAGCCTATAGGCCAATGTTTTTCTATGGCGCCATGCACAAGTCCAACTTTTTCCTTGGACAGAGATGGCCAGAAGAAAAAGTCACAGCATGCCCAAGTTTTATCCAATATTCAGATCTCACTCTGCCTTGCAAGTCAATGAGTCCGCGGAAAACATCGGACTGCACTCAGATGTTGGATGACATCTGAGTGCAGTGCTGTTTCCACTGACTGACAAAATGGAGAGGACGGAGAAATGTTTTTCTCCATCTTCTCCCTATCCGAAAGAATCAGATCACACTATGATCACACTCTTATCAGAGTGTAATTAGCATAATCGACCCGATTATCTCAGATGAGAGAATATACGCTGGTTTGACCTTAAAGTATACTATTCTTAAAGTTACATGGCAAGAAATGAATAGCTAATAGCCAACTCATTATCCATATAAGTCATCATAAAAAGACACGAAAAATCCAATTAAATGTACGATCCTGTAATATATTCCCCAATGATGCTGCTAATGCTTGTATTTACTTGTGTTGGGTTTTCTTGAAGGCTGTCCATCCAATTATCTCTATGTTACCATCCCCCTAATATAAGTGCCAGGTCATGTAATTTAATGGTCTATTAGGGAGTTTAGCTGTCAGAATAAGTTAAGAATCTGACACATTTCCAGATGATCTGGGACACAACAGGAGGAATATTTCATAACTCCAATTTGAAGGCTTTAAAAGCCATCTCGTAAAATAAAGTTGACAATAATGAAATTTACCATTGGCAATAATTAGTGAACACAGTAATCTGTCTGCTTCAGTGATAAACAGCCGCTTAATATGAACCAGCGTGAGGTACATATCTTTTCAGCTAGAGCCAAAAATTGATTTCTTAACATCTGCTTCTGCCTCCTTCATTAACACTCTGTTCACACCAATAAAATAGTCTGAGAATAACTTCAGAAATAAGCGCTGATGTAGGAGCTCATTAGACGTTACCAGTAGATGTTCTGTGTAGAAGAGGTCCCAAACCCATTTCAGCTGGAGAGCCATATTCAAACGGATAAAGTGATGTTGAATTATTAGATACTGAAGACAAAACATTCTTCAAAGATCTTGTTAAACACTTTTCTGAATTTGAACACGTTTGTCAATCATTAACCAATTATTATTAAGCGCAAATGAGAAAATCAAAAGAAAATTTCTGCTGCGCTGGTACAAAGTCCAAGTCTACAGTGTTGGTTATAATGCTCCATGCATATTATACATGGTGGCCAAAAGTAGGTATAGAAAAGCTGCAGCATTGATTGGAGACATTTTGAGCACCTATGAGATTAAACATTGTTAAACAAATGTAAATGTAATAAACAATGTCATAAAATCTAAAATAACTTCTTTAGTTGCGTGTCAAGTACGTTTGCCCATATAATTCGCTGTGATCCATTTCATTGATTCAGCTATAGACCTGCTATTGTGCCATCATGTAAGGTTATGACATGGGGGATCACAATAACTGCTTACGAAATGTCTTATTACTGTAAAATAGACATCATGCAGGGGGTTCCTGAGGAAGGATTTCCTACTGTTTTTTAGTTATACAGCATCATTAATTCCACAGCGCCTAACAGACATCATCATCATCGGGGTTCACAATCTAAATTTTCTATTGGTATGTCTTCAGAATGTGGGAGGAAACCAGAGAACCCAGAGGAAAACCAACTAAGCCACCATGCTGCCCTGCAAAGTGTAGTTTCTGTTCTGGAGGATTTGCATACTAATTTAAAAGGGTTCTCTAAGAATGTATTAAAATTACCCCATAACATAATTCAAACAGCAGCCCATCCTTGTCACATGTCAGGAAAAACACAACTTCAAAGACCAGTGTTTCTGTTGACAGAAGATGTACCGTAAGCACACATACTGGTGAGGAGATGGATGGAGAAGTGCTTGACAGGAGAATAAATACCATATGTCTTCTTATGACTGAAAGAGCACAAAGGATTTTTATTAATTCTCAGTCAGTCATGAGGAATCAGTTGAGACTCAATTCTCAGGAGATGTTCTTCTTTAGTCTACAGGCTGTTCTGATATGTGACTAGGACAAATTGCCGTTTGAATAATGTGATAGGGGTAATTTTATTACATTCTTTAAGAATCTCTTTAAATACACATCATGTAGGTATCTTCAGAGGTAGCCGTGTTCCAACCCTAATAGCTGACAACTGAAGGTTTTAGCTCCTTAACTCACAGCAATCAAGTGATGAATGATCACAAGGTCTGCAAAATTTAGGGTTTTACATTACATTTTTTTTAACCGGTTAGGGATACTAGTGATAGAGAAAGTGTAAAAGAGGGCAATTAAATTATCTATCAGAGGGAATGTCAAGAACCAATTATGTGAATATGGTGATGATGACATTATGAATTGACCAACTTGTGCACCGAATTCATCTTATCGACGTGCAGTAAAGTTTTTGGAAAAGTAAACTTCCATGTATTAATAAAGTATTCTTTTTAACTACCATATGTAATTGAGAAATTGTAATTCAGAAAACTAGTCACTTATCCCTGTTAGTTAAAGCGAATACTTTATATTCATGGTGAAACAAATGCACACCTGGTCTGCGAAGATTAACATTTAAGAAAATTTAAAGGCTACAGTGGAACAGACAGATATACGCTCACTATTTATGTGAAGTACTGTAGATACACCTGTCAGCTTTGTGATAGATTCTAAGTGTGTACAGCAATCTAGAGAAAAAAAAACCCAACCACAGATGAGAAGGGATCACTTTACAAAATAATTTTCTTGCAATCCATTTCAGGAGGTGAAAGTATATGGCAAAGGAAATCCTGTTAGAATTGTAGCCGTGGACTGTGGAGTAAAACACAACATCATCCGTCAGCTGGTAAAGGTAAGACACAGGAAAATTTACATCAAACACTGTAAAAAGTAGCAAGATCTTTGCGCAACATGTAGTTGCCCCAAAATGTTGCAACTTTTGCCTTTTTCACACCAGTTTTAAGCAGTTCTGTCAAAATGGGTGGAGCTGGATAGGAGACGCGACATTGCGTGATTACGCCCGCTTGTCAAATTCAGCAAAAGTGCTAGTGTTTATTGCTCTAGAAATGTTACCACAGTCCCTGTGTGGAGTAGCCTTTCTGGCGGGGCACATGTAGGTGCATGCCTATGACAAGATGCACTAAATACATTCAGTTCACCTCTTAATGAATTTGGTGCATTGTACTCGAGCAAGCCAATCATGAAGACTGGCATGTGCAATGCCAGGGTTAATTAATCAGCCCCCAAGTTTGTACCCTGCTTAGTGGAAAAGCCTCAATAACGACCTGTATATATTATTACATAGTTACATAGGTTGAAAAAAGACCTAGGTCCATCAAGTTCAACCTTTCTCTGCCAATTGTACATTGCGTCACTAATTTAACTATAACCCTCAATGTTATAGAAGTAACCTGGTTACATTCCATTATTAGGGCACAGTCAGATGGCCATATAAATTGGACTAAGATCACAACGCAGTGTCCGGACTGGCCAGCGGCTCTCTCGACCCAAGCGCGACAGTCTATGCATTACATTCCGATTTTGGTCCGATTTATAAGGCTGACTGTATTCTTTGGTTTAATTGTGTAGTAAACTAACAATAATATATTTAAGGGGAAGCTGTTATCTACAAAATGCTATTTACCTGCTGATTTAGTGGTAATCTGCAGGTAAATAGTGGTTAAATCATGCCAGGCAGGCTTACTGGAAGCACAGCTACAGGGAAAAAATGAAGATATATTCTCCCTGCAGCCGCTCGCTTCCACAGATAGGGGTGGTGCAGGTGACAGTCACTGCCTACTATACAGGTGACAGTCACTGCCTACTATACAGCTCGCTCAGCATACAGTATATACTGCAGAGCAGAATAACAGTGAAGGTGCCGAGAAGTGATCACAGTGCACTCACTGTGCTGTATCCTGCAGGGCTGCAGTGGCTGCAGGGAGAACATTACTTCATTTTCTCCTTGCAGCCATGCTTTCAGTAAGGCTGCCAGACATGATTTAAATGTTATTTACTTATAGATAACCACTATATCTGAAGATTAAATTGCATTTTTCCAGCTGACAGGTTGCCTTTAAAGATATAATTGTTATCTTGCCATACAAGCAAACCTAATGGTGGAAATTAACCACAGGAGTTTTGATAGAGACAGCAAACCTTGTGGCAAAATACCCAATTTTTGCAGCTGACAAGTTCCTCTTAAGTCTATATTTATAAAAAAAAATGCTTTGTGTCTCCGAAAAGCACATGCAAATAAAAAATCTGAACTGAAAAACAATGTAAATTTTATTTTCTGATCTCAGAGAGGAGCAGAGGTAAACCTGGTACCTTGGAATCATGACTTCACAAAAATGGAATATGACGGTCTCTTACTTACAAGTGGACCTGGAAACCCAGAATTGGCCCAGCCTCTAATACAGAATCTGAGGAAGGTTAGTGAATATTTTGCATAGTACAGAAACCCTCAATAAACCAATCTACCATATAACATATGTTTAATAGGTAGCTAATTGTCTTCTGTTTTTCTAGGTCTTCAATAGTGACCGCACTGAACCAGTGTTTGGCATCTGTATGGGGAATGAGATTGCCGCATTGGCCGCTGGTGGCAAGACCTACAGGTTGCCGATGGCTAACAGGTAGGAAGTTTGTTAGCGATGGGTGAAAATTTGCAGAATTGGAGATAAGTTGTCATAATACTTACCAAAACAGGAATGTTTCCTCTTTGTCGTGTTACAAAAAAGTTATACCAAACATATGAATTTAATATAGAATACACGCAATATATGAGAATCTGCCCTTTTTCTTATTGTGTCAACAGCAAAACTCTTATTTTCACTATGATTCATTGTCATCTCTATTACTGTAACTCATTATCATTTCTCTTTATCTAAAGACATCCTCCATAATCCTAACCTCCCTCCTAGACTATTCTTGAGCTGCACCAATTCTCCGGAATGCGCTACCCCGGACAGGTTATTAGCCAACATCCACACTTTTAACATGCCTTAAAACTTATCTCTGCTTTATCACATTCCATTATCTATTTTTTCTAAATTTACATTCCCTAATACAACCCACTCGTCTACATTATTCCTTAAAATATGATTCTTTACCTATCAGTAACCTCCATACCCCATGTGCTGAAATGCTTTTTATATCTGTGCCTATACTAGCTTACGAATGGCTTAGTGGACAATACCACTTTGCGTGTTTAAGATAACTGAACCCTCGTACAAAGTTAGCACATCTTGGCCCCCTCTACATCAGTCTTAACAAGATCTTCCAAATTTATTAAGAGGCGATCACCTCTTAAAGAGTTTGGCGAATTTTTCACATGCCAGGCGGTCTCCGCCCCATCCCATCATGCCCCACCTCCAGACACTTTTCTAAAATTTGGGGTAGCTGGGTTGTGTAACAATGCCTAAAGTCTTAAAATGTCTAGGAGGTTTACACCAAAATGCTGGCAAAAACTCTCTTTCACCCCTACTTCTTCATAGTTTGTAAGCTTTTGTGAGTATCCCTACTGTATGAATTATTTCATTACAAGTACTCACTAAAATCTAATGTACTGTGGAGTATTTCTGCACTATCTGTCAATAAAAAAATAATATTTTTTATTATATGCTAACTGTATATGGACTATATCTCTACTTTTCAGAGGACAGAACCAGCCTGTTATGAACACAATGAATGGACAGGCATTCATCACTGCTCAGAATCATGCTTATGGGGTAGACAGCAAATCTCTACCGGCCGGCTGGAAACCACTCTTTGTGAACATAAATGACCAGAGCAATGAAGTGAGCAATGTTTAAAAGTCTATAATGTTTATTAATAGGAATTTTTAGGAATTTGATAAGAATTTTAGACCCATCTCTCATGTTACAGGGCATCATGCATGAGACCAAGCCGATCTTTACTGCCCAATTCCACCCTGAAGCCAATCCTGGACCTGTTGACACAGAGGTATAGTAATTGATAGCTGAAGAAGAACCTAAACTTGGATGTTAGTTACTACACGTAATATACAATAGACATGTATGCTATAACTGTCTCTCTCATGGTTTCAGTTCTTGTTTGATGTCTTCCTGTCAATGATAAAGAAGGGTAAAGGCACCACCCTGGCATCTGTAATGCCCAAACCTGCTCTCCAGTCTAAAAGAATTGAGGTATTGAAAAAATGCATCTCTTTACAATATCACCGCCAGAAAATAAACGTTTTAGTAAAATCATTACATGCCTGAGTTATCTTCAATTTTCATTTCTTGCTATTTAAACTTTTATGAATTGGGCATCATTACAAGAAATCATATTTCAATCTATTCTGAATTAAAGGCTTCTTAATTAACTACAGTGTCTCAGGGCGAGCATGAAAGCACTTTTTAATGTCATGCTGTTTTTTTTCCATTTTCTGGCTTGTAGGTATCTAAAGTCCTCATCTTGGGTTCTGGAGGTCTGTCTATTGGACAGGCAGGAGAATTTGATTATTCTGGATCTCAGGCTGTCAAAGCTATGAAAGTGAGTGAACTACTTTAGTTTCCATCTTGTACAGCATAGTACAAAAGCTTCTGTTCGTGTGTTTAGCTACAGTGGGTGTAGGGGCTGCAGTTGTACCCAAGACATAGAGCCTAGGGTTGACCCAACAGGTCCCTTCGGCCCATATGGGAAGACCAATGCTATTTAAGCTCCATAATATTTGGGAGATTTTCCATTGAGGCCCACAAACTTCAAGTTAGGCCACTGCTTGTGTTTAATTTCTACATAAGTTTTTCTACTTATTTCACCATAAAATGGATCTATCACTACATTTCACAATAAAAAAGGAATATATTATTAGACCTATTAGACCAGAAGTACTTGCTATGTAAATTCATGACAGAATGGCTATTTAATTCTTTTTAAAATGATAAAGCTAATCTCTGCTCACCTTGCCAGATTTACAGCTCCTCAGTGCTCCTCCTCCATGCTGTTTCTGAGATCTCTCTCTGCTCAGTACAAGCTGCAGCTGTCAGTCTGGCTGGATGGGACATAGATTAAATACTCTTGTATTTATGAGCTCTCTTATACTTCAGATATATTCAATAAGTGTTCATTTCAATTTGAGGATTATACAGACATCCTCAAGTGGAGAATAGCTGGTTGACATATCTTCTTTAAGGCCGGGGTCAGATATGCGAGAAAGTCACACCAGTCTCGCATGTCAATACCCGGCACTGCCGCCGCACTTGGACAGGAGCGTGCAGCTGCATATATTTCTATGCAGCCGCACACTCCGGTCCCGAGTGCCGGTGCAGTGCCGGGTATTGACATGCGAGACTGGTGCGAGTTTCTTGCATGTCTGACCCTAGCCTGAAGGGAATCTGTCAGCAGGATTTCACCCCTCAAACTATTTATATGTGAATGTAGTTCTTTGAAAGACAATTCCAGTAATACCTTTCCATGGTCAGCCTGTTCCTCCGCTACTTAGAAATCAGCATTGTACAGTGGATTTGAAAAGTATTCAGACTCCTTTAAATTTTTCACTCTTTGTTTCATTGCAGCCATTTGGTAAATTCAAAAAAGTTCATTTTTTTCTCATTACTGTACACTCTGCACCCCATCTTTACTGAAAAAAATACAGAAATGTAGACATTTTTGCAAATTTATTAAAAAGAAAAACTGAAATATCACATGGTCATAAGTATTCAGACCCTTTGCTCAGACACTCATATTTAAGTCACATGCTGTCCATTTCCTTGTGATCCTCCTTGAGATGGTTCTACTCCTTCATTGGACTCCAGCTGTGTTTAATTAAACTGATAGGACTTTATTTGTAAAGGCACACACCTGTCTATATAAGACCTCACAGCTCACAGTGCATGTCAGACCAAATGAGAATCATGAGGTCAAAGGAACTGGCCAAGGAGCTGAGAGACAGAATTGTGGAAAGGCACAGATCTGGCCAAGGTTGCAGAAGAATTTCTGCAGTGCTCAAGGTTCCAAAGAGCACAGTGGCCTCCATAATCCTTAAATGGAAGAAGTTTGGGACCACCAGAAGTCTTCCTAGACCTGGCCATCCAGCCAAACTGAGCAATTGTGGGAGAAGAACCTTGGTGAGAGAGGTAAAAAAGAACCCCAAGATCATTGCGGCTGAGCTCCACAGATGCAGTAGGGAGACGGGAGAAAGTTCCACAAAGTCAACTATCACTGCAGCCCTTCTCCAGTCAGGCCTTTATGGCAGAGTGGCCCAACGGAAGCCTCTCCTCGGTGCCAGACATATGAAAGCCCACATAGAGTTTGCAAAAAAAACCAAATCAGATTCTCTGGTCTGATGAGATGAAGATATAACTTTTTGGTGATAATTCTAAGCGGTATGTGTGGAGAAAACCAGGCACTGCTTATCACCTGCCCAATACGATCCCAACAGTAAAACATGGTGGTGGCAGCATCTTGCTATGGGGGTGTTTTTTCAGCTGCAGGGACAGAATGACTGGTTGCAATTGAAGGAAACATGAATACGGCCAAGTACAGAGACATCCTGGATCAAAACCTCTTCCAGAGTGCTCTTGTTGTCAGACTTGGCCGAAGGTTCACCTTCCAACAAGACAATGACCCTAAGCACACAGCTAAACTAACAAAGGAGTGGCTTCAGAACAACTCTGTGACCATTCTTGACTGGCCCAGCCAAAGCTCTGACCTAAACTCAATTTGGCATCTCTGGAGAGACCTGAAAATGGCTGTCCACCAACGTTCACCATCCAACCTGACGAAACTGGAGAGGATCTGCAAGGAAGAATGGCAGAGGATCCCCAAATCCAGGTGTGAAAAACTTGTTACATCATTCCAAAGAAGACTCATGGCTGTACTAGCTCAAAAGGGTGCTTCTACTCACTACTGAGCAAAGGGTCTGAATACTTATGACCATGTGATATTTCAGTTTTTCTTTCTTAATAAATTTGCAAAAATTTCTACATTTCTGTTTTATTTAAGTTAAGATGGGGTGCAGAGTGTACATTAATGAGAAAAAAATGAACTTTTTTTGAATTTACCAAATGGCTGCAATTAAATAAAGAGAGAAAAAATTAAAAGGCGTCTGAATACTTTCCGAACCCACTGTAGATCTGGTATCTCTGTCACTCAAGCTCTATTCCCCACCCAGCACCACCTCTTCCTGCTTGACTGACAGCTTCTATGCTGTATGACTTCAGGCTAAGGAGGCATCAGACAAGCAGTAGGGGGTGATTCTGGGCATGGAATAGAGCTGGAGTTACAGAGGTTTCAGATCTACCATAGTTCTTAAGCCTAATTTGCATATTAATTAAAACACTGATTTATCAGTAATAAATGAATGGACTGGCCATGTAAAGGTATTGCTGAAATTGTCTTTAAAAGAGCTACATGCACATATAAATAGTTTGGTGTGTGAAATGCTGCTGGCAGATCCCCTTTAAGACTGAAATGCCCCATTACATTCTTAAAATGGTATGTATTTACATGGTGTCTTTTCAATCACAAATTCCAAAAATAAAATGATGGAACCATGCTAGTTATTTCTACCTCCCTTGTCAACAATTTAATGGATCTGCTGTATAGAACAAAAACATCTATTAAGTATAGAGCTATTTATTCCAACTCGCAGAGAGCTGTTTCAGACCTGATTAATGCATGATCTGGAAACCATGGACAATGATGGTCAGACAACAGGCCTAGGTCAGCTTTACACACTTGCAGTAAATAGTTGTGTAAAGATTTCATGTCACATATTATTATAATCCAGGCACCATATTGGTAATTTTTTCCCTCCACACTTTTGAAAATAATTTCTTGTTCACCCATGTTTTTCATAGAGAAATGTAGCCCTCTTTATGTGAAATCTAGGCCATATCTGCTGTTATAGGTTGCAATGGTTCTATTAAGTTATATTACTTCTAATATTGACATCATACATGATCTATAGGAAGAGAGTGTGAAAACAGTCCTCATGAACCCCAACATCGCCTCTGTCCAGACTAATGAGGTGGGCATCAAGCAGGCCGACACCGTCTATTTCTTACCCATCACACCACAATTTGTCACAGAGGTTATTAAAGCAGAGCGACCAGATGGCATCATTCTGGGAATGGGAGGACAAACTGCACTGAACTGCGGTGAGTAGACCTTGATAAGATTTCCTAGGCTTGTTTGTGAGATATATACAGTAATGTATGCATGTACAGTATGTACAGTACTGCGCAAACGTTTTTGACAGATATGTATAAAATGTTGCAAAACTAATTGCTTTAAAAATACAGTAGAAGTGTTTTTCCGTGACATATTGTACTATAGATAGTGGTAAAATTAGTTCAATATTACTTGCATTTATTCGTGAAAATATCCGAAATTTGGCAACATTTTTGAACATTTCACAATTTTCAAACTTAGAATTCTTATGCCCTTAAACCAGAGAGTTATGTCACACAAAATAGTTAATAAATAACATTTCTCACATGTCAACTTTACATCAGTACAATTTTCGAAGCATCATTTTTTTTGTTAGGAAATTAGAAGGGTTAAAATTTGACCATTGATTTCTCATTTTTCCAACAAAATTTATAAAAACATTTTTTTAGGGACCACCTCACATTTGAAGTGACTTTGGGGGGGGGCTTATATGACAGAAAAATACCCAAAAGTGACACCATTCTAAAAACTGTTCCCCTCAAAACCACATTCAAGAAGTTTATTAACCCTTCAGGTACTTCACAGGGATAAATGCAATGTAGAAGGAAAAAATTAACATTTCACTTTTTTTTCACAAAAAAATTAAATTTAGCCCCAAATTTTTTATTTTCACAAAATTAACTGGAGAAAATGAATCTCAAAATTTGTTGTGAAATTTCTCCTGAATACGCTATATGGACATGTGCTCACTTGAGCAGATGGACCTTGTGTGCCCTGCAGGCCAAACCCGCTGGACCCAAACATCCACTAGGGACGCCTTTGCTAAAATATAAGGCAATGGTACATGATTTGTATGCTATTATTTCATAACTCAGATATATATTTTCCTGTACTTACATTATTTTCACACACAACAACTACCCAGAAGACAAGCCTATAAATGAACACAAATCTTATACTATTTTGCTTCTATACCAGGCGTGGAACTCTTCAAACGTGGCGTGCTTAAGGAGTATGGCGTTAAAGTATTGGGTACTTCAGTGGAATCCATTATGTTTACAGAAGACAGGCAGCTTTTCTCTGACAAACTCAATGAGATTAAGGAACCCATCGCTCCAAGTTTTGCTGTGGAATCGGTAAGATTGGATAAGTTTTTTAGGGAATCAATAAAACTAAGTTCAACAAAATTAAAAGCAAATATCTAAATAGTTCAATTCTGTTCTGATTCATTCTCTTGTCTAGGTATGCCCATAACTACGAGTAAAAAGAATGGTAGCATGACACAAATATAAAAAAAAATTATTGGTATTTTAGCAACCCATGTATCATCACAATGCTTTGGTCCTATATGGAACCTTTCTCAAGCTACCATGTGGGACCCGAAATGTCACATCCTTACATGGGAGAAAAAATACCCCCATTTTACATTTTTGTTATTTGTTGAGCAGTGCAATTGTTTTTGTTCATATATCATATTAAAGAGGGCTGATCTTATATCCTGGGCTTAGCACCCACTTTACTGCTTTGTCTCCTTTTCTGTAATTGTGAAGAACTAATAACTTTTACTATGTGAGATTTAAATAAATCTGTCCATAAGATAAAGACACCTTCAAACTACATATATGAGCACACAAGTCTTTGAAATATAAATCCATAGACACCTTTATATCTTCTATCTGTTGCTGCATACCTGTGTAATTAGCAGTTTCATTCATACGCAAATCAGGTGTTATGTCTTCTAAAGCCCGGGTCTCACATAGCGATACACCAGCAATCCCGACAACGATCAGGATCGCTGGTGTGTCGCTACATGATCGCTGCTGAGCAGCTGTGTGACAAAGCATTTAACAAACCACTGCCTCCTGAGGTGTTTCTCCACCTAGCACAAAGCTCTTTAGTTTCATTGATAGATCACTGTCTGACTTTCCTGTCTAAGGTCACACAAACAGTGAGCTATCAATGAAGCTAAAGAGGCTGGTGCAAGAGGAGGAAACAATCTTGGGCCACAGAAGATTGTTAAGTGCTCTGTCATGCCTAGAGCACTTAATACATAATTTGCATATACATAAAAATGCTAATTACTAGAGATTGCAGCAACAGATATAAAACATAAAGTTGTCCATATATTTACATTTCAAAGTCCTGCATGCTCATAAATGCAGTTTGATGGGGGAAAAGAGGGTGGAAGGTGATCTAACTGACAAATTACCTTTAATATTAGATATATAAATCGATATACATTAAACTCCCCCTAGAACTTCCTTTTATCACTGATCATTATGGCTGTTTGAAGGAATGTATGACATTTTGAGCAGTGTATTTAATTAGCACATCAATAAAATCTGCAATATCTTCATTATCTCTAATTTATAAAAATTAAACACAGATTGAATATTATTTCTTATTTTTACTCTCCCAAAGCTCAGTATTATTTATAGACATATTGTTTTGGGGGTTACCTTAAATTATGCTTTAGGTTCAGGGTGACGCAACTAATTTTTTACTTTTTTTCTGGACAATTTTTCCAAAAATCATCGTTGTTGACCGTCAACATTATTTACTAACAAAGTGGAAAACCGTAGATTATGATATGAATGATTTATGTCTTTAGTAAGGATACTCCCATCAACACATTTTACCAGTAAAATGATAATTATGGTTTTAATATTTTGTATGAAAAAAATAAACAAAATGTGCTTATTTTTACCGACCGCCCAGGAATTTACAGATGGTCGACAAATCTGATTAGGATACACGCTCTCGTGTTTATGCATCACCAGCCATACTTATAGGTCATATTTTGGGACAGAGCCAATCAATCAGCCAAGAAAATCTGCTTTCCAAGATATCATTGACCTCCATGGAAAACAGATGTCTGTCTTCCTCCAGTAATGTAGAGAAACAGGCTGCCTTATTGAGCTGGCAGTCTGGACGCCTGATGCATGGCGTCTTACCGGAGAGCCATATTTCCTGGTCAATCAATTCCCGATTACTCCCCGAAAATACAAAGAGGAATAGACTTCAACAGCGGCTACCGGATAGTAATGATAGAAGAAATATTCGTATGGAGACATATGGTGGTCATATAGGATTTACGTAGCCATATTGCATCATTCTTTTTATTCTATGCATTTGCTAAATCTTAGAAATGTAAAAGAAGAAAAAAAATAACAAGAAAATACATTTGTGCTTTTAGGTGAACGATGCCCTGGATGCAGCTGACAAAATTGGCTATCCTGTCATGATTCGATCTGCTTATGCTTTGGGTGGTCTAGGGTCAGGGCTTTGTCCTGATAAGGAAACACTCACAGACTTGTCAACAAAGGTAAGAGAGTGGGCTCTTCACGGTAGAGGAAATTAACTGGGAAGTGTTCCATTAAAATCTCTGAAAGCTACAGAATATCTGGAGTACACAGTGTACTGACTTAATGGACCAGTGCATTGGTGAAGGCTGCAGATACTCAATGACGAAGCATAGCGGAAAGAAAAGAACGGAATAGAATAGGATATAGCATTTTTTTTGGGACGGCATAATAAGATATTCTGAAAAAAACCTTGAAGAGAATTCTAAAGAGAAGTTCAACAGCAAAAAAATAGGATTTATTGTGATTATCGGAGTTTAGTTTGTGACCGCAGATGATGTGCCTTCCATTCACAGACTGGGTTAGTTGAAGATCATATATGATTGATGCTAAGAGTGCAGGGCATTTTAAGTCAAGAACATATAGATGGATTTTATTTTGGGACAATGATAATCATTTTTGCAGATTATCTTTTTTTAAGCTATATACAGTAGGTCTGTTAGATGAGTAAAAAGATATTTGTTCAAGTTTGATTAAGTGAGTTTTTATCATTAAAATTTATTGTTTCCTAGATAAGGTGTTATACGAGCACGCTTGTGTCCTAATCGAGCATTTTCAGCGTGCTTGAAAAAATGCTCTAGTCACCGCGGCTGCTTGTCCCAAGGCTGTTCGATAGACGTAGGGCAGGCAGGGATTGCCTAACAAACAGGCAATCCCTGCATGTGTTGTGGCTGTTGAACAGTGATGAGACATGGAGCCGCCGGGAGTCGAGCATTTTTTTTTGAGCACGCTGAAAATGCTCAATTAGGACACGAGCGTGCTCGTATAACACCTTATCATACCACGCTCGCTCATCACTAATCCTTACATATTATTACTTATTTTTCCTTTCAAGGCTTTGGCGATGACAAATCAAATTTTGGTAGAACGTTCAGTTGTGGGTTGGAAAGAGATTGAGTATGAGGTGGTGAGAGATGCAGGAGATAATTGTCACCGTCTGCAACATGGAAAATGTGGATGCTATGGGAGTCCACACAGGTAACGGCTATTTTTTGTGATATTGAAAAAGTGACTTATTGATATAAAAATATATTTTTGATAAGACTTAAAAGGTATATTCCCATCACAGTAAGCGATTGGTGATTGCACATTGCTAGGATATATCATCATTTTCTGATCAGCGGGATCCGATTATTCCGTTAATTATAGCTGGGTGGCAGGTTCCTACTCAGCGGCCCCTTCCTCTTACAATATAGAGAGTTGTAATCTAATCTCTGAGTGAACTGGCAGTCCATTTTGTTTTTAGCAAAAGAGAATTTAGCTGCATTTCTGAGTGAATAATCCGTTTAGGAAGCAGTACGCATTGCATTGCCTATATGGCGAGCCTCCTTATTCATGACAAGCGAAGATTTCCACCTGATTTGGATTAAAATTTGTTCGTTATATTTATTTTGACAGTTTTTAATTTCCAGGTACATTAAAACATGACATATAAAAATAAACCGATGCGTTTCAGACGCAATGCTCTCCTTAGTCATGGTGTATGGAAAGACTAAAGAGAACGCCATATCCGAAACGCATTGGTTATGTCTAGATGCCATGTTTTAATGTACCTGGTATTTCAAAATGGCCAAAATGTAGTGAAGACGTTTTAATCCGAATCAGCTGTAGATCTTCACTTGGCATGATTGCACTTTAAGCTAAGCAGGGGCCCTTTATCTGAGCCGAAGATTAACAATAGCTATCTAGCAGTGGTGGATATAGACAGAAGAGGCCCCTGTGCAATCTAATCATTACGCACAATTCCTCCTGCTTTTAGGTGGATTTAGGTTCCCTTACCTATTGGGCCCCTGTCCAACTGCACAGATTTCACCAATGATATGTCTGCCACAGCTGTCTAGGGTGATCTGATGGACTCTGCGCTTCGTGTACATGACATCCTTGTGCCTTCTGAATTTTAGTTCCATTCTCTCAGCAATATTCAGATCACGCAATATGAATAATGTTCCTGCAAATTTCAGGAAATGCCGGACTTTGATAAATCATACATCACTAACATACTTTTCTTTTGCGAACAGGGATTCAATTGTTGTAGCTCCTTGTCAGACTCTTTCCAATGAAGAGTGTCAGATGTTGAGGGCCGTTTCTATCAAAGTTGTGCGCCACTTGGGCATTGTTGGTGAATGCAATATCCAGTTTGCTTTACATCCCACTTCACTGGAGTATGTCATCATTGAAGTCAATGCCCGACTCTCACGTAGTTCTGCTTTAGCTTCTAAAGCCACCGGGTAAGATTTATTCCCAGATCAATCCATATAAACATAAGTAGGACAATTGTGTCTCTTACTATGAGGATATTGAAACCCTTATCTGTATAGGTACCCACTGGCTTTCATTGCTGCCAAAATTGCTTTGGGTATACCCCTGCCAGAAATTAGGAACGTTGTCTCTGGAAAAACCACAGCTTGCTTTGAGCCCAGTCTGGATTACATGGTGACTAAGATACCCCGATTTGATTTGGATCGGTTTCATGGTGCCTCAGGATTAATTGGCAGCTCAATGAAGAGTGTTGGAGAGGTTAGTCTATTATATATATATATATATTCATATTATATGATTACTATTATATGTCCATAATCTTCTCCAATATGTGATCTATACTTCTATCAAATTCTCGAAGCGATAAAATTATTACTAAACTAGCATCATTCATGATTAAATTATTCAAGAGCAAATATGTTGTATCCATTTAAGTAATAAAAACATCCATTGACTTTCTCTCTCGTATATCATCTTCACATCTCATGTTGTCTCTTTTTAGGTTATGGCTATTGGTCGCACATTTGAAGAAAGTTTCCAAAAGGCACTAAGAATGTGTCATCCATCGGTAGATGGCTTCACCGCAAACCTTCCAATGAACAAAGCATGGCCATCAGATGTCAACCTAAGGAAAGAGATGGCAGAGCCCACCAGCACCCGTATGTTCAGCATGGCCAAGGTAATTGGGGAGGGATATAATTGAGGGAGCTGAGTGCTAATAACAAGGGATAGTAGGACATTTATTTGAATATGGGTTATTGAAACACCAACATATGATTTCTACTAGGCACTGGAATCAGGAATTCCTATAGATGAAATCAACAAACTTACAGCCATTGACAAGTGGTTCTTGTACAAAATGCAAGGTATTCTGAACATGGAGAAGACCTTGAAAGGCAGCAAGAGGTAAAATCAATGCAGTTTGTCATGGCATAGTTATCACGAAAGGGAAAATATTATATGCTATGTATAAGGAAATGTCCCTATTTGTGTTTTCCTCAACTTTTACCATATGGGTTTCAGAAACAAGAAGGTTGAAAAAGATGACATTATCATCGCCCATTCATATTAATGGCTGTAAAATTCTATTTTCTGTCTATCCTCCTAGTCTATATAAAAAAAGTAATGTTTATTAAACTAAAATGGGTGCAAGTGCTATGCAATAATTAATGGCTTCAATCATGCTTGCTAATGTTTACTACCAAGAATTAGATGCTAGATCAGTATACCACAAGGTGGGTTCTATAATACCAGAGGACAGAAGGATAGCTAGGCATACTTTCACTGCTGACTGTAAATCATAAGTGATCAATGCAAGATCTCTAACAACGCCCCCAACTCTTTTGTCCTTAAAATATTGGTTTCATGTAACGTGTTGAAGGAACCTTTTGAGATGTGGCTTCAAGGCCAAGATGCAGCTGCAACTTCTGTGTCCTCTATAATGATTCCCCTGCTAAAAACTCTGCCAGCTTCTCATTGCACAAGTGATGAGCAAGGCCACATGCCCATCCTACTCCTCTTCAGCTATCCACTATGGCTTTATCATGAGAGTCCACCATGCAAAAAATAGGAAATGGTGGCAGAAAAGAGACTCTGTCAGCAGCTAATTTCCTACAGAGATGTTTGGTACTACTTAATTTAAAGGGGTTGTCTGGTTAAAGAAAGTTATCAATATCCATGGAATAAGAGATAATTTGCTGATCAGTTAGGTGTCTTTAACTGCTGCGACGTGAACCATTCAGCAGATCGGGAAATTTTTATCCCCTGTGAGAAATTTTTATCCCCGTTAAACGATGGTGTGGTGTTCGATCGCCACCCTTATCATTCTCTACAGGGCTGTCGGAAAAAGCCAAGCACAGTGCTTGGTAGCCCCTTTGGGAATGAATGGAATGACAAGTTGAGCATCAGCACTGTTGCTCCATTGCAATGTGGACTGTTGCTCCATTGCAATGTGGATAAAAGTTTCTTCTTCTGTGATCCTAGTGGTCAGATTTCCACTGAACAACAAGTTATCACCTATCCTACTTGTTTTAATTGGACAATCCCTTTAAAGTGAACCTGTCACATGAAAAAACGCTATTAACCTGCAGAAATGGCGTTAATTTGCAAGTTAATAGCGTTCTGAATCTGACCGGCACCAGGACTTAGACCCTCGCTGCCGGCAGTAAATTATCTTTATTCCTGCAGCTAGCGTTCGTGTTTCAGTGCACACTCCTGTGAGTATAGAGAGTGGTGGCTGTAACCGCGCCCACAGAACTGATTGGCAGCAGCTCAGCATTAGGGACGGCTGTCAGTCATTGATGGGGGCGCGGTTACAGCCGTCACTTCATGGTGAATGAAACTGCACCAGCGCTGCCCCGGTGACTGAAACCCAAACGCAATCAGGAGGAATAAAGTTAATTTCTTCCTGTCAGCGGAGGTCTAAGAGCCTGCGCGGGCCGGTTAAGACTGCTATTATCCTGCAGATTATCCCCATATCTGCAGGATAATATATTTTTTTTCACTTGATAGGTTCCCTTTAATATTGCTTCAGAGTCAAGAATAAGCCCAGAAACAGGTTAATTTTCATAGGTATTTGGTACATTAAAATGAAAAAGTTGTAATTTGCTGACGGACAACCATAAATTAAGCCAAATGTGTAGAGACCATTCTTATTTTGATAATTAGCTTAATGGAAGCCAAGTAAGATATTTCCAAAAATGGTATGTTTTACGTAGCGGAAAAAGATGAAAGGACTAGATATTCACGAAGGCAAAGGGTAGAATTGATAGAGGCGGCAGACCTCCCCCATTTTGCTGTTTTAAAACCCTTTTTAGCCTGGGTACAATAAGCGAGCAGGAAAAGGGGCAGATTTTTAGAATTTTGGTGGCATAGACAAAACCGCCTTAAGATTATGCAAAAGCACAAATAATTACTTAACCTATCAGGCTTGGCAGACTGGGGATTAAACGGGCCAGTAGATAAAAAAAGATTGTAGGCAGACGGCCCCAGCGCGGAAGTTGTTGGAAAAGCCCAGTGTTTGAGCACCAATTTTTTAAATTTATGCAGAACATAAAAAATTCGAAAGGATTGTATTTGACAAATCTAGGTCTACGTCCAAATAATTGAGCCGTCAAACGGCACTATCTTTCCAAAAAAGCATGTTTTTAAGGAGTGATTAGATTTTGTACGGCGATTCCCAGTTGTTATTTTTAATGCTATGTAACAATTAAAACATCTGCTCATTTTTTGCGAATTTTTTATTCCAATGACTAAGGGAAAGAAAAGGGGAAACAAACCACTATAGTGGATATTCATCTAGAAATTTCCCATTTCTTCACCTGATGAGGGTTGGGTTTTGCAAAAAAAACAAAGGGTCTGAAGTCACAGGAAAAAGTTTTTAGTTTTTTAAAATTTTTTTTGTGGGAATGAAAAATTTTTGGACTAGTTCTATTCAAATTTTAGTTAATTACGCATGATTGGCCTGCATGCCAAACCCTTG
>JARQOD010000007.1:44113760-44206351 GCA_033576555.1 Oophaga sylvatica
TTTTCCCCAAACATCATTAATCTCCTATCTACAGTATAGGTATTAATAAATGTATGATCACTAGCGGTCCTACTACGGCCACCGTCAACGATCAGAAGAACGTAGCTCTCAGACTCCACAGTGAGGATGGCGGCATCTATGGGACTCATGGCAATAGACGAGTAAGGCCGGAGTCACATTAGCGTATCACATCCGATGTTAGAGCATCAGATGCGATTTTCATCCATGAAATGGATAATATAAGTCTATGGGTGTGTGTGAAACATCGCACTGCACTTGGATATCACCGGAGTGCAGTGCGATTCCTGCCGACGCCGGCAATGGAGAAGATGGAGAAATTAATTTCTCCATCTCCTCCGCACCTGTGCTCTGATCCTCTCATGCGATAGGATCGCAGCAGAGCAGGAGCCAAGTGTCATTAGCATGTAAACATACCAAGATGGATCACATGTATTAAATAATTATATCCTCATTCACTTTATTCTGGAGTGCCGGATTTCTATATTTTTCATTCCTGAACCAGGTAGGACCCTATCCGATAACTCGAAAAGGAAACCTAGGTGTGCCGTTATTCTTACTACATATATAAAGGGCCTGAGCCATTAAGACTGGCATTTAGTATATTAGTTTTGACACTTGGTGCTATGAAGTAAGATGCACCAAAGTCATTAGGACGTGTGTCCGTCTTAATGAATTTGGCACATCTTTCAGTTGTAGTGTGCCAATGTCTGCGAGTTCACTTTTCTGGCATAAATTATGATGAATTTATTGTAACAGGGTTGGCCATACCACTTTTCAAAAATTGTTGAAGCTGGTGTAAAGATGTTTTCGCAACTGGCTCAACTGGCACAAACTGTTTGATTAATCATCCCTTATGTACATGGAGGAAATTTTAGTACCTCTGTGGGCAACACCAACCCTTCCCAAAGTGTGTTACTGCTTTGAAGCGAGAAAATATAGGAAGTAATTTATTTGAAAAGTGGTGATATAGTTAAGCCTTGGGGTCTACAACATAGTCACTGATACCTAGCAAATTAATAAACTGATTTTTAATTAATGCAATTTCATATAATAATATATCTAATCTCAATGTAGGTTCAAAAGAAATACATTATAATGCAAAACATTCTAAGGATTCCAGGAAAAAAAAATAAATGTCATTAACTGTTAATAAGAGAGAGAGCTCTCACACTAGACTAATCTACGCTAGCAGATAAAAGAGTTTTAACCTTACTGATTCATGAACGGCTTCCCTCCTTGGGTTTTATTTCCCATTTATATGGATAATTGTCTAGGGCTCCTCAACCTTTAATGAGACACATTTCCATAGCTGGTGAGATACAGTTATTAACAGACATCTGGCTAAATATACCAACTCTGCATGCACAGGTGGTGGTAGCATTTGGGCAGATTAACCCTTTCAGTTAAGACAACCTGAGTTCTTTATAGTGGGAAATTTACATATTTTAATACTAAATCTATCTAATTAGCATAGCTCAAAGTTCTTGGGGCCCTGAATAGAGGCGTATCTGGGGAGAGAGTGAGGGTCAGGAGGAGTGAGACACTTCTGAGTAGGCCCCCAACCCGGTTAGCGTATGTTATAACTACGTGGATACACTATAGTACGTATAAGGGGAATCTCAGCAGATGACCAAGCTGTTACAGATTAAATAGTCTATACTCTACATTGACCGTAAAGCGGTAGACACCAGCTCTGCAGACCCTGTGGGGATTCTGTAATCACCCATAGAGTCTGCAGAGCTGATGTCTACCGATCAGATATATGGTGACTTAATGCTGATGTCCTTTCTGATGAGTACAATTTTTCACTCTTTTTGATCTTGCCCAGACAGCCTTGACGACTTCTACCCACAAGTGGTTTTGGCAGAGCTAGCACCTCAAGATACATTTCCCTTCTTACATTTCCCCATCCTTATGATTTCCCCTTTTTCTGAGTTTATTGTTCCTCTGCCACCTGGAAAAGTAATAATGCCCACTTAATAATATTTACTATTGCTCAATAATACCACTTTATCAGATAATAATCTACCCCCTTAATGACTGAAAATGCCCCCCCAGTGCCCCCTTAATGAATAGTAATAATCACCACTTTAATCAGTATTAATAATGCCAAGGTTTTCCTCTTATTCTATAATAACATTGCCCAGAGTACCCTCTTAGTTCTTTATTACAAGTAGTAAGGCCTCAAAGGAGAATAATAAAATATATACTCACCTAACTTTTATTCTCCGACCTTGCAGAGGTCCTCTTCTACGCAATCGGCATCCGAGCGCAGGTAGAATATGCGTTTATATCTTAGCACCATCATTGGCAAGACACTGACTTTTCGTATAACTACTCTGTCTTGAGGACCTCAGGCCTAATGTGGCCTGCAGCCTACAGAGCACAGGAATTAATAATACCAGTGTCCAGTCAATGCCAATAAAGCTGAAAGTGGGACTCATCATAAGAGTGGGTTTGGGGTGACAGCTTCTCTGCCACCTGGTAGCTACACTGGAGGACCTTCTATAATTGGGCCCATCATGTAACTGGAAACCAACTCTACTGATCCTAATCTTGTTTAGGTACTATAGCCATTGTAAGAACGAAGCGTTAACCTGGATAATGGACGTTACTTCTTGACCTCTACTTTGATATCACCATTCTGTTACCACCACCTTACCACCCACTTATAGTATAGCACCACTACAGGAGTCACCTTGCAGTCTGATAGTGAAAACTGCAGAATATTTTGAAAATGCTTAAACCTATATATTTTCTTATTTGTTGGATTTCTTCATTTACACTCGCATCCTCTATCGTTCAGGCAGCAGCGTTGAGTTTGACTGGTGTGCAGTTTCCAGCATCCGTACCCTACGCCAGCTTGGCAAGAAGACTGTAGTAGTGAACTGCAACCCTGAGACTGTCAGCACAGATTTTGATGAATGTGACAAACTTTACTTTGAGGAGCTGTCACAGGAAAGAATTTTGGATGTTTTCCAACAAGAAGTGAGTGATCCAGCTTCTGTTGTGTTGAAAATGTATGATGCATCCTTAGATTTCTGGTAACTGTAATGTCATAACTAGGTTAGGGTAATAATTATATCTGTAGTTTGTGTTTAGAGCTCAAAGTTGAAACATTTAAAAAAAAATAAATTATATAATACCTTTAGGGAGAATAAGATCACTTTTACATGACAGCAAATATATATCTATGTACTTGTACATAACAATAATATTTAATGCATTATCCAAACTTGTCTGTCCTCCCAGTCTAGAGATATAATAACATATGCACACCATCCTACTAGACTTGGCATGTTAATTTAACCTAATACCTATTGTTACACAGATATGCACACGCACATCCATAAGTGTGTATAGCCCATTCATTTAGCCTGTGCACCACGACAAGTGGATAAAAGTTATGCATTGCACACAAAACATCAAAGCTAAGACAGGGGCTTTTTTGGCTGAAAAGTATTTTTCAATATGGATTTATTAAAATATAGCTTATTTTGACTTTTGCTGCTTCTATGTATCACAGTGCATAGCCAGCTGCAGAATATCATTCATTGGCTTATGTATGTGGCCATTATTTCTTCTCTTCTGAAAATTCTTATAAACTGATCCAGTTCACAATTCATACCACACAACGAGCACTAGAACCAAGCTCAAAATGTTAATACATCTCTGGAACCAAGTTCATGACGTAAACACAGCATCTGAACCAAGCTCATAACATAGAAGGTGCACCAGAATATAGTTCATAACATAACTACAGAACATAAGCTGAGTACATAAATATAGCGATCGAACCAAGCTCAGTGCACAATTATAATATCAGGACCATGCTCACAACATTAAAGAGGTATCAGAACTAAGCATATAACATGAATACAGTGCTGGAACCAAGCTCCAATTATAAATATAGTACCAGAATCAAGCGCTTAATATTAGAGTGCTTGAACCAAAAGCATAACATAACTATAGAACCAAAACCAAGCTAATAGCATACATATAGTACAAGAACCAAGCTCTTAGCATAAATATAGTGCAAGAACCAAGCTCTTAGTATACATATAGTACAAGAACCAAGCTCTTAGCATACATATAGTACAAGAACCAAGCTCTTAGTATACATATAGTACAAGAACCAAGCTCAAAATATAAATATGTTACCGGAACCAAGCTCAGTACATAAATTCAGTATCAGAACCAAGATCATAACATAAATACAAAACTAGAAACCGGCTCAGTAAATCTGCACATTCTTAAAGGGGTTGCTCAGTGGTGGACAACCTCTTTAACAATGTAATGTACTGTGACATACATTTTTATTACAGGTGAGGGCTGTATGGAGCGGCTTCATACGCAACATATGCCGACTATAAGTCAAAGCTGACATATGTCTCTAACATCGAGTTCCAGTTGCTGCTATTAACCATTTAGATGCCACCCGCTGTCCATCAATGATAGCGGCATTTTAATGTAGACTTGGGTTGAGCAGCACTCCCAGTGTCAAATGATGAGCGGGCGCACAATTCCTGGTGAGCTCAGTCCCAGGTACACAAACAAATATGGATCCAAAGATAAAATTGGAAGTGGATCCAGAAGAACATTTCAAACACTGTATGTCAAATATAAAATGTAACATTTCAGCTATACTTTAGCCTTTATCAAGCATTTAAATGGTGTCATAGTCATGCGTATATGTTAAAAACGGTTAAAAGGATAGATGACCAATGGTTATTTTCTTTATATTTAGCAATGTGATGGCTGCATCATCTCAGTAGGAGGGCAGATCCCCAATAATTTGGCAGTACCTTTACACAAGAATGGAGTGAAGATCATGGGCACCAGCCCATTGCAGATTGATCGGGCTGAAGATCGGTCCATATTTTCTGCTGTCTTGGATGAGCTTCAGATTGCCCAGGCACCATGGAAAGCTGTTAATTCTCTGGTAACCACCATATTTCTCATATATTGTACAGATTCGCTACTTATTAAGGTTCTTAAGGGATAATACACTTGTTAAATTAATCCTGTAATATTCATAATTCAATAATTATTTTGCCATAATAGGATGATGCTCTGCAGTTTACAAAGACCGTTGGTTACCCATGTTTACTGCGTCCTTCCTATGTGCTCAGGTAACTTTGAAATCTTTAAATACTGTGTTGTTTTTCTGCTATAGTAAAACACTTACTTTAATGTATATCTCTCTTGTGCTTCTAGTGGTTCAGCAATGAATGTGGTATATGGAGATGAAGAACTGAAGAACTTCCTAGCTGAGGCCACTCGTGTGTCACAGGTAAGATTCCTCTGTTATAGTCAGTCCTTTACCTTTTTCTGCCTGACACTGATTTCATATGGAGATTTCCGCTTTTCTGTCTGGGACACCACAGCTATTTTCCCCTAGAAGCATTGCTGTAATATACTGTGCAAGGGGTGGCGCATAGATTGCTCATAGCTCTCCCAGGCCAGCATTAATTGCAGAGGAACGAAAGAATGAAATTGGTGTTTATAATCTTTTCTTAGCCTGTTAATTGGCTATTTTACATGATAATTCAGTTATCCTATGTGGGACATTTGGGTCATGTCGACTGTATATGTCATAAATGTTCGGTAGAATGATAGAAGTCCAACCTCTCGGAGCCACATCTATCTCGAGAACAGACTCTCCATCCATTTGTATTGGAGCTTTGAAAAATGCCAAGCATACTGTACATAGAAATAAAATGAATGTTTAATGAAAGTAAATCATATATATTTTTATTTTATGTATATATATAGATATTCCAATACAAATGGATGGAGATTCCCATCATCCATTCGAGAGATAGCTGTGGTTATGAGAGGTTGGACTTCTAGAATTCTACAGAACATTTATGACACATACTGTCGATATGACCCATATCTACAGTCAGGGCCAGAAATATTTGGACAGTGACACAATTTTCGCGAGTTGGGCTCTGCATGCCACCACATTGGATTTGAAATGAAACCTCTACAACAGAATTCAAGTGCAGATTGTAACGTTTAATTTGAAGGATTGAACAAAAATAAGTGTTAGAAAATGTAGGAATTGTACACATTTCTTTACAAACACTCCACATTTTAGGAGGTCAAAAGTAATTGGACAAATAAACATAACCCAAACAAAATATTTTTATTTTCAAAATTTTGTGGCGAATCCTTTGGAGGCAATCACTGCCTTAAGTCTGGAACCCATGGACATCACCAAACGCTGGGTTTCCTCCTTCTTAATGCTTTGCCAGGCCTTTACAGCCGCAGCCTTCAGGTCTTGCTTGTTTGTGGGTCTTTCCCTCTTAAGTCTGGATTTGAGCAAGTGAAATGCATGCTCAATTGGGTTAAGATCTGGTGATTGACTTGGCCATTGAAGAATGTTCCACTTTTTTGCACTCATGAACTCCTGTGTAGCTTTGGCTGTATGCTTGGGGTCATTATCCATCTGTACTATGAAGCGCCGTCCAATCAAGTTTGCAGCATTTGGCTGAATCTGGGCTGAAAGTATATCCCGGTACACTTCAGAATTCATCCGGCTACTCTTGTCTGCTGTTATGTCATCAATCAACACAAGTGACCCAGTGCCATTGAAAGCCATGCATGGCCATGCCATCACATTGCCTCCACCATGTTTTACAGAGGATGTGGTGTGCCTTGGATCATGTGCCGTTCCCTTTCTTATCCAAACTTTTGGCTTCCCATCATTCTGGTACAGGTTGATCTTTGTCTCATCTGTCCATAGAATACTTTTCCAGAACTGAGCTGGCTTCTGGAGGTGTTTTTCAGCAAATTTAACTCTGGCCTGTCTATTTTTGGAATTGATGAATGGTTTGCATCTAGATGTGAACCCTTTGTATTTACTTTCATGGAGTCTTCTCTTTACTGTTGACTTAGAGACAGATACACCTACTTCACTGAGAGTGTTCTGGACTTCAGTTGATGTTGTGAACGGGTTCTTCTTCACCAAAGAAAGTATGCGGCGATCATCCACCACTGTTGTCTTCCGTGGGCTCCCAGGTCTTTTTGGATTGATGAGTTCACCAGTGCTTTCTTTCTTTCTCAGGATGTACCAAATTGTAGATTTTGCCACTTCTAATGTTGTAGCAATTTCTTGGATGGGTTTTTTTCTGTTCTTGCAGCTTAAAGATGGCTTGTTTCACCTGCATGGAGAGCTCCTGTGACCGTATGTTTCCTTCACAGCAAAACCTTCCAAATGCAAACACCACACCTCAAATCAACTCCGGCCCTTTCATCTGCTTAATTGAGAATGACATAACAAAGGGATTGCCCACACCTGTCCATGAAATAGCCTTGGAGTCATTTGTCCAATTACTTTTGGTCCCTTTAAAAACAGGGTGGCACATGTTAAGGAGCTGAAACTCCTAAACCCTTCATCCAATTTTAATGTGGATACCCTCAAATGAAAGCTGAAAGTCTGAACTTCAACTGCATCTGATTTGTTTTGTTTCAAATTCATTGTGGTAATGTCTAGAACCAAAATTAGATAAATGTTGTCTCTGTCCAAATATTTATGGACCTAACTGTATATGACTTATATATATTATATTATATATATGACATTATATATAATATACTGTATAATGCAATTAATAATAATAATAATAATATTAATTAATAATAATAATAATAATATATAATAATTATAATGTATATATGATATATATATATATATATATATATATATTATATATATGACATTATATATAAATAATAAAAATTATACATATAAAATATATATATGTATAAATATATGTGTGTACATATGCGTTTGTGTATATGTTTACATAAATATATAAAATAAAATCATATATCATATATCATTTTGTTTTAGATATCTAGACATATACATGTACACACACACACACATATTCAGTATATATAAATATATAATATATATATAATAATATATATATCACTTACACACACTTATTTTTCAAAATACACATAGAAATATTACTAGAAAGTGCCTATTGAAATACCCACGTGTGAATGGTTTGCATTGATATATCAATGACTTAAACTCTTATGTATAATTCATACTTAACTGGCAGCAAAATGTTCACATCTTGCCAGCTCTTAAAGTAATGTACCTTATCTCCATATTACACTTTTTTGGTACGAGTGAGGGGTTTTTATGCATTTAAAGAACATCCTGTGAAGTTGTAACTCACAAGATGAAAGTGTCTTTAAACACTCTCAGGGTGGTTTAGTAGGAAGCAAAGTATTTTTTGTGGAAGCAGGTTTGATCTGAGAAAGACTTATATTGAGTGATGCAAGCTCTCCGCTACCGGAGACTGACAAGATCAACTATCAGAAGATCTGAGAAAGGAGATGGCAGCTTTCCCAGGTAACATCTGGGTACTTTTATTTTTCAGCCATATGGGTCTTTAAATATTTTTTTAGTCAAGTGTTAGATTTTCTTATATCACAGATCCAAGCTGCATATATTTTGGGCAAAGACTAAACTTTGCTGGAATATTATCTTTGCAGGCGCACCCAGTGGTGATCACCAAGTTCATTGAAGGAGCACGAGAAGTGGAGATGGATGCTGTTGCAAAAGAAGGCCGTGTAAGTAGTTATGCTAATGTGATAGAGTTATGTAAAAGCTTTTTCTTTCTGCAAGACATTAATGGGACAAATAGGAGTTAAATATGCAACTATCTTCTCACAGGAAGATAGCACTTTTTGGAGGTAGCAATCATAAAAGTCATTATCAACCTTCTAAAGAGCCTCCACACATGACTTTGGATCCTACACTCCTGCTTTTTTCCTCTATGAAGAGGCCATTTGCATATTTAATTTTCCATGGGAGCTGTGCCAACATGTCACTCTCTGCAAGGAGATACTGTACTAAATAGGGATTACTATGATTTCATTGGCATAGTTGTCCTAATGTTTTGTAATAGTTGTATGCTGTCTCAGCCAGTATTAATGTGACATTTCATAGTTACTGTGTACTTTGCTGCCACCTAGTGGTTATTGTTTAGTGCTGTCTCGGGTTCTATTTCCCATAATGCTTTGCTTTCTCTCACTCCTCTCAACTGTTTTCCCTTTCCGGCATCCATCTTGTGCTTCGTCATTCTGTGTGCCTCATCATTCATGCTAGGAGCTTCAACACAGCATTCCTTTTAGACCTCTATATCCTTTCTCTGAAGCCACCTTGATACCTCTTGCCTGAAGGAAATTGTATGTTTTTATCTGCACAAGGTATTGTAATGCCAATAAACCTTTCAGTTACATTCAAGTTCACCTTCTCAAGAAGATATCTGGGCACGATTAAGATTAAGAAGGAAGTGTTATAGTGAGTTCCTATCTATCATTGCTTATATCGGAGATTGTCACTCACAAGGATCAGAGCTGTCTCTTACATATATCGGTGGCAGAATAGTCCAAAAGGAGCTGTTGTTGCGGCCTATTGCATGTTTACCTCACAGACTGTTAACCAGGAAAGACACCTCTTACTCCTGCTTGCATAGGAAGCCTGTGCCTGTGTGTATATGATACAGTCTGCCAGCAAGTGTGCGACATCCGCATCTCACAAATATAAAAACATGTCCATGAAAGATAGTATGGATCCCTGTGATGTGGAATCAGAACAGACGCATCACGTTTCAGACAACACAGACGCACGAGAAGCAGACTCTATGCTGATCCCTGAACAAAGTGTCCGACCTAAGCGCACAAATAAACCCACGCAAAAGGTCAGAGAGAACTTTGAGGCAACTAGAGATGAGTTCCTCAATAACCTGAGTATCTTATGGGAAAGAACCGAGCGGTGTATTGCAGCTATTTCACGCCATAAGAATAACACAGCAGACCTAACCACAGCTTTGCATCGGTTATCTGAAGCCTATGATTGCTATCAGCGGCTATCCACAAAGTATGCCACATTTCTGGGTAATTCTGATATGGACGATGCCTTAGCAGAGTTAACTGAGCGAAAGACCTTACTCCAAAGAAACAATGCTATCGTGCAAGATGCCAAAGACAAGGCAGAGTGCCGCATCACACACCTGCAAGAAGTGAGGTCACAGCGATCGACTTCAACTAAAATCACATCTCAATCCTCCAGATCTTCTCGTTCCAAAAGATCGACATTATCTGAGAAGCTAATAGAAATCCGTGCTGATGCAGAAGAAGCCAGAGTAAGGAGTTCATTTGCTAGGAAGGAAGCAGAGATAGCAGCCCAGCTGAAAGTGAAGGAAGCAGAGGCAGAGGCCCAGATGAAAATTCTCCAAACAGAAAAGGAAGAAGCCGCTGCCATGGCTAAATTGAAGGTGTTTGAGCAAGCAGTAGCTGACAAGACCACCTTAGACTGTCCTTTCCTAGAAGAAATAGAAGATCCGGCTATACGTACCAAGGATTACGTGTTAAAACACCAAACATCCACACATCCTGCTAATTATGACCTAAATCACGAGTCAGAAGCCTTAAACCCTCACACACCGGTACTTCTCCCAAGCTACCACATAGACGCTCCTGCCCAGCCACAGATTCTACTGCCCAACAGTGACAAGGTAACTTTCAGCACCAACCCACAGTTTCAGCTACGACAAGCAGACCCTCCAGAGACTAAACTACACCTAAACCCTCGTGCAACATCATTCTGGCCTCAAGTGTCTCATCCTTACACGCCAAGGGACTTACACACCTCAGAGGTACCACAAGTCAATCTTGCAACAAGTAACGAGAACACAGACATGTCAGAGTTTGCCAAATATATGATACGCAGGGAACTAGTAAACAGTAGTCTCTCAAAGTTTGATGACTCTGCTGAGATCTATAGATCCTGGAAGTCAACCTTTGAAGCTGTAATCACAGGTCTTAACCTTACCGCCAAGGAACAACTGGACTTGCTTGTCAATTGGCTAGGCCCAGAATCCACAGAGCGCATCAGAACATTAAGAGCAATCCATGTTGGCCATTCAGATGCGGGTCTCACTGCAGCATGGGAGAGGCTGGAGCAAACCTATGGCAGCGCGGAAGCTATAGAAAGCGCATTATTTAGGAAACTGCAAAACTTCCCAAAGATAACTAACAAAGACAATCGCAAACTGCAGGATCTAAGTGATCTGCTGAAGGAATTGGAGTTAGCCAAACTAGACCCTCGTCTTCCAGGACTGAGCTACCTAGATACCGCACATGGTGTGAACCCGGTGGTCACTAAGCTACCACACGGCATGCAAGACAAATGGGCAGACTTGGGATCAAGGTACAAGAGAGAGCATAAAGTGTCCTTTCCATCTTTCTCTTATTTTGCCAGGTTTATCAGCGACCAAGCTCAGATGAAGAATGATCCCAGCTTTGACTTTGCCGAACCTACTTTGACCTGTTCATCATCATTCTCAAAGCAAGGTAAAACAACGAGTGAATATAAAGACTTCAAAGGGACGGTATCTGTGAGAAAGACAGACATTCCACTTGCAACATCGTCATCTACTAAGCAAGGCTTCCCTCTAGGCAATGCAAAGAATCTCAGTCTTATGTGCCCTATCCATAGAAGTCCTCATTCCTTGAGAGAATGCCGTGGGCTCAGGGCAAAACCCGTGCAGGAGCGCAAAGACATCCTCAAGGAGCTTGGAATATGCTACAAGTGTTGTGCCTCCTCATTCCACATCGCTAAAGACTGCAAAACTATTGTTAAGTGTGCTGAATGCAGAAGCAATGAGCATGTGACAGCTATGCATCCAAATACATCTGAAGACAATGCTCAACCTTCAGTATCTAAGCCCGAGTCAAGGTATGGCGGGGAGCCACAAGGCCATGAGCCAACTAAAACTGCTGTATCCTCTTCGTGCATGGAAGTATGTGGAGAAGAAAGCAGCCCCAAGTGTTGTGCCAAGGTATGTCTTGTCAAAGTGTATCCTGAGGGGCAACCTGAGGAAGCCACTAGGATGTACGCCATCATAGACGAGCAAAGCAACAGGTCTCTAGCAAAGCCCAAATTCTTTGACATCTTCGGCATACAAGGACCAGCAACACCATACACTCTCAATACCTGCTCCGGTCGGGTAGAGACATTTGGCAGAAGAGCCATTGGGTATGTTATCTCTCCAATCAAAGAGAACATGCCTATACCCTTGCCGACAATAATTGAGTGTGACCACATACCTGATGAAAGACAGGAGATTCCCACTCCAAAGGCTGCACTTCACCATTCCCATTTAAAGCACCTAGCTAAAGAAATTCCTCCTATAGACACGAATGCTGACATCCTGATCCTGCTCGGAAGGGATATCCTGAGGGTCCATAAGGTGCGTCAACAATGCAATGGTCCAGATGATGCCCCATATGCACAAAGACTTGACCTAAGCTGGGTGATTATGGGTGACGTATGCATGGAAAAATGCCACAAACCATCCAGGGTAAACTCCTTCAAAACCTATGTGCTAAACAATAGTCGCACAACTCACTTCAAACCATGTCCTCATCATTACGAGGTGAAGGAGAAGTTTATCAACACCATTCAGGAGTACGACATTGTTCCTACTGCATATGATGACATAGGAAAATCTGTGTTCTGCACAACACGTGAAGATGACAAAATAGCTCTATCTATAGAAGACAAGGAGTTTATGAAAATAATGGATAGTGGATTCTTCAAGGGCGAGTCTAACCATTGGATCGCACCCCTGCCATTTCGAGATACAAGAGCTAGACTCCCTAACAACCGGGAGCAGGCTCTATCCAGATTCTACTCACTCCAACGAACATTCCGAAACAAGCCTGAAATGAAAGATCACTTTGTGGCCTTTATGGAAAGAATCTTTCACAATGACCATGCGGAACCAGCTCCACCATTGCTAGAGGATGAAGAATGCTGGTATCTACCCTCTTTTGGAATTTATCACCCGCGGAAACCCAAGCAGATCAGAGTGGTGTTCGACTCAAGTGCCAAATATCAAGGCATATCCCTGAATGACGTCCTCCTCACTGGTTCCAACTTGACTAATAACCTTGTAGGAGTGCTCAAGAGGTTCAGGAAGGAGCCGGTTGCCATCACCGCTGATATAGAACAGATGTTTCATTGTTTCGTAGTAAGAGAAGACCACAGAAATTACCTTCGGTTTCTATGGCACAGGGACAATGATACCAAGCAGGAAGTGACAGAATACCGCATGAAAGTGCATGTGTTTGGCAATAGTCTTTCACCAGCGGTTGCTTCATATGGCTTACATAGGACAGCCTTCGATGGTGAATCAGAGTATGGGAAGGATGCAAGAAACTTCGTAGAAAGAGATTTCTATGTGGACGACCGCCTAAAGTCCTTGCCCACGGCTGAAGAGGCCATCGATCTGCTAAAAAGGACACAAGGTTTGCTTTCCAAGGCCAATCTGAGACTACACAAAATCGCATCCAACAGCGCCGCCGTCATGGAAGCCTTCCACCCTAGCGACCATGCTGTGGAATTCAGAGACTTGAACCTGGGTCTCGACAACCCGCCTGTTCAAAGAAGCTTAGGATTGCGGTGGGACTTGCGGAAGGATTCATTCATCTTTCAGGTCAGTCATGCAGACAAGCCATTCACCAAACGTGGAGTTCTTTCAGTAGTGAACAGGCTTTATGATCCTCTGGGGTTTGTAGCTCCTTTGACCATACAAGGCAAGGCACTGTTAAGACAGCTCTCAGAAACTGTTAAAGACTGGGATACCCCATTGCCCACTGACAAACAACAAAAGTGGGAGTCTTGGAAGAAATCCCTGTGTGCCTTAGACAAGGTTTGCATACCACGAAGCTACGCTCCATCATCTCTTCATACAAGTCAAGATCATGCAACGCGACCAGTATCTTCTAGTGTCTTCGCAAATTCTTCTTGGTTAACAGGTCCAGAGTTTTTGCAAAACCAAGCTGAAGAGACCTCCAGCGATAACATCTTCAGTCTCCAGGATCCTGACAACGATCCCGAAATCCGTCCAGAAGTAAGTGCCCTTTCTACCAGATTAGGAGAAAGGTGTAGCTTGGGCTGTCAGCGTTTTGAACGCTTTTCCAGATGGATGAAACTTGTACGCACCATTGCCAGATTAGTGCACATTGTACAATGTTATCGCAACAAAGCAACCAAATCTGACTGCCGTGGCTGGCATGTGTGTCACAATTCTCTCTCTGCAGAGGAAATCTTGACCAGTGGATTACAAATGGGTTGGAGACAGTTTGGCATAATGCGGCTTCTCCAATCCGAAGATGGGTGATCGATTGGATTACTTCAGTAGACAGTTCACATTTACTAGACTACACCTGTTTTTATTGTTGCATTGCCAGTTTCTGCTGTTATTTTTCAGGTTACGATATTCTTCTTCAAGGACATCGCACAGGTTGTTTATATTGTGAAATCCTAAGATTTCAGACGGGGAGTATGCTGTCTCAGCCAGTATTAATGTGACATTTCATAGTTACTGTGTACTTTGCTGCCACCTAGTGGTTATTGTTTAGTGCTGTCTCGGGTTCTATTTCCCATAATGCTTTGCTTTCTCTCACTCCTCTCAACTGTTTTCCCTTTCCGGCATCCATCTTGTGCTTCGTCATACTGTGTGCCTCATCATTCATGCTAGGAGCTTCAACACAGCATTCCTTTTAGACCTCTATATTCTTTCTTCTGAAGCCACCTTGATACCTCTTGCCTGAAGGAAATTGTATGTTTTTATCTGCACAAGGTATTGTAATGCCAATAAACCTTTCAGTTACATTCAAGTTCACCTTCTCAAGAAGATATCTGGGCACGATTAAGATTAAGAAGGAAGTGTTATAGTGAGTTCCTATCTATCATTGCTTATATCGGAGATTGTCACTCACAAGGATCAGAGCTGTCTCTTACATATATCGGTGGCAGAATAAGTTGCATCTTCCTGTCTCCAGTTATAGTAGGAAGAGCAGCTCTGGGGTCAAACTACCAATCTGTTACAAAGCTATAATTATGACTTGGTAATCACCAGCAGAAAGTGGACTGTGTATCTAAAGCAGGAATCAAAAATTTCATTCCTACTCAGGGCCAGATTATAGCAGATACCTTGGGGCCTCTAGGACTTTAAGAACCAAAAATCGACCATCACCAATCATGATGGCCATTTGATAATCCTCTCCAGCCGGTACGGTAGAGAGTTGGAGGTGAAGGCGTGTGGCTTTCAGTTTTGAAGTCTAAAGGAATCACTGACATAGGGCAGCATGGTGGCTCAATGGTTAGCACTGTTGCCTTGCAGCACTGGAGTCCTGGGTTCAAATCCCACCAAGAACAACATCTGCAAGGAGTTTGTATGTTCTCCTCATGTTTGCATGGGTTTCCTCTGGGTTCTTCGGTTTCCTCCCATATTCCAAAGACCTACTGATAGGGAATTTAGATTGTGAGCCCCATCAGGGACAGCGACGATAATGTGTGCAAACTGTAAAGCGCTGCGGAATATGCTAGTGCTATATAAAGATTATTATATATTTTCTAACCTCCCATATTCTTCAGAAGAGAGGGCCATGTCCACGTTCAGCCAATGCTTCTATGCGGTACACATCTGCCGCAACTCTTGAAGCAAAGTATGGATCCCAGAAGTAGGATGAGGGGTCTACCAACCTTAATCCAACAGATTATGTCCATATTAATGGACATAAAGCCAATTCTGACTCTTTATAAACCCCTTTATAGAGGATGTGTTAGTTTTCATGACATGTCTATTTTAATAAATAATAATTCTGCAGTTTCTTATCTTAGAATTCTACTTTATTTTATTCCTCTTAGAAATTTACGAATAAATTGACAACTGGATGTTACCCATTGGGTAACAATTTGACACTATCCAATCAGTGCTAACCGTGTCGGGCTGTGTAGAAATACACCAATCAATTAGGGGAATGGTTTCATTACATTGTCAATTTCTAAAAAATATTCAGTAGAAATAAAAAATAAGTGGAGAATGGCAGTAATAATTAATGCAAAATAATTTGGATATTGCCCTAATATCATTTATGTTTGACACCTACAGAATCAACCCAAGAGTCATAGAATAGAAAGATGTAGTTCTAACTACCTATGAAATATTTTAATGGTCTTATGTCCATATGTATTTCCTTCCATCGCTTTTATTAAAAGTAGGAACTTGGAGCTTGTTGGAACATCTCCGCTAACTCGTGTTAATGTTATTCGTGTCATCTGGAGGAGCTCTATCATTACAGATCACTAAGTGCTGGCCGGGCATCGCGTTCTGTTATCCAAATGGAACTGTTAGATTTTCAGTTCTATAATTACAAGGTTTCTTACAGTTGTGAAAGCTTCATTAGGGAATGTAGCTTGAGAGGCATAACGTGGCTTCCGGATTGCCAGTTGGACAACTGTGCACATGATGAACCAGAAAGTCGATAGTAATATGAATTATTTTCATTTGTATAGGTCATTTGTAATGCTATTTCAGAGCATGTGGAGGATGCCGGAGTCCACTCGGGAGATGCTACTCTTATGATTCCCACACAGACTATCAGCCAGGGGGCACTTGAAAAGGTAAAGTGGCATTTATTTCCTTGTGATTGAAAGAGAAAATGACAATCTAATAATTATGAAGCAAACTAAGTCCAGCTCCAAATATACTCATTTGTGCCCACATACCTCAGTATTTATGTAGTGTGGCTTTGCTTATTCAACTACTATTTGGACTTGGATACATTTTTTAAGCCCAAAGTAGAGACTTCAGAATGTGCCCCATTAGCCTACGGGTAGAGTTGAGCACATTTTTCAAAATTCAGTTCCGATTATGATCGGCGCCAAATTTTTTTTTTGCAATATTCGCCGAGCAGAGTCAAACGTCATTGGAGTCAGTAGAAGTAGAAATGAATGAATATGTTCGGAACCGATCATCAAGCATAAATTCACCACAAATATGGTACAAATATGACACGAATATGGCACATTCGGATTTGGCTATTGTTTTAGGAACACATTTGTTCATCTCTATCTACGGGTCATATACAACGGCATTGCCACAAAGAGTGCTGGCTGTTGATGTGGCAAGTGGGTAAGTGCTTGGTTAGTAACTCGTCGATGATTCAAGAGGGTTTAATCTGAACAATCATTCATACATTCATTCAGACAAAGCTTTTTACATTATTGTTGGCAGCACATCCCCTGTGTACATGAGAGAATGTGCTGACAACAAATAAAGACTTCTAGGTCAACATAAAAGATGTAATAAATAAAAATGCTTTACAATTTGTCACTTGATTGCAGGGCCATTTTACAATGGGCAATGGTCAGGAACATATATCCATAACATAGCATAGCATTATTAGTTCCCATTTGACTTTTTTATTTACGTCTGCCCATTCTTCTCAACCCTGCCTGACATATTAAAGTTAGAAGTAAGGCTTAAGCTGTTCTTACATTGAGTCTTTTTGTTGAGTTTTTGAATATGATGTTTTATCGGATAGCAGTCGGACCAATGTTATACCTTGGGGTAGTGCGGATCTGCGAGTGGATCCGCAAATCAGAAGACACTCACCCATTCAAGTTTATGGGTGCATGTAAAACATCAGATTGCGCTCAGATGTCATCCAAATGCAGTTCAATTTCTGCAGACTCAAACAATGGAGAAGATGGAGAAATTAAGTTCTCGCAAGAAAAAAATTGGATCAGACTAAGCTGACACTCTGCTCAAACTCAGATCGGATTTTGATCAGAGTGACATTAACATAATCAATCCGATTCTCTTGCAGAGAGAATATACTATTGTGTGACATCGGCCTTAAAGGGAATCTATCAGCACAAAATGACTGTTCATACAAAGCACCCGTGCTCAGTCCACCCTTAGGGCAGGGTCAATGGCAATTTTCTCCCACATCCAAGAAAAACGGTCAGATTGTTCTGATCAGACTTTGATCACAGTGGCATTGAATTTTCTCGCATGTGGAAACATGAAAAAAAATAGTTTCTCCACCTCCTCCATTCCGCCAGTCCGTGAAAGTCGGACCGCACTTGGATGTCACAGATAGACACCAGAATCAAAATCGGACATGTGCCCCATTTTTTCCGTGGATCACTTGATCCGAGGTAAAAATTGGACATGCGCACAGCCCAATAGAATATCATAGGTACGAGTACTATCCATGAAAACTACAGATGCACTTGTCTGAGAAAATCAGTCGTGTGCACGAGCCCTAAGTGTGGCCAAACAGTTCAGTCCACCTCCCCACCCACTTGATTTCAAGCTATCTGTGCCCTCCTTTAGCTCCTGTAAAACCAGAACTGTCAACTAAGGAAGAAGATAGATGAAAAGCTAATAGGTGTGAAGGTGCTCTGCGCTGTTCAGTCACGCCAAGGGTGCACCGAGCCCCAGTACTTGGTTTATACAGTAATTTTCTGTTGGCAGGCTCCCTTTTAAGAAGAATCTGTCATTATAGCGGTACAGTAGTCTATTCATAAATGTGACTCTGAGGAGTCGAGCTCATCTCCAAGTAGACACGTTCCCCTTTCTCATAAGTGACTAATGTGTAGGACACTGTTCTAAACAAAATCTACGGGTTACGATATAAACCTACCCCTTTTTAGTAATGTAATACCAAGTCAAGTAATTTAAAGAAGCAGGTTTAGTAATTTGATCATCTTAAAAATAAATGTGAATAATTAAAGTGCATTCAATAGAACATACAGTACATTTATATTACAATAATATAAAAAAAAGCACAAACTGAGCACATTTCCCCTAATATTAATTTCCAAAGCATTATGGATTCAGTAAGCAATCTCAACACTACGGCTCAATTACTTTCCCACATTGAGTGACGCTGTTTGGTGTCTTCATTTACTCCTGTGTGATGGTCAGTAGAAACCTGCAGAATATGACTCTGCTTGTCATGTCACAATCACAGTTTATTTACCTCCCCTAGACACACAGTGATGGCAGAAATAATGACATTTAGATTACATACTGGGGAAGCCAACAGATGTATAGTGACTTTAACAGATGTTCTGGACTTTACCCATGGTAGAGCTACTTGGCACTTGTAAACTAATCTCTTAAAAATGTAAGATGCATACAATCGTGCCAATATAAATTATAGTTATCATCAGGAAATGATAAAATCTAAACTGTAGTCTGCTTTTTAGAGATTAGGTTCCAAAATACACCAACTTTCTTTATACATTATTTATATTTAGAGTAAGACTTAATAAAGTTCGCCAACAGCAAAATCACATTTTAAGAGTTTTTTTTAAAGCACATCTATTCTACACTCATAAATAATCAGGCTGCTGAGCCTCAATCCCAAGTCCTGCATGTTCAGTGCCTGTACAGAACTTCTTCTAGTCATTTTCTGCATTTTAAAGGGTTATTGTTAAAAATGAAGCCATCCCCCATCTCTACGATAAAGGATAATTTGCTGATCACTGGAGGTCTTACTGCTGAGACCCCAGTGATCCTAAGAAAGAGGCTCTGCCAACCCATTCTGAATGGAAGTGTAGGAGCAAATGCTCAACCTCTGCTTTATACATTGTCCATGGGACTACTGGAGAAAGCTGATGTCCTCTATAGAAAGGAGATGGGAATTACCCCTTAAGTCTTGATAACTGTACAATAATTTTAAAGACCAAAACATTTGCTGGAGACTGTACACGTTCCCATGCTTAAACTGTGCTTACTCTGTAAGGCTATGAGCATGCAAAGTCTTTTTTTGCAGAATTTTTGGAGCTGAAATTGAGCAGAACCTCCAAGTTTGTGAGGCATTTTGAGATGGATTTGGAGACTCAGTTTTTGCTCCAAAACCTCCTACAAAAACCTCCATCTGCACATACTGAACGTTATATGCACACTGAGTTCTTTGAGGAAGTTTTGGAGCAAAAACTAAGCGGAAACTCTCTAAATCCTCCTTACAAAACAATGAATTTCTGCTTGAGTTTCCACTCCAATAAGTGACCAAAAAGACTCCATGTGCACATACCCTTAAGTTGACTTCCCACGATGAGTTTTCAGTGAGTTTTCAACGCTGTATATTTTCGATGCACAAAAAATGCAGCATCTTAGAGTTGCAGAAAAGTGGATAGGATTAATAGAAATCTAATGGCCACTGTTTCTTTTCTTATGCTTCGCGAGCTGACCTGTGTGTGTTTGAAATCGGCAACATGTCAATTTCATGTGTATACACACCCTTAGTCATAGGCTGACTCATGTAGCCAATCACTGGCTGCAGTAATGTCATGCTGCACAGTCCCAGACCTGTGATTGGCTGCATCAGTCATGTGTGCACCTGACCACTCCTACCCACATGACTGGAGCACTAAAAGATTTGTCTGGTAAGTAATTTACTTTTGTTAATTTCTGCAAATATTTGAGGCTTGGAAAACCCCTTTTAAATCTAACATCTGGGGCATTGATAAAGCTATCTGGTTGCATCACATCACGTTTGTCTCTCTACCTACAGTACTGGAATGTGAAACTTCAGAACATACTCACATTGTATACATTTTCTGTCATTTGCAGGTGAAAATTGCAACCAAAAAAATTGCAAATGCTTTTGCCATTTCTGGACCATTCAATGTGCAGTTCCTTGTGAGAGGAAACGATGTTCTGGTGAGTGAATAAAGTCATGAAACATTGCGTTCTGCTATAACTGAACTTTTCAGTGATATGATATAGAAGGAGTCAATGCGGACGGAATATTAGAGCAATAAATAACAAAATACCAACACTGAATGTACTGAAACATTGTGAACGAAGCCACTTTAATTAATTTGAAAATATTATTATCTCTTTACAATTAACCATTGGTCCAAATTTAATTAATGATTCAATTAAACTGACTGGATACAGACAGGATTGTTTGCAGTTAGCCAGGCTTAATCTAATCCTCATATTAAAATATAAAAAGCAAACAAATCAAAACATGAAAACCCCACTACAATTCTTATTGGAGAACACTATGTGATAATCAAAGGATATAGTCTAGAGAGAAAAAGAAAGATTCAAAAGCTGTGAAAAAAAGACCTAAGATAATGGTTAAGTCAGCCAAGTTTGGGTACTGTGTCCAAATTGCACAAAATCTTGGAAGTGTCCAGTGATGGACCCAAAATTTTAAGGTTTTGTTCACCGAGCCACTTAGTTATTGCTTTTGTTTTGTGACTTGGTGCTTCATGGAAAAAGTATTATTCATCACTAACTTTCTTCTGTATCTTTGGGACAAGTTGCTCTTGTAGGATGTAAAGATCCCACTCCTTATCCGTGGCACTGTTCTTAGGTAAAACTGTGAGTGAGCCCACTCCTTTAGATGAAAAGTAACCTCACACATAAGTGGTCTCTTTATGCTTTAATGTTGGCATGGATCAGAAACCAATATGACAAATATCGTGACAAATATGAAAGCAAATGATACAACTACAAGAGGCATCTCCAGCCTATGGCTTGGGAGCCACATGTGGATCATGGACCATAAATGTGTGGCTCGCAGCAGTCTGACACCTTGGTGTATTAGCACCTGATTGAAGAGAAGGACTCTGAATGGTGACATTTACGACTAGACCTGCAAAGAAGCAGATTTGTATGTACATATATTTGTAGGGTGTTGGTGGAAGGAGGAGAGAAATAAATATTAAGCTCGAGATAGAATGATACCATTAGAGGGGAGCTGGAAATTGGATGTGACAGTGTGGAGGACGTCCTTGGTATGAGAACACCGAATGAGAGTCTAGTGGAGACCCTTGTATGTAGTTATGCTGCCTATATGGGAGGGGTGCATGGTTTCAGTGTGCTTTCTATGAGGATTCGTTGGATGTCTTCTTTCCAGTGATGGTGGGCTCTGAGTGTCACTATTACTGTAGTGTGGGGTCCCTGGATGTGGCTCATGACTAAGAAAGGTTGGGAACCACTAAACTATTAAGATGGAACACTTTTCTGCATTTTTATGGATTGAAATAGAAATATTTCTTGATTTTTTTTTTGGCAGATGAGAGAGGAAAATAGCTTCCAATCAAAGTGTTGTGTCTGTGACAAAATTCACATCCTCTTTTCGGGATGATTCAGTTAATGCATAAGTTGACTAATCTTCACTAGTAATCAGACACAGTTTATTAAGAATGATTACAATACTCATTTTTCAATTGTCATACTCATTTATTAGGGCTGGGTAGCCAAGTAATATTCATACTCTGAAACATTCAGTAGTCAGTTCTGCAAGTCTTTTGGGATAATCTCAATTTCTAAAGCAATCTAGTTCCATGTTGCTTCCTTCTCCTGCGTCTGCAGACAGATGTATGTGGGCTGCCTGCATAATACCAGCTTCTCTGCGCTCCGTCACTACACTATTGATCTGTCAATCACTATTCTGTGAGGAACCTGACAAGGCATTGATAAGTAAAGAGCCCCTATCAGACTGTATAATACAGTAATACCAGGGTGCAGTCACAAAGAGAACGTGTCACCTGTCACTTTGTGCGTTGGTGTTAGATACAGATGAGAATCCTATAGGTGCTTGTTTGTTTTCTGCAATATGTTCTGTTTAAAGTGGCAGTGTATTAAAAACTTATGTGTACATACTTACACTTACATGATATGCTCTGCTGCAAACAGATGCCAAGTTTATAGGCTTATCATTGGTGGTCTCACTGCTGACAACTCCTTACATCATCTGTTACTGGAGACATTGCTGTTAGCAGCTGGGTGGCGTTGTAGGCAAAATGAATCCCCATCAGCACAGTCTCCAGTGGTCCACCTAAAGCTTAGTTGTAGATTAGACCCCTGGACTTACACACTGCATACTCTAGGTTCTACTTAGTAGGTTCACTTATTTGTAAGCACTCAGAAAAGTGTTGTGGAAACCCCTTTCCTTGGAGAGCTAATTTGGGGTGGGACTAAAAGGATCTCTAGATCTGCCAGTGTTGGTTGAATTTGGAGAGAGTCATCAGGGACAAGAACACACACAACCAGTATCTGTCAGTGTACAAGGCTAGTCTGCTCTGAGATACCAAGACACCAGTTTTATTACATTCACATGAAAAAGGGGAATAACTTAATAGTCATTACCTAAAAAGAATATGTAATGTTCAAGAACAAAGGCTATAAATCATGGATTCAGCCAACTACCCCCAAGAATTAGCTAAAAAAACAACTCTCAATGCTGCAACAATATTAAACAAAGCCAGCAACCTGTCTCGTTGCCTTTATGAACAAGACATATAAGACTAATGCAAAACACAAAGTTATTAAAGCTAGATATATAGATATAAATTGATTACAATAATAAAAGCAAGATATAACACATTAACTATAACAGAAGGAAGAGGCTTGAATAACCGGAGCTGTTATGTTACGGTAGCTGAGGAGTGCAGGTAAAAAAGGAAATACACCAGAGCAGTTGGAATCTATGAGATTGCAGTACCCTGACTAACCACCACAACTAGAGGCAGCCGTGGAGCGTTCCTACGATGGTCCTAGACGCCTCGTCACAGCCTGAGAAACTAACTACACCTAAAGATAGAAATAGGAAAGCTATCTGCCCCGGAGCAGAACCCCAAAGATAATAGAAAGCCCCCAAACATGTAATGGCGGTTAGACAAGAGGAAATACTGACACAGAAAGAAAATAGTATGAGCAAACGTTGGGGCCCAAACTATCTAAATAGAAAAGGATAGGAAGGGCACTTACTGCAATCCCAGAAAACCCTGAAAAACACCAACACTACTAATTTCAAAATCACCTGAGATCACACGACCTCTACCACCTAAATTAGTTCTCTGGTGTAACAAAAACAGCAGCCACTGAAAAAACTGGAAAAAGCAAAAGTACAAAACACAGTGGCTGGACTAAACTGAGAGGGCAAAAGCCCCCGGAGGGGACCAGAAGGCCCCCACAGAAGTGCAGGACAAAATGCAAAAATATAGCAAAAACACAAAATAAGAAATTGTCTTATCTGATAGCAGGAGATGCAGACACGACACAGCAGGCTACAAGGGAAACTGGAAAGAAGGATTCAGACCAGAACAATTGATCACCGGCAACCCTGATGGGAAAATGATTCCCTTAAATAAGACCAATCAGTAACACCTGATTCCCAATCCTCACTAGTACCGCTTGTAACCACCAGAGGGAGTCTCTGCTCAGAACTCATCTCAAACCCATTCACAACAGTACCCCCCCCTTGAGGAGGGGTCACCGAACCCTCATTTGAGCAACCAGGTCGGTCAGGATGAGTTCTATGATACGCACGGATAAGTCTCCTAGCATGGATGTCCGAAGCAAACACCCAAGAATTATCTTCCTGACCATAACCTCTCCATTTAACCAAATACTGGAGTCTTCGTCTAGAAAAACGAGAATCCAATATTTTCTCAACCACATACTCCAGATTGCCCTCAACCAAAACAGGGTCAGGAGGCACAGCAGCAGGAACCACTGGCTCAACAAACCTCTTCAACAAGGACTTGTGGAACACGTTATGGATCTTAAATGTCCCTGGAAGAAGCAAACGAAAAGAAACAGGATTAATAATCTCCATGATCTTATAAGGTCCAATGAACCTAGGCTTAAATTTAGGAGATGCTACTCTCATAGGAATATTTTGAGGACAACCAGACCAAGTCCCCCACTTTAAACCGAGGACCATCAGTCCTATGCCGGTTAGCAAACCGCTGGGCCTTCTCCTGAGAGAGGGACAACCTCTCCACTACCTGGTCCCAAATCTGCTGCATACGCTCAACAACAGAGTCAACACCTGGACAGACAGAAGCCTCCGTCTGTCCTGAAGAAAATCGAGGGTGAAACCCAGAATTACAGAAAAACGGAGACATCAAAGTGGCAGAGCTAGCCCTATTATTAAGAGCAAACTCAGCCAAAGGCAAAAAAGAGACCCAGTCATCCTGATCAGCAGACACAAAGCATCTTAGATAAGTCTCCAATGTCTGGTTTGTTCTCTCAGTTTGACCATTGGTCTGAGGATGAAATGCCGAGGAGAAAGACAATTGAACACCCAGTTTAGAACAAAAAGTCCTCCAAAATCTGGAAACAAACTGGACTCCTCTGTCAGACACAATGTTCTCAGGAATGCCGTGTAAACGAACCACGTGCTGAAGGAACAACGGCACCAATTCAGAGGAGGAAGGCAACTTAGGTAATGGCACAAGATGTATCATTTTGGAAAACCTATCACAAATTACCCAGATGGTGGTCATTCTCTGAGAAACAGGAAGATCGGAAATGAAATCCATAGAGATATGGGTCCATGGTCTCTTGGGCACAGGCAATGGCATCAACAAACCACTAGAGCGAGAGCAAGGCTTGGAGCGAGAGCAAGTCCCGCAGGACTGCACAAATTCCCTGACATCGCGAGACAAGGTAGGCCACCAAAAGGACCGACTAACCAAGTCTCTGGTACCAAAAATTCCGGGATGCCCAGCCAATGCGGAACAATGAATCTCAGACATCACACTCTTTTTCCATTGGTCCGGGACAAACAATTTTCCAACAGGGCAGCGCTCGGGCCTATCCTCCTGACACCCCTCCAGAGCAAGTCTCAAATTAGGCGAGATGGCGGAAAGAACTACACCCTCCTTCAAAATAACAGAGGGATCAGATAGCTCAGGAGAGTCCGCAAGGAAACTCCTCGAGAGGGCATCCGCCTTAACATTTTTAGTGCCAGGAAGAAAGGAAACCACAAAATTAAAACGTGTGAAAAAACAAGGCCCACCTGGCCTGTCTAGGATTGAGTCGCTTGGCAGATTCCAGATAGACCAGATTCTTATGGTCCGTAAGGACCACCACCTGATGTTTGGCTCCCTCCAGCCAATGTCTCCACTCTTCAAAAGCCCACTTCATGGCCAATAACTCCTGATTACCCACGTCATAATTACGTTCAGTAGGAGAAAATTTTCGAGAGAAAAAGGCACAAGGGTTACTTTTAGAGGTCTCTGGATCTTTTTGGGACAAAACGGCACCTGCCCCAATTTCAGAGGCATCAACCTCCACCTGAAATGGCAGAGAAACATCAGGCTGCCGTAGAACAGGAGCAGAAGTGAATCTCTGCTTAAGTTCCTGAAACGCAGAGACTGCCTCAGGAGGCCAATTCACCACATCAGAACCCTTTCTGGTCAAATCAGTTAATGGTTTAACAATAACAGAGAAATTACCAATAAATTTACGATAAAAATTGGCAAAACCCAAAAATCTCTGAAGAGCCTTTAATGAAGTAGGTTGGACCCAATCACAGATGGCCTGAACCTTGACCGGGTCCATTTCAATAACAGATGGGGACAAAATGAATCCCAGAAATGAGATCTTCTGTACGCCAAAAAGACACTTTGATCCCTTCACATACAGAGCATTCTCTCTCAAAATCTGGAATATAGTTCGAACATGTTTCACATGAGAGTCCCAGTCATTAGAAAAAATCAAGATATCATCCAAATAAACAATCAGAAACTTGTCCACAAAATCCCTGAAAATGTCATTCATGAAGGACTGGAAGACGGAAGGAGCATTAGTGAGCCCAAAGGGCATCACAAGGTACTCAAAATGCCCTTCAGGGGTGTTAAATGCCGTCTTCCATTCATCCCCGTGCTTAATGCGAATAAGGTTATACGCCCCCTGAGGTCAAGCTTGGTAAACCAAGTAGCGTTTTTCACCCTGGAAAACAGGTCAGAAATCAAGGGTAACGGGTATTGATATTTCACAGTAATATTGTTCAAGAGACGATAATCAATACACGGCCTTAATGAACCATCTTTTTTGGCCACAAAGAAAAAACCGGCACCTAAGGGTGAAGAGGATGGTCTGATATGACCCTTCTCCAATGATTCCTTGATATAAGACCGCATAGCGTCATGTTCAGGTACAGACAAGTTAAAAAGGCGACCCTTAGGGAATTTACTACCTGGCACTAATTCAATAGCGCAGTCATAGCTCCTATGGGGAGGTAAGGATGCAGATTTACTTTCGCTAAACACATCAGAAAAATCAAACAAAAAGTCAGGAACATCCTCAGCCTGGGGGGAGGCAGAAAAAACAGGAGTGTTGGTATTAACACATTGGCAGCCCCAACTGGTTACAGACACAGATTTCCAATCCAAAACAGGATTATGAGACTGTAACCAAGGGAAACCCAGCACGATAATGTCATGCAGATTATATAGAACCAAAAATTTGCAGCACTCCTGGTGATCAGGTTCAACCCTCATTATCACCTGAGTAGAAAACTGGGGTTTATTCTCAGCCAAAGGGGTAGAATCGATCCCCAGTAGGGGAATAGACTTCTGTAGGGGTATCAAGGGAAATCCACAACGTTTAGCAAAATCATAATCCATCAGGTTAATAGCTGCTCCAGAATCAACGAAAGCCTGAGCAGAAAATGAGGACAGAGAGCATATCAGAGTGACAGTTAATAAAAACTTAGTCTGAACACTACCCAAGACAACTGAGCGTGCAAAACGTCTTCCCCGCTTAGGGCAGACTGAAATAGCATGAGAGGCATCACCACAGTAGAAACATAACTAGTGTTGAGCATTCCGATACTGCAAATATCGGGTATCGGCCGATATTAGCTGTATCGGAATTCCGATTCCGAGTTCCGATATTTTCGTCTTATCGGATACCGGAATCGGGATTGTCACTGTCACTGTCAGTGTCCGTCGGTCGGGTCTGTCAGGAGTCAGCGGCACTTACCTGGCAGAAGATCTCCGGCGGTCACGTCCTGCACTGCTTCATGGCCGCCATCTTCTTTCCCCGGCGGTCACATGCAGTTTCTCGCGATAACTGCAGTGACTGCTGGGTAATCGCGGCCGTAAAGCAGTCAGTCCGATGACGTCACCGCCGGGGAAGCAGGTAATCAGCTGTGCTGCGTTGCAATGACAGGCTCTGCCTGTCATTGCGATGTAGCAGAGCTGGATCGTCGTGGGACTATCGTTATGGACTGCGTCGGACAGGTGGTATACTGTTGGTTTGTTTTTTTTCTTTTTTTACAGGAGATCGATGGCGTCGCAGGAATGAGAGAGTAATAAAAGAAATGAAAACTGTGTTGTCTCTTTTATTTCATTAAAAGACTTTTTTCTTGCTGTGTCTTTTTTTTATACATTTAATAACTTTGGGATTAATAATGGATCGGTGTCTTATTGACGCCTCTCCATTATTAACCGGGCTTATTGTCACCGTGCAATCAACGGTGACAATAACCCCTTATTACCCCGCTTGCCACCGCTACAGGGCAAGTGGGAAGAGCCGGGTAAAGTGCCACAATTGGCACATCTTTTGATGCGCCAAATGTGGGGCTGCTGTAGCCTGGTATTATCAGGCTGTTGAGGGCCAAAATCCATGGGCCTTGACAGTCTTTTAATACCAGGCCGCAGCAGTCTGCATTTTACTTGGCTGGTTAACAAAAATAGGGGGGATCCCCACGCCGTTTTTTTTTCGAGGGGATCCCCTATTTTTGTTAACCAGCCAAGCTAAGCAGACTGCTGTGGCCTGGTATTATCAGGCTTGCAAGGTCCATGGATATTGGATCCTTACCAGCCTGAAAAACCAGGCCTCAGCGGTCTGCTTCATCTGGCTGGTTAACAAAAATAGGGGGGACCCCACGCCAATTTTTTTCAAGGGGATCCCCTATTTTTGTTAATCAGCCAAGATATGCAGACTGCTGTGGCCTGGTATTATCAGGCTGGCAAGGTCCATGGATCTTGGCTCCTTAACAGCCTGAAAATCCAGGCCTCAGCGGTCTGCTTCATCTGGCTGGTTAACAAAAATAGGGGGGACCCCACGCCAATTTTTTTCGAGGGGATCCCCTATTTTTGTTAATCAGCCAAGATATGCAGACTGCTGTGGCCTGGTATTATCAGGCTGGCAAGGTCCATGGATCTTGGCTCCTTAACAGCCTGAAAATCCAGGCCTCAGCGGTTTTCTTCATCTGGCTGGTTAACAAAAATAGGGGGGACCCCACGCCAATTTTTTTCGAGGGGATCCCTATTTTTGTTAATCAGCCAAGATATACAGACTGCTGTGGCCTGGTATTATCAGGCTGGCAAGGTCCATGGATCTTGGCTCCTTAACAGCCTGAAAATCCAGGCCTCAGCGGTCTGCTTCATCTGGCTGGTTAACAAAAATAGGGGGGACCCCACGCCATTTTTTTTTCGAAGGGAACCCCTATTTTTGTTAATCAGTTCCCTCTGACGTCACTGATTGTGTCCCTGGCTGACCTGAAGTGAAAGTGGAAAGCAATCAATTAAGCTTTCCACTTAAGGGCCCGTCTCACATAGCGATATCGCTACCGAGATCGCTGCTGAGTCACTAGTTTTGTGACGCAGCAGCAAGCTCACCAGCGATATCGCTGTGTGTGACATTCAGCGACGATCAGCCCCCCTGCCGGGTATCGCTGATCGTCGCTGAAATGTCAGGACCTTTGATCGCTGGTTTCCCGCTGACAGGCACACATCGCTGCGTGTGACAGGCGGGAGACCAGCGATCCGCTGGTAACCAAGGTACACAGCGGGTTTCCAGGCGCGGGGCTGTGCCTAGAAACCCGCTGTGTACCTTGGATACCAGCGCCCTGATGCAGGGAGCTGGTATCCAAGGTACACAGCGGGTTTCCAAGCGCTGCGCGGTGCCTGGAAACCCGCTGTGTACCTTGGTTACCAGCGGATCGCTGGTCTCCCGCCTGTCACACGCAGCGATGCGTGCCTGTCAGAGGGAAACCAGCGATCAAAAAAAGGTCCTGACATTTCTGCGACGATCAGCGATACCCGGCAGGGGGCTGATCGTCGCTGAATGTCACACACAGCGATATCGCTGGTGAGCTCGCTGCTGCGTCACAAAACTAGTGACTCAGCAGCGATCTCGGTAGCGATATCGCTATGTGAGACGGGCCCTTAAGCGATGTTACCCGCAGTGTCGCTGTCCCAGATCGCTGCCTGTTTGGCAGCTCAGCAGCGATCATGTAGCGATACACCAGCGATCCTGACAAGTGCATATCGTTGTCGGGATCGCTGGTGTATCGTTATGTGACACCCAGCCTTTACTCTCCTGTCAGGCAGGAGAGGAACTCATTCATTTGGGGTTTACTGTGAGGCTGCAGCATTAGCTGCGGTCCCTGCAGTAAACATTAACCCTTTCTGAAGGATTACACCGTGGGACCTGACTGTGCATGGGATAGGTAAGAATAATTTTGCTTTTTTATTTTATTTTTATTACAGGAAATGGTTTTTGCAGTAAAATAAAAGATGGTCAAAAACATGTGTCTTTATTTCATTAAAATGATTTTTAATTAAAGTGTGTGTGTTTTATTTTTATTTCATGCAATAGGATTAATAATTGATAGTTGTCTAATTGACAGCTCTCAATTATTAACCTGGCTTAAGGTCACCTTTCAATAGCAAGGTGGCTTTAACCCCATATTAACCCATTCGCCACCGCTACAGGGCAATGGGAATAGACGGGCAAAGTGCCAGAAAGGGCGAATCTAATTATAGATTTGTCTTTCCTGGGGTGTCTGGGGGCAGATGTTAGTAGCCGGGGGGGGGCAAAAATAATGGTCCTCTCTGGGCTATTATTATCTGCCCCCACTCACTGGCTTTGTCTGTCTGGTTGCGAAAATAGGGCGGGAGCCCACGCATTTTTTTTCAGCAATTTTACACCTCATATATATATATATACATGTCATTGAATTTGTGACACATATATATATATATATTTATATTTGTAGTTCATACACTTCTACATAGTATAATAGCCGCTAATTCAATTGCCGGCTTTTGTGAAAATGCAGAACCCGACATGAAATGACACTTGGTGTACATAGGGTTAACCATGTCTTTTCATGTCGTTTGCTATCTGATTTGCACAAACAATTAAATCAGACTATGTGTGCAAAATTTCACACCTGTAGGGGTTAATTAAAGGTGTAAATTCGTTGTAAAAAAAACGGACTTTTTTTGCTACGAATTTACACCTTTAATTAACCCCTACAGGTGTGAAATTTTGCACAAATACACTCATGTAATTGTATGTTTCAAACATATATAAAAATACATGAAATTACATGGTTAAATGTGTGGAAACAATGTATCATTTCATGTCGGCTTCTGTGATTTCACAAAACCCGGCAATTGAATTAGCGGCTATTACAGTATGTAGAAGTCTAGGAACTATAAATATATGTATATATACATGTCACAATGACATGTATATATATATATGTATGTGTTCTATGTGTATATATCTATTCTTTCTAGTCTTTATTAAAGCTGTCAGTGTGATTTTACAGTATAGCCGGGGATGAATTGCCGGCTTTTCTAAAGGACACCGATGCGATTTCATCGCAAGTCACACAGTGTGGTCCGTTTGTAATCAGATTTTTCATCGCTCCCATAGACTTGCATTGGCGATTGTCGACCGACAATCGGTGACAGTGGCAGCATGCTGCGATTGTACACGGACGTTTAAAACGGACCACAAAAAATCTGATACTGGGAGCTGCTCCATAGATTAACATAGGTCCGACTGCAATGCGATATTTCATCGCATTGCAGTCGTCCGATTTTGTCGCCAGTGTGACTCCGGCCTTAGATAGCAAAGGACATGAAAAGACATGGTTAACCCTATGTACACCAAGTGTCATTTCATGTCACCCGACATGAAATGACACTTGGTGTACATAGGGTTAACCATGTCTTTTCATGTCCTTTGCTATCTAATTTGCACAAACAATTAAATCAGACTATGTGTGCAAAATTTCACACCTGTAGGGGTTAATTAAAGGTGTAAATTCGTTGTAAAAAAACCGGACTTTTTTGCTACGAATTTACACCTTTAATTAACCCCTACATGTCTGAAATTTAGCACACATATACTCATGTAATTGTATGTTTCAAACATATATAAAAATACATGAAATTACATGGTTAAATGTGTGGAAACAATGTATCATTTCATGTCGGCTTCTGTGATTTCACTGAAGCCGGCAATTGAATTAGCGGCTATAACAGTATGTAGAAGTGTAAGAAGAACTATAAATATATGTATATATATATATGTCACAATGACATATATATATATATATATATATATATATATATATATATATATATATATATATATATATTTGTATATATCTATTCTTTCTTTTGGCATTTAAATACTATTCTTTTGGATCCATTATATGTCAGTTTTGCAAGCCTGCGAGAAAATCTCGCAAGTCGGATGAAAATCGGATGTTACAAGGTACACACACATGCGATTAAATCGCATCTTTGAAGGAAAATCGGATGCCAGAAGGATGTGTGATGTTTTTATTTTGATCCGATTGTCGACCGTCTAAAACGGACCGATTTTTTGTGGTTGTGTGTGACTCCAGCCTAATTTGCACAAACAATTAAATCAGACTATGTGTGCAAAATTTCACACCTGTAGGGGTTAATTAAAGGTGTAAATTCGTAGCAAAAAAAGTCCGTTTTTTTTACAACGAATTTACACCTTTAATTAACCCCTACAGGTGTGAAATTTTGCACACATAGTCTGATTTAATTGTTTGTGCAAATCAGATAGCAAACGACATGAAAAGACATGGTTAACCCTATGTACACCAAGTGTCATTTCATGTCGGGTGCTTCTGTCTTTTCACTGAAGCCGGCTTTACCCGGCAATTGAATGAGAGGATATTTTACTATGTAGAAGTGTATAAACTATACATATATGTATATATATATGTCACAATGACATGTATATATATATATATATGTATTCTATGTGTGTATATTTAGTGTTTACAAGGAAAGAATGGGTTTTTTTTAGTTGCGATATTTTGTTCCCATAGACTTACATGGGACTTCCGGTATCGGTATCGGGTATCGCCGATATTTTAGTGATATCGGCGATACCATTCCGATTCCGATACTTTAGGATATCGGAAAGTATCGCTCAACTCTAAACATAACCCATTGCGCTTTTGAAACTCATGACGCTGTGCCCCAGACACCACTCCATCACACTGCATGGGCTCAGCAGCTGGCTCACAAGGCAACACCACTCCACGCATACTTCTCTGCTCACGCAAACGTCTGTCAATTTGAATCGCTAATGACATAGAATCATTGAGACCAGAGGGGACAGGGAATCCCACCATAACATCCTTTACATTATCCGACAGACCCTTCCGGAAAAGGGCCGCCAAAGCGTCGTCATTCCATTTGGTCAGGACTGCCCACCTACGGAATCTCTGACAGTATAACTCAGCGTCATCAAGCCCCTGATTTAATGCCAACAAGGCTTTTTCAGCTTGATCAGTGACATTAGGCTCATCGTACAATAACCCCAAAGCCTGAAAAAATGCATCAACATCACTCAAAACAGGATCCCCAGGTGTGAGGGAAAAAGCCCAATCCTGAGGATCGCCGCGCAGGAGAGAGATGATAATTTGAACCTGCTGCGCTGCGTTTCCTGAGGACTTAGATTTTAAGGCAAGAAACAATTTACAATTATTTTTGAAATTCTGAAACTTAGCTCGATCCCCTGAAAACAAATCTGGCATGGGGATCCTAGGTTCCACAACAGGCAACCTAGCAAGATATGCAGCAATACTCCGAACCTCAGTGGCAAGCTGATCCACACGGCCAGACAACTGTGCAAACTCCATTGGGAGAAAAGATCCTCCCCAGCACCCAGAGATACAGAGGGAAAAAAAAAAAAAAAAAAATGCAAAAAACAGAAAAATATCTTTGTCAACTTTTCTTCCTTCAAAATATTTTTTCCCTTCTGTGAGTACCATACAATTTTTATGGCCGGTGATACTGTTATGTTACGGTAGCTGAGGAGTGCAGGTAAAAAAGGAAATACACCAGAGCAGTTGGAATCTATGAGATTGCAGTACCCTGACTAACCACCACAACTAGAGGCAGCCGTGGAGCGTTCCTACGATGGTCCTAGACGCCTCGTCACAGCCTGAGAAACTAACTACACCTAAAGATAGAAATAGGAAAGCTATCTGCCCCGGAGCAGAACCCCAAAGATAATAGAAAGCCCCCAAACATGTAATGGCGGTTAGACAAGAGGAAATACTGACACAGAAAGAAAATAGTATGAGCAAACGTTGGGGCCCAAACTATCTAAATAGAAAAGGATAGGAAGGGCACTTACTGCAATCCCAGAAAACCCTGAAAAACACCAACACTACTAATTTCAAAATCACCTGAGATCACACGACCTCTACCACCTAAATTAGTTCTCTGGTGTAACAAAAACAGCAGCCACTGAAAAAACTGGAAAAAGCAAAAGTACAAAACACAGTGGCTGGACTAAACTGAGAGGGCAAAAGCCCCCGGAGGGGACCAGAAGGCCCCCACAGAAGTGCAGGACAAAATGCAAAAATATAGCAAAAACACAAAATAAGAAATTGTCTTATCTGATAGCAGGAGATGCAGACACGACACAGCAGGCTACAAGGGAAACTGGAAAGAAGGATTCAGACCAGAACAATTGATCACCGGCAACCCTGATGGGAAAATGATTCCCTTAAATAAGACCAATCAGTAACACCTGATTCCCAATCCTCACTAGTACCGCTTGTAACCACCAGAGGGAGTCTCTGCTCAGAACTCATCTCAAACCCATTCACAACACGGAGCTCTTTAATTCTTAACAGCGGTGATAGAAGATGAAAATAGTGGCAGGTAAGTATGAGACCAAGTGCAGGGACCTTAGATTCAAAGAACCACTCCAACTCTGCAAAAAAAAAAACACTGTAGCGATGCTTTAACAGTTTAGGCCACAGCGTAGTTGCCACCCTCGCCCACACTCTTTGGTCTCAGATGCGGAAACAGGGCTGACCACCTCTGTAGACTATCATAGGTGACCATTTTCATAGGCAAGGAGCGTGTGGGTTCAACCTCTTTGCTTGAAAGCCTGCAAGCACTGCTCTAAATCTGACTACATTGTTGGCCCATGCCAGATCCTCCGATGCTGCAAAAGCAAAGCCGGCTCTATTTGTAGCATCTAACAGTGCACAGTTTGGGCCAGCATTACTACCATGTCACTAGCCCTATTGCTGTGCAGGAGACAGCGCCTTAAACAATTCATATATAGAGTAGGATGTGCTGTAAGCTGAGGAATCATACTTTTAGCAGAGACTTAAAGGGATTAATACACTGCCCTAATTCTCTGTTTTTAATGTTTTTTTTATGGGATTTTGTGTGTTGTTGCATTTGATTAAATGATTTAATAAAGATAAAGCTAAACATGTATTTAATTCGGTAGATATGATTTATTGGTCTACTTGGTGGTAATAGCTTTGATATGGACTTAAAGGGAGCCTGTCATATAAAACAAACACTATTAACCTTTAATTATGGGGTTAATCTGCAGGTAAACAGTGTTCTAAAGATGTGCGACCACCGCACTGAAAACCCGACTGCTAGGAGGAGGTGAACTTTACTTTTCCCAGCTTTCAGTCATAGAGGTGCGCTTAGCTCTGCTTCAGCCACTGCTCAGTACATAGTGAGCAGCGGTTGTAACCACGGACCGGCACTGACTGACAGCTGGTTGTGTATTAATACACTCCTGAGCTGGCTGTCAGTCAGTGCCGTGGCATGGTTACAGCCAACGCTCACTGTCTACTGAACGGTAACTGAACCCGCACTGGCCGCGCCTCTATGGCTGAAAGCCAAAGGCTACCAGGAGGAATAAAATTAATTTCCTCCTGCTAACAGGGCTGGCAATGCGGTGGCTCCATGGCTTTAAAATATGATTAACCTGTGGATTAACCGCATATCTGCAGGTTAATTGTGTATTGGGACATCACAGGTTCCCTTTAAGAAGTACATATAAGTGAGGAAAGCTATTCACATTGCCGTTATTATAACATAGAGTTCTGTGGTGATGTCAAGATCCCTAATGGGACTAGTGTAGAAACAGTTCAATCCTTATTAGCAGAATTTCACATGGATGTGTGTGTCAACCACAACACTAAGAGCTGCGTATTTTGTAAGGATTAATTGACTGACACTTACTATTTGCATATACAACTACTGTATATGTATCGGAGGTGTAAAAAAAGAATCTAATTTTCTCTGTTATTCTATTTATTGTTATTTTATAGTTAGCAGTAGTAATAATTATTGCTAAACCCTATTCCTACACCTATTCCCAGTATGACGCCTCGTGTCTCTAATCGGGAATATAAAACATAACAGTCCGTAAATTTGATCGCAATAGAGCCTTTGTTTCGTAAAAGTCACCGCAACATTTTACAGATCGTTCAATTTCAGCTAGTAGCATCCATTAGTGGTTGAGAATGGATAGAAAATTGCAGACTTTAATTCCTACTCCAGCACTAGATTAGGGATACTTTTTTTTATTTTTAGGGAATACATTTACTACACAGTGAAGTGGAAGTGAAGGAGCACTGAAATTACAGACTCAAAAGGTTTGTAGTAGTTTCTGCGAATCAAAAGTATCAATCTGTATGAAATTGGATTGGATAGTCAAAATGACAGCCAGAAGAGTTCTTGTGTATAGACCCCAAGTGATCATATTTTTTTTTCTGCAGGACCAATCATAGACTCCTCATCCTCAGAACATATTGACCCACCTGCAAGATATTCATTTTTTAAAAGTTAGACGCTTTTCTAAGAACATTCATTCCTCGTAGAAGCCTTTAAATCTTTATCATTACCATAATAAGTGTCTATACACTGAGAAATGTATTTATTTGATCAGTTAATTTGCATTGTCTCTTTCCGACTAGGTGATTGAATGCAACCTCAGAGCTTCCCGTTCATTCCCATTTGTGTCCAAGACTTTGGGAGTTGACTTTATCGATGTGGCCACCAAAGTCATGATTGGAGAAAAAATTGATGAGAGTCCTCTCCCGACATTAGAGAGACCCATCGTCCCGGCAGATTATGTTGGCATCAAGGTGAGCATCACAGAGGAACATAAAAGGCAATACAATACCATGTTCATGCTAATGATCACCATCTTTACACAGGCACCAATGTTCTCCTGGCCACGCTTGAGAGGAGCTGATCCAATTCTGCGCTGTGAGATGGCATCTACTGGCGAGGTAAGTTTCACATCATAAATAATTTCCATACTTGAAGTTCTGATGGCTGTTATTGAACTATTTAGGTATTTCAATCAAAGAAATATTGATTTGTGATCTCTTGGCTAGAGTTGAGCAAATTTTTTACAATTCGGTTCCGATTATGATTGGCAACGAATATTGTATTTGCCAAAAGTCAATGGAGTCATTGGGAGTAGAAATTAACAAATATGTTCGGAATCAATTGTCAAACATAAATTTGCACAAATAGATTACGAATACGGCACAAATATGACAAATTCAGATTTGGCGACCGATTTCGAACATATTCGCTCAACTCTACTCTTGGCCTAAAAAATAAAAAAATAAAAAACTAGTGTTTTTAAGCTGTCCATATACATACTATAGCAGTCAACATGACATTCAATTGTCAGATACCTACTTCTCCCAATTCCTAAATACATATGAGCTCTTGGATCAGCCGAGCATGGATGCATTTCCAATTTCACTCCTTAAATCGTTTCAGTTTTTGTAGAGTTTTCTGATAGGTTCCCTTTAACTATAAATCATACCAAATTTAAGGTGAGACCCTATTTGAGTTCTCCTAATTATACTGCATTTGGAAAAAGACAAACGCGTGAAAAAGTTTGAAGTACAAAATGAATGTGATCAAATAAGCATTCAGAATAAACAACAGAGAACAGTAAAGCACAGCAGCTCCATCACATGTAATTCTAGTGAATAACTAGATAAACTCAGATAAGGGAAGAAGTAGATATGGAAGAAGTTGGCAAATATGGGATAAGTGACCCCTAAATGGAATGTATGAGACTGAAAGGTATAAAAGTGAAGTTTAATTTGGTTGATGTTAGAAGACAGAGCTAGATCTAGAATAAAAATGGAACAGCTAAAATTGGTAAATAATTGGCTCTTACGTGATAGAAAAACATTTTAATATTGTTTCTAGTTAGTTATTATTATTAGTTTTTGCAATCTGAGGGCAGTATAATGTAGAGACTGAGACCCTCATTGCAGCGATGTGTCATGTAATTTACTGGGTGAAGCAGCTGTGATATGATCTGAGTTTTCAGATTTAGCATAAAGCAGAGCTGAGAAAGCTAACTCCGCCCATACCACAGCTTTCTGTGTACATTGCATAATAACAGCGAGTGGTTGGACCAGGATGCATGTGACCATCGGGTCCTCTAGTGTTAATCTCCTGATGATAAAACATTTATGTTAGTGAAATAAGAGTGCACAGCCTAATAGAGTACACATCACTAAAATCAGTGTCTCAGCCCCTACCTCGCGCTGCTCTCAGATTACATAGCAAAAAATTCTGACGGATTTTATTGAAAGGTATCACTCTTTGCATACTTTTGTCTTTTTTGAGCATACAAGTATTTACACAGATATTTCAAGCTAACACAGTACTCCAATATCATATTTTAGAATTTGGCATTGTACATCATAATAATGTATTAAAATTAATTTTAAACACCGCTGTAGCATTTTTTTTATATTTCACCACTGGAGTGGCATCACTAATGTATGTTCCCTGTGTATGGTAGAATACTTACCAGCCGCCGTCTTCTGCTGTTCTTGGCACCGCTCCGTCGTCTTCTGCTAGTTGTGTCTAGCTGGATTGCTCCAGCGTTTGCTGGGCGGACCAGACTTCACTTATCAATATAGTTCTATGAAGGCCAAAAGCGGTTCTCCTAGACTTGCATTGAGAGCTTGTGACTCTGACTTCTAGCCAGTCAGGAGCTGTGTTCACACGATGGCAGATTGGGGCTGGAGTAGTATCGGGAAGAACAGAAGACGGCTGGTTCACACAGGATGATGTGCTGCTGAGAACCATCATCTTTTATCAAGACCAAAAGATCATTTTTCCTGATGTATGAACATTTGTTCTTTTCAGGTGGCTTGCTATGGACAAAACATCTACTCTGCCTTTCTGAAGGCCATGATCTCTACTGGTTTTAAACTGCCTCAAAAGGGAATTCTGATTGGAATCCAGGTCAGTACAACATAACGTGATATATTTACTCTGTAACATAACTATATTGTAAGTAATAACCACCATGACAATTCCACAGTGGAATATGTACCAGTTTACACACAAGGGTTGCAACATTTTTTAAGGATTTGTAGTAATGGGCCAAATTTGAAACTGTATAGCTGGTCAGCGATGCAACCAAAATAATGAAAAACAGTATAAAGAAATGAACTTCAGCAGCTTGATATTAGTGCTGACTAGAAATGATATTTTATAAGTATTTTTTTTATTTTCACTTCATCCCCTTTAGAATACAAATAGCACGAAAAATATTCTTAAAGGGGTAATCTGTAGGGATAAATGTTTTCCATATGCTCTGATAAGGCATCAGAGAGTGAGAGTGAGACACACACGCAAAGACAAAGCAAAATAGCTGACAGCACTTTCAGAAATAAAGATGCACGTTCCAATTCCACATGACCCAAATGGAGGAGTACATACCACAAAGAAGAGAAGAACAGCATCAAATCCGGGTGAAAAATAGAAAAACCTTTTATTTTGCCAGATGCAACGTTTCAACCAATACAGGTCTTTATCAAGCATGATGCTTGATAAAGACCTGTATTGGTTGAAACGTTGCATCTGGCAAAATAAAGGGTTTTTCTATTTTTCACCCGAATTTGATGCTGTTCTTCTCTTCTTTGTGACACGCAAAGAAAGTCTCTTTGGTGGCCACAATCTGGGCATGCACTTAATTTACACAGTCATCCATTCATTTAAATGGCCTGCATGTCATTATACAGTTCCTGTTGTATACTCATTGCTCGGGTGTCCTCCGAGTATTTGGGCGTGCTCAGAGATTTAATGTGTGTTGCCGCAGCTGTATGATTTGTGGCTGCTAGACAGCCTGAATACATGTGAGGAATGCCTGTTTGTTAGGAAATCCCCACATGTATACTCAAATCATGCAGCTGCAGCGACATAAACTAAATCTCAGAGCACGCCCAAATACTCGGAGAATTCCAGAGTGTGCTCGGGAAAACCTGAGCAACGAGCATACTCGCTCATCACTAGTGGTCACTAAAGGGAAAATGTACGATCATATTTAGCTTTCCTCAGAAATAACAACTAAACAAGGATAGCTAGGTTACTACGTAGTATTTCTGGTAATGTTCACCTGCCATACGTGATGAGAAAGATCTTGATGCATGTATCATACGTATCCATACACCCATATTGTACTGATGGAGGCCAAACAAGTGGCCTTTGTTGGGCTAGTATATGTCCGAATACTTTTCTTGCTATATGTAATAGTATAGCAAACGTACTGAGGCATTTAGTAAAAGACAGGAGACACACTAGCGTATCACATCCGTTGTGAGAGCATCCAATGTGTTACGCTACTGACACTCGGCTCCTGCTCTGCTGCAAACGTGCGCCGAGTATCAACGCTACTGGGCTCCGATCCTCTCGCAAGTGCAGAGGAGATGGAGAAAGTGATATATTTATAGTTAAGATAAAATGTAATTTCATGACAAAATAATGTACATGTTTTCCAGTAATGAAGCTTAATAATTGCTGTATAATTGTGCTCATAATATAATAATTGGATTGTAAGGCTGTAGTGTACACAACTTTCCCATATAATTTGTGTGCTATATAATCTGTGCATAAAAAGTAGAATAAAACTTATGTTTTAGTTTAATTTTTCTTTCCTTTCATTGATGTATTGTAGCATTCATTCCGTCCCCACTTCCTTGGCACTGCCCAGCAACTGAAAGATGAGGGATACAAGGTAGAGAAACATTTTCTTTTTACTAATTATTAGCCAAGAAAAAATACGCCATTGTCTATGGAGCGGTGTTTCAAAGGTGACTACTAAATAGCAGAAAATACTTGTACCACATTATTCTACATTTGTTATTTTTCTTTCCCCCCTCAAATTCATTTCCTTTGTTTCTCAACGCATTTGTAGAGATTATAGGTGACATAGGTGATTTTTGTAGACTTTTTATATCCATAGTGGATAAACAGACATGTATATTATACATGTACTTTCTTGACCAATTTAACATACAGTATTTGCATGTCATACTTGATGCCGCCACACATACCAGGCATAGTCTAATCTTTATATTTGTCCCTTTTTCTCTCCTCTTTTACAGCTGTATGCTACTGAGGCCACTGCAGATTGGCTCAATGCAAATGATGTTCCCGCTACAGCTGTTGCTTGGCCTTCCCAGGAGGGACAGTCCAGTTCTCCCTCAATCTCCAAGTATGTTCCAGAATCCCAATAATTGTAATTTCAATAGGAGAGTGCATGCTGTGTCACAGTAACTGGTTAACGCGACTGGAACACTATGTACAGTAAATTTAACATATAATTACTAGGCAAACATTGCATTGTGCCTGGAATAATATGGTCAATTCTAATGCAATGAAACAGGGAAAATGAAAACAAATATGTTGTGGATGAGACCTGGATAATAAATATTGGCATTTGAGTCTGCTTTCATGATTTCCTGAACAACAGCAACCTACTATAGTGTGTCCAATCCTGTTGGTAATCCGCCATCTCTACTATGTAGTGTTACCATTGTGTTTAAGCAAAAGTCTTAAAAACACAACTAAACAAAATAGATAGGTAAAATATGTTGTAGATTGACTTTATCCCTACCAGTATTACTTTATAGCTAATATACAGATTTCTTTTATGTCTAATCTTCCTTACCTAGATGATTTAGCACTAAATTTACTGATACAATGTATTGGAGTGCTTTATAATATATTTTAAGGCAAACTTTATTTTGGCTAGAAAAAATAAATAAATGCTCAGTTTTCATTCTGATTTGGGAGACAAGTAATTTTGTGCTATAGCTCATAACACTGTTCTTTTTTCAGGTTGATCAAGGAAGGCAACATTGACATGGTAATTAACTTACCAAACAGCAACACAAAGTACGTGCGCGACAACTTTATAATAAGGAGGACTGCAGTGGACAGTGGACTTGCTTTACTCACCAACTTCCAGGTCAGTCACAGTTATCTATATAAACATGTACAAAAGCAGAACTGACCACACACTTAAGCCCATGTACGCACTAGATGGCTGTTAGCCGAACGATGGTTCATCTGATCAGCCATCTTGGCCATCCCTCCTTTCTACAGAGGAGCGCTTGATCAGCTGATTTGCCCTGTGCTCTTTTATGATGGAGCCATTGCCAGAAATGTCCGACAGCAGCTTATGTCCAGGAGACAATACGATAAACAGTTCACAATCCAAAATGCCAGATTGATACTTCCCCCCGATAAATTGTCTAGAGCTTCCATACACTTCCATACACTTGACTGTATGCCAAACTCGTCGATATCAGTGGATTCAGCCGACGTTAGTCTTTTGTATATGGGGGACTTTAGAGTAGCTGCTGGCTGAACAAATTTGCGTCAATTAGATAAAGCAGATTTCAATGTAAACCCAACTCCTTTACTCTGGCTTGGGCTTTTCTAGTAGAAAATTTGGTAAGATAGAGTGCACAACCATCTTGAAAAAAACAATAGCTGTGAAATAAATGCAGGGATGCCGCACTTAACATCGGAATTAGAGTGGTAATCCACCTCCACATTTGAAAGAAAATAAAAAACTATCCCATATGTTCTAAAATAATGAAATAAAGTATACTCACCTTTACGATTCACTGCCACCCATTTAACAATGGTGCCATGGTCTCCATACTCTCTGATACAGCTGCATGAACATGTAACTGCTGCAACCAATCACTGGCCTCAGCGGTAGACTTTGCTATGATAATAATGGCAGCTTGTAGGAAGGATGTTCTTGCTGCCTAGAGACAGCTTTTACTAGAGATACAGAATACAGATGAGGCAGCCATACTACATGTTATGATGGTAAGTCACGTTCTTGAAGCCCGGAGTTTGGGTGAGCCGTTATTGTGCAGACAGAACAAATGATGTTGATGCAGTGAAGTGAACAGGTGGAAACAAGGAAGGCTGTAATGGCTGGACAGCAACTGGAGATGTGGAGTGGTAAACCAGAAGGAAGTAGGAAGCTCAAGAAAGAGACCAATTAAGTGGAGATGAGTTAATGGCACAGCTGAGTAGACTTGATGATGTGGCAAGGCCGAGTATGTATCAGGGTCCTGAGTGGCACTGATCAATGATGTAGCAGAGCCTTGTGATGTAGCAGACGTGTGTAGTTCATATCTAAACCTAAGACATTGTCACCGTGGCTAATCGGGACATACCTCTAGCCGAATACACAACCAAACCAAAGGAGATAATGAGTCAAGTATCTGCCCCTGCGAAATTACTGGGGCCTAAATTGAGAATAAATGTATGGATAAAATATCACAATGAGAGGTATATTTAACAAAAAAATATATCAATTTTATTAAAGCAATGTAGATATATAAATTGTGAGACTTATGAACAAAAATAAAGTGAGAACAAGATGTTAAAACACAGCTAATCAACTGTCAAAAAGATAAAAAATAGACAGGAATGAGAAGGAAAACACAAAACTATACCCTCCACACCGGCAACTATGCAGACATGGTGCTAGATCAAATATATATTGTATCATATGATTGCCCCAATGGAATATATTGCAAAATGATCACTTATTGGTAAACAAAGATGACCTCAGTTAAGTATAGGTATATAGACGTCAATAATATATGCCTTGCTGATATTATGTCTGCAATGTGTTTATATTATGGTGAAATCACCGATAAATAACACTAAAGACAGAATTCACTAAGCTATGTGCATGCAAGAATTATTGACCGTATAATACTTCAATAGAATGAAGTCACTTTGTCAAGTGTATTCAATTAAATATAAGTGTGCATATATCGGTAATGTTAAGCCAATATTGTGTCTATATCTATTATAGCGAAAACACCAATAGGTGACGCTACAGACAAAAAATCACTAGACTGTATGCAGGCAGTAACCTGCGATATAAGTCAATGAATAGTGTGCAGGCATAAACAATCAATCATATATGTAGGCTCAAACACTAGATCGTATATGGCTATATGTTGCCCCAACATTGATAGTTTCCATAATGAAATCACAGCTAAATGCAGTGCCGGAGCAAGCCATAACCATAAAGCATAATGAAACACATATATTAGCCATTACCTTGTGCCATATTAGTCAGGGAGCATATGATGCCGGCAGGGAGGGAAGTGAAAGACAGCCCCGACGCGCGTTTCACCGCACTCGGCTGACGAAGCCGAGTGCGGTGAAACGCGCGTCGGGGCTGTCTTTCACTTCCCTCCCTGCCGGCATCATATGCTCCCTGACTAATATGGCACAAGGTAATGGCTAATATATGTGTTTCATTATTCTTTATGGTTATGGCTTGCTCCGGCACTGCATTTAGCTGTGATTTCATTATGGAAACTATCAATGTTGGGGCAACATATAGCCATATACGATCTAGTGTTTGAGCCTACATATATGATTGATTGTTTATGCCTGCACACTATTCATTGACTTATATCGCAGGTTACTGCCTGCATACAGTCTAGTGATTTTTTGTCTGTAGCGTCACCTATTGGTGTTTTCGCTATAATAGATATAGACACAATATTGGCTTAACATTACCGATATATGCACACTTATATTTAATTGAATACACTTGACAAAGTGACTTCATTCTATTGAAGTATTATACGGTCAATAATTCTTGCCTGCACATAGCTTAGTGAATTCTGTCTTTAGTGTTATTTATCGGTGATTTCACCATAATATAAACACATTGCAGACATAATATCAGCAAGGCATATATTATTGACGTCTATATACCTATACTTAACTGAGGTCATCTTTGTTTACCAATAAGTGATCATTTTTCAATATATTCCATTGGGCAATCGTATGATACAATATATATTTGATCTAGCACCATGTCTGCATAGTTGCCGGTGTGGAGGGTATAGTTTTGTGTTTTCCTTCTCATTCCTGTCTATTTTTTATCTTTTTGACAGTTGATTAGCTGTGTTTTAACATCTTGTTCTCACTTTATTTTTGTTCATAAGTCTCACAATTTGTATATCTACATTGCTTTAATAAAATTGATATTTTTTTTTGTTAAATATACCTCTCATTGTGATATTTTATCCATACATTTATTCTCAATTTAGGCCCCAGTAATTTCGCAGGGGCAGATACTTGACTCATTATCTCCTTTGGTTTGGTTGTGTGTGTAGTTCATATGTCAGGGGATGTATTGTAGCAAATTTGCGGAGCCCAATGATGTAACAATTGAGCAGGTCAGGAGTGTCTCTGTGGCAATGTAGAAGGGCCCAGTGATGTAACAGAGTTGAATAGGTATGGTGACTTACATTAGTGAGTTTGTGAGGAAGCACACTGTAGGAATAATCAGCAGAGTAAGGGTAAGTTCACACTAGGCATTTTTTTTAGCGTTTTTTTCGCTGCGGTTTTGGCATGCAAGATTTGTCTCTTGTGCTTGCTGAGAAAGCAAAACCTGATGCCTGCGTTTTTTTCGTCGTTTTTTCACCACCCATTCAAGTCAATGGGTGAAAAACACTGAAAAACCACTGAAAGAAGTGACATGCTGTATTGTCCAAAAAAACATGCAAAGCATAAAATGATGATAATTAAAAACAATGTGTGTGCATGAGATTTCTGAAATCTCATAGGCTTTGCTTGTACTGTAAAACACAGCTGAAAATAAAAAATGCCTAGTGTGAACTTAGCCTTAAACAGAAATAAAAGTAACTGGAGTAGTGGTTAGAACGCCTAGTGCCTGATTACTCTTGTCACATAAGCCAGCATATAAGGCTGGGAACGTGACTTCAGAGGTGTGTGCTGGGTTATTTTGGTAACCCGACTCGCAAAGATACAAAGGGAGCCGGCCGGACCAAGAGACGAGTGGGGACCTGGCACTGTTTTCGGGAAAAGTGTTTAACACTACATTAACACTGTAGCAATTCATTGTATGCTCTATTTGCATAGGATGACTTGAAAAGTACAGATTTTAGGACATCCCATAAATATCTAGTCGCTGGCTCTCACATCTCTTTTCATTATACTTTATAATAGTAATGGAAATAGATAAGCCCATTTGCCACAGATCATAGAGCAGAAATTTTCTGGCATGTGCAGTCATGGTCACATTTTCCATTATTGGTTTGGGTACACCCACTGTTCAGATTTCCCCAAGTATCAAACTACCTGGGTCATAAAACCTCTCATATGAATTCCACTTTAACACTCACTGTGCTCCAGATAACATCATAAGTATAACTAGGTTTAATGTAGTCCCACAATCTCGGGTGGAATTTCTGTTTTGGGGCATCAAATACTAAAAAGGAATCTGTCATGTGGAAAATGGTATCTGATCTGAAGGCAGGATATGATAGAGCATGAGGAGCTGATCCGATTAATTTACATTTTTGTGGGTAAAGTTTCAGTATAACTTTTATTAATTGAAATCTCTGTTGCTTGTATGCATATGAGTCCAGTGGGTGGTCCTATTCAGTGATTGACAGTCTTCTGTTTTGTGTATGCAGCAATAGCTGTCAATCCCTAGTAGGACCACCCACTGGACTCAAATATAAAAGACTCCATAGATTTCAAGTAATAAATTACAATTTATATTGAATCTTTTCCCCCAAACCTATATATCATTCTGCTCATCTTCTCCTCTATACAATGCAGTTCGCAGATTGGACTACATGTGTAATGAGCGTGGTGGCAGCTGTGGCCAAAGTATTCATCCACCACGGTACAGAAAAGTGGGGTCTTGGCTGGTTGTGCTGTTACGTTGGTGATACGCCTCTGCAGACCACACGCTGCTGCATGACATTGCAGGCCAAGACCAGATACATTAGAGATGACTGAGGGAGACCAGAGTCCAAACATAAATCTTTCTTTACTGAACAACTTAAAAAGAAGTATGTACACCAGATAGCAGGCACAACACTTTAAGACTACATCTTTTGCTCAATACAGAGGCAGGAACTTTACGGCTACTTGTGGTGGTACAATACATCCATTACATGTTACATCAGTCCAGCAAACCATTATTGAAACCTCCATATTCCACTGTGAGGACCGTACGGGTTGAAGTTTGTCACTAAGGCCCCTCACAGCTAGTCTCAACTCCCAGTTGATTCGTGAGGACCTCACTGACTGAAGTATGTCGGTATGACTCCACATTACTACTCTCAGAGTCCATTTGATGAAGGCCGCATGCTCCTTGTTGTGGCACTGCATTTTCAATTCCCTATAGGAGAACCTGTGTCCCAGCCTGGCCATCTTCTCCTTTATGAACCCTGAGATATGGCTACACTGTAGCTTCTTATATAGTTTAGACAATCATTTGCTTTAGACCCATTTGCCTGAGATAAGGATCCTTCTTTCAGCTTAGTCCTTGCTGTGCCCCCCTATCTGGGATTATGAATCTGTCACCCACTTATTTCCTTCAGAACATGCTATCCGATATATCCTCCCTTTCTTGGCACACAAACACCTGTTTCAGTGCAGGTCTACGAGCAACAAGACCATAGGTCTTTTCACTTCTCATAGTTTTTCCTATCTCCCTTAACAGGAAGCAGCATTTTCTTGTTCCCACATAACTCCACCCATCCTGGGCTGGCTCCAAAAGTTAAACCTATCTACAGCTTACTCACTGTTGCAGAACACAAGCCAGACAAAACAACATTTAAAACATGGCAATGCCTTACATAACTGTAAGATCTTCAAGGGGTGTGTGGGTAGCTTCTTCACTCCTTTATATATGGATAACATAACAAATTCCTTTTAAAGACATCCTCCTGGTAGACAAACATTTTATGCAGGACCGAATCATTTTTAACAGCTATTTCTAATTTAAATTAATATACTTTTGCTTTTAGTGTTTATGCCTGTATATGACTTGTCCATAACTTGTCTGTTATGTAACAGCATTATAATGTGGACAGCTTTGGAAAGGTAAACTGGTGTTTCGCATGTCACCCACTCCTCGCTCACATTTAATTTGAACACCTACTTCCGCCGTCGCATCAAATATTCATTTCTCACATAATGGAGACTGCGTAAAATGTTCTCTCTCATACTCGAGTAAATTAACATTTAATCAATATAAGTTACTGTGCTGCTAACAATTGAGAAGCAGCATATAAATGGGGTCAGGTCATCGGACTGGCACATTCACAATTCTGTAAAGATTACATAACTATAAATCATGTTTTTCCCATCCTGGTAATTTGATGACATAAATTTTGAATATATTTTCTAGGTGGTCAAAATGTTTGCTGAAGCTATGAAATATTCTGGAGACCTGGATGCTAAGAGTCTTTTCCACTACAGACAATTTGGAGGGGCCAGGCCTACATAAGAAGCCTTAACTATTCGGAACCTGCTTTTCTGACCCATTGGAGGACCATCTTACTGAATGAAGACTTTTGTTGATCACTTGTTTACTTTCAATTGTATTTTACTTTATTAGAAGAAGGCAAATGTCAATTTGATAACGTCTTTGTGGTGATGAACATGTGAAATCTGTAACTCTTAGTATGCAGCAGGAATTACAAGTTAGAATCACATCTAAATTTTCTATGCCACCATGAAATATAAAAACATAAAAACATAACTAAGGCCATCGCATATTATATGCAGTTATAACCTAATGAATACAACAAAAAACAACCTGAACAATCAAAATGAAGGATATAAATGATCAGAAGAACCGCAGAGTCACATGCTGAACCAATAATATACAGTAATGCCAAAACATTAATAATTGATATCTTTTGATAATCAGAAACTAGATAACAGATTCCCAACTGAAAGAAAAGAAAGCATAAAAATATGAGAGGGGTAATAAATTACATCGTTACCAAAGTCAAAAATAAATATTATACATGATTAAAACAGGTGATAGCACCTATCCTGCAACTTTTAATTAATCACAGCTTATCCAGTATATTGAAATTTGTATTTATTTACATCATTTTAATTTTGGATTTATTGGTGTTTTTTGTGATTACATTAGTACAGGATTTTATAACCCAAGTCTGTTTTTAAGGGACCAAAATTAAATTACTTAACATCTATGATTTAAAGAAATAATAAACAGGTAAAAAATAGATACAAAACTTCCCCACAAACATTTAGTAAAAGACCACATACATACCACCATTACAGTGCATGACAGCTCATTTGGAACACCATTAATGAGACTGTATGGTTTCACGACCACTTTACATACAGTGTTCTCAGTAAAAAACTTTTCATTCTTTGCCTGAAATTGACCAAATCCAATTGTATATGAGTATGGGCATTTTGTCCAAAAATCTGAAGTATGAAAAGTGAAAATGTAAATGATATTTATCAATGGATAAGTCTTGCTGGCCCCAAACCTGTTCAATGTAGGACACCATCAGTAAATAATTCCATCAGAAGTAAAAATAAAGAACTCGACCTACAAAGAATATCTAATTCAGAAGGAGAGTACAAGAAAAGTAAATTCTAGCTAACTCCAAAAATGTGACTTGACCTAACACTAATTGTCTAGAACCAGGGAGTGACACTTAGTCTGGAGTCTGTAATATAAAGATCACATACAGTAACAATATAAACTTTGGAAAATGGTTATACTGAACTGGAAGCATTAAAATTGTGATGTGAGCCATTTGATATGTTGTAAACCAACTCTATAAACATGACTGCTATAAAGAAACAAATAGAAAATGATGTGATGAAGAAATAAAGCCGAGTCTTTTTCATCAAGTCTCAGGTCTCATTTTTTTAAGTGAATCCTATCTATATATCGATCTATCTATCTTCCTCAGAATTACTCAGTAATCTTGGTGCTCAGTTGCTACAAAAGTCCAGATGTCCAATATCTTTCCAGCAGGGCCCACCCTAAAAAATCTACATAGAAGAGCTTTTCATGAGTAACATGTACTGTCCCCTTTAAACAGAGTTTGTCAGTAGTTTTTTTCTATCCTATCTGAGAGCAGCATGATTTAGAGGCTGAGAGTCTGATCCCAGCAATGTGTCACTTACCGGGCTGCCCACTGAAGTTTTGATAAAATCTGCTGCATGTACAGTGTGATGTAGTGACCCATGTTGCAGCTAGAGGGCGCTGTATATGCTCCTCAAGATATGCATGGAGGCGTGTTTTGGATGGTAAAACAGTCCCCGGCATTGTTGTGAATGGCAGATATGTGTCGCAGAGGTCCTCTGCACTGTAAGCCAGTAATGTTGCTCTGGGACTTGTAGTCCCACAAGAGTTGTGCTTTACTTTACTGGGGTGGCTTACAGGGTTAGTCGGAGAGCTGGTGGGACTTGCTAACCACAAAACCGCCTACTTTATGGTTGTGAATTTTGAGGACCTGTGATGAGGTCACGAGCATGTGACAGACCATGTGATCCATACCTCACCTGTGGGAGTGGTTACAGGTATGTAAGGAAGGAGTTGGCACATGGAGAGAGAGTGTGTTGGGAGTCTGTCAGCCTGGACAGAGCTCCCATCTTTTCCAGGCTGGATGTTGCGCAGACTGGGGAAGCAGTGCTGGCGAGTCTGAGCCAGAAAGGAGTGGACGGGCTTGGAAAACCATGAGTGACACTGACTGGGGTCAGAGCAAAGTGAGAAATGTTGATTGGATGCCTCTGCAGATAAGAGGGATCTGAGAACCTGCGTGGCCAACAGGTGACAGACAGGAGTCTGTGGTATGCTGACCGGAGTCAAGTAGACTGTGTTCATGCCGTGAGAAGTATTGGAGAGAAAGACTGTGTTTTGATGTTTACTGGATACCTCTGAAGCTAAGAGTCCTCCGGGAACCTGTGTGGCCGACACCACCATGTAACTGACAGGGATCTGTGTTATACTGATCGGGATTAGTGAGAGACTGTATTTGGTGTAATGGCTGCTGTAATAAACCAAATGGACTGTTGTTCTAACCCTGTCACGCTGTATAGCAGATATATATATGTGATGACAATAATCTATATCAAAAGGGCAACATACTATATAACATGCGCATAGCTATATGATAACATAGATTTACCTGACAGAAAGTCCAGTGGGTCAAAACGGAATCCGTTATACGCTGTCTCCGGCTAGAGGGTGACCGGGGTCTAAGCTGACCCTAACTGGGGTCCTAACTAATCCCTCAACCTGGAGGTACTGTTAAAGGTACAGAGGTCCAGGCCACCAGCGTAAACCCTGTCTCCTATCAATCCCTGCCAACTGTATTCTAGTCCTAAGAAGGACCCTGAATACCACCAAAGGGAATGACCAGGTAACGGTTAATGAACAGAAAGACATACAAGAAAGATAAGAAATAAAGTAAATAAAGTCTTACATACAACACTCACACACAGTAGGAACACCTTAGGTCTCAGAGATAAACTATAAGCTGTAAGAGTAAAACAACTAAGGAGCTCTTAGCTTAAGTATTCCCAGAACCGATCCAGTCTGCTAAACTATATGAATGCTTTCACCGGCATCAAACACCCAGACTGGCAGGAATATAAAGGAAACTAATTAGAACATAATCCAAAGCAGCCGGGCGAGGCTGGACCTAGTCTTAGCAAAGAGCTAGGTAAAATTAACTCTCTCATTACCAAACACAAAGAAACAGCAGCTCAGCTGTGAGAAGTCAGAATGTGCAATCGCGACGATCTTCGTGGCGATGCACCCATGACAGTACCCCCCCTTCTACGAGGGGCCTCCGGACCCTCATGACCAGGTCTGTCCGGGTAAATTGTGTGAAAGGTCCGAACCAATCGATCTGCGTTATCATCAGACGCAGGGACCCACGTCCTCTCCTCAGGACCATACCCCCTCCAATGAACTTCCACGTTATCATTGACTACCACTGAAGGAGGAGGTAGAGGTGACGGTATGACTGGTGCCACATACTTTTTAAGTAATGACTTGTGAAACACATTATGAATTTTAAATGTAGGAGGGAGGTCCAGACGAAATGCCACAGGATTAATTATGGAACTGATCCTGTATGGCCCGATGAATCTGGGACCCAACCTCCAGGAGGGAACTTTAAGTTTTATATTCCTGGTAGACAACCACACCAGATCGTTCACCCTCAGATCTAGACCAGAAACTCTCCTCCTATCAGCCATCCGTTTGTAAGGGTTCTCCGTAACCTTCAGTCTTAAGCGATCTGGAACTATCAGTCTCCCTGGAAGTCCCACAGGGCGTCCCCCTGAGCCCCCAATACCTCCCCCTCAAGCTCAGAGTATACAGCTGACACTACAACTCCCTCCTGAGGAATAGGAACCGGATCATCCGTCTTCCCGGCCCCTGGGAAAGTACGAGATAAGGCATCAGGAAGCAACTTTATTGAGAAGTCATATGTGCGATGAGGAGGTAACTCTTTACACCCCTCCTCTGAGAACTTCTCCCAAAAGTCCTCCAGAAAAGGAGGCAAAGTCCTAGGCACAACCGCACCGATGACCGTGCTCATGCAGTTATTCTTGCAAAATTCACCCCACTGGCTTATCTTTCTGGATTGCCAATCAATCACTGGGTTATGTTTAGCCAACCAAGGAAGTCCCAACACAATAGGAGCAGGCAGACCCTCCAACACATAACAAGACAATTGCTCTTTATGTATTGCCCCTACTCGAAGATCTATGTTATGAACAGCTTGTACCAAGCTACCTTGACCAAGAGGTCTAGAATCAATAGAGAGTATAGGGACCGGTTTGGCCAATACACTCAGTTGCATACCATGCACTTGGGCAAACCGAGTGTCCACCAAATTAGCCCCGGACCCACTATCAAGAAAAACAGAAATCCTCTCAGTTCTAGTACCAATCACCACCTCCGCAGGCACGAGAAACTGAGAGGGATTTGGGGACGAAATACACACTCCCAGGTTAACTCCTTGGTTCAAAGAGGTCCGGGATGGACACCCCCCAACAAAATGTCCCTCTCTCCCGCAAAAGAAACACCTTCTAGTCTTGCGGCGCACCGCTGATTCCCTCCTACAAAATGATGTCCCTCCCAACTGCATGGGTTCCTCAGAACAGACCAGGGGAACCTCAGTATAAGGGACTTTAGTAGTAGGTGGAGTCATCACGGGGGGCGGAGTTACCTCGCGTCTTCCCCGAAGACGTCTATCAATGCGAATAGCGAGGGCCATAGCAGCCTCCAGTGATGGAGGAGAATCATACTGAGCCAACACATCCTTTAATTTGTCAGACAACCCTTGACAAAACTGGCTCCTAAGAGCTGGGTCATTCCACTGAGTATCTGTTGCCCATCTACGGAACTCAGAAGAATATTCCTCCGCTGGACGATTTCCTTGCCGTATTTTACGTAACCTTGTTTCAGCAAGGGAGACTCGATCCGGATCATCATATACCAGACCCAGGGCAGTAAAAAATCGATCCACTGACTGGAGATCTGGGGAGCCTGGAGGAATAGAGAACGCCCAAGATTGAGGATCCCCTTGTAAGAGCGAGATAACAATTCCCACCCTCTGCTCTTCACTCCCAGATGACCGAGGCCGCAGCCGAAAGTACAATTTACATGCCTCCCGGAAAGTAAAAAATTTGTCCCTCCCACCAGTGAACCTGTCCGGGAGAGCAACCTTAGGTTCAGATCTGGTTTGCTCCGGGGGGGACAAAACCTTGGACTTAATGTCTGCCAACTCCATGGACAATCCCTGCAACTGCCGGGCCAGCTGGGCTACTGGATCCATGATAGCTGGGGAGAATCTTTAGTATGGGCCGGTGAAAATGTCACGCTGTATAGCAGATATATATATGTGATGACAATAATCTATATCAAAAGGGCAACATACTATATAACATGCGCATAGCTATATGATAACATAGATTTACCTGACAGAAAGTCCAGTGGGTCAAAACGGAATCCGTTATACGCTGTCTCCGGCTAGAGGGTGACCGGGGTCTAAGCTGACCCTAACTGGGGTCCTAACTAATCCCTCAACCTGGAGGTACTGTTAAAGGTACAGAGGTCCAGGCCACCAGCGTAAACCCTGTCTCCTATCAATCCCTGCCAACTGTATTCTAGTCCTAAGAAGGACCCTGAATACCACCAAAGGGAATGACCAGGTAACGGTTAATGAACAGAAAGACATACAAGAAAGATAAGAAATAAAGTAAATAAAGTCTTACATACAACACTCACACACAGTAGGAACACCTTAGGTCTCAGAGATAAACTATAAGCTGTAAGAGTAAAACAACTAAGGAGCTCTTAGCTTAAGTATTCCCAGAACCGATCCAGTCTGCTAAACTATATGAATGCTTTCACCGGCATCAAACACCGAGACTGGCAGGAATATAAAGGAAACTAATTAGAACATAATCCAAAGCAGCCGGGCGAGGCTGGACCTAGTCTTAGCAAAGAGCTAGGTAAAATTAACTCTCTCATTACCAAACACAAAGAAACAGCAGCTCAGCTGTGAGAAGTCAGAATGTGCAATCGCGACGATCTTCGTGGCGATGCACCCATGACAAACCCTGAGTGTGCCAGTGTTTACCTCCAAGACCAGCAAAGCGAGTATTCCCTGTCCACAGACAGTGTGAAACGTCACAACAGTCATTGCCGAAAGTGTTAGCACCCTTGATATTGTGGCAGAAAATGTATTTCTCCCAGAAAATTATTGAATTTACACATGTTTTGTAAAACACATGTTTTTTTCCTTTGTGTGAATTGGAACAAAGCAAAAAAAAAAACAGGAAAAAAAAAGGCAAGTTTGACATAAAACCTTAAAAATGGGTGGAACAAAATTGTTAGCATTGTCAAGGTAAATATTCATATACTGCTATGCTTTCATACATATGTATGCTTGGCTTCCATTTTGTGTGCTCTGCCACCATTTTTGTGAATATAAACAATAAGCTTTTCCCTTGTCGAGTATTATACCAGATATATGCAAGAACAGAGTTTGAGCTAAGAAGGCGCCAGCATCGACCCACACCTGTTTCCTCTGAAGAAATGTCACAACGGCAAAATGAGACCACAACAAGGAGTGTCATAACGACTGAACTTTATATGGAATATCATGTCTGCTGAACATCACATAGACATAGAATGCAGCCCACACGGCCATATTTCCTGCCGTTACATTTGCAGTCTGCTTGAATAAGACCTAACCAATCAGAGATGGAAGATGCTAGACATATACAGTTTGCCCACGCTTGCAGGTGTTAGCAATATACCGTTTTTCCCCTAACCCCACCCTGCCATCCTGTTTGCTACGTATGACATTGTATGACGTGTCTTTGACTATATAATCCCGTGTATGCTAATAAAGACAGGACATTGCTGAGATCGGTGCTACTAGTACCATTCTTGAGCGTGCTCTAAGTTTGAACCAGCCTTGTGTCTGACTCATTCTTGATTGGTCGACCCATGCTCATAATCTAATTTGGAGTGACTGGAGGACGAGTGTTTGACGAGACGACCCCGTCAATTGGCGCCCAACATGGGGCGTGGCCAACGGCTCGCTGCCCGCCAGACCCGTCCAAGGACTTCCGGTGGTGCCCGCGGTGACTGACTTCGAGGACTGCAGCCTCCAGAACACGGTAAGTTGAGATCATATATCCTGTATATGTGTCCCACTTGCCTGTGTCTCAGTCACTGTGAGGTCCTATTGTGATTGTCTATTTGGGTCTGAGTGGGTGACCGGTCGAGTGGTGAGACCGTGAGCGATCCTACGCCACGTCCCGAACCAGCACTGTCAGAGCGAGTGACGCCGCGTGCCTGCGCGTACTCGTGTGCACCACTTCCTCCTCCTCCGGTCACTGTACTCATAGCGAGTGACGCCGCGTGCCTGCGCGTACTCGTGTGCAACACTTCCTCTTAGATAATTTGCCTCCCGTGACAATTTGTAGGTGTCCAAATTTCTAGTACCTTGTAGGAAATTGGGGTAGGGGTGCGCATAACCAAATTTCTCAAGAAGACAGATTGAGGAGGGCTCTCTGTCTTGCCAGCGACAAATTGAGCAGGGACTCTTTGTCTAACCTGGGAAGTCTCATTAGGAGAAGCCCAGGTGTCGGCACATAGAGCGGGGACTCTGTGCTGTGAAGAGTGTCACGGCGAACTGTGCTGTAAAGTCGCCATCCACAGTTAGGGAAGGGACAGATTGAGCAGGGACTCTTTGTCTTGTCAGTAATAGAGCGGGGACTGTATTGACGGGTGGTGACCTGCAAGTGACGCCGGTGGTCTGAGTCGCGAACAGATCATTACACTCTGTTAACATCATGATGCGCATGTTTAAATCAGGAAAACCCCACAAGCTAGAGGGTGGTGCTTTGGGAGTTGGTGAGATTGTGGAGTCACGGGCAGGCAAGAAGGCTGTCAAAAATGTGAGGAGTTTGTACAAAATGATGGGTCTACCCAGTACAGGGAGACTTCAGCCTTCAGTGTGGAAAGATTTTGTAAGTCAAAGAAAAGGAATGTTAAGGGATGAGGGACTCCTGCACCAAGCGCAAGCACATCTTAGAGTAGCAAATGATTTGAAAGTTGAAGGCTGGAGAGGTAGACGGTGCAGGAGGGTCAGAAGGTGCCAAGCCCTTGTTTGGATACATAAAATGTTCAGAATGTGACCTTGTTGATGTAATAAAAATGGCCGTCAGCCCCATCATGCCCGTCACTGTACCCAGTGCGCCCCAGCCACCGCCCTATGATGGCGCCGACACCAAATCACCGGAAGGTGGGTGTGTCGTGTGTGTGGAGAACAGAACCCGCCCTGGGGGAGTCCTGTCGTGTTTGTGGGGCTCCCCGCCCCTGGCCCCCACTGGGAAATGCCCCCTACCCACACTACACCAGCAGCCATCTTGCACACCCGTAAATGGTCCCTCCCCTTCCTCCAGCGGCCATCTTGCTACACCCAGCGGCCATCTTGAGACACCCGGAAGCTGCCAACACCCCACTTCCTCTGGCAGCCATCTTGGGACACCCGGAAACTCCCAGTCTGGCCTATACCCCTTGATAACGCCAACAGGAGCCTACTATCAGCCAGCATACCCTACGGACATTGATAGAACAAGGGCAAATGCCCCTGCCCTTCCAGGTACACCGGCTCCTATCTACCCAGTCATAACAAGAGCGCAGGTTGCTGCGGATCGCGGGATACCGCTTCCTCCCACGAGCCCTCCGCCTCCTCCGTCAGGGGCTCCGGACCCCTCACAGTATATGAGTTCCCCACAATTCCAGGAGGACATCCGCCAAGTTGTACTCCGGAGACGGGGTGCCATCGACCCAGATGATCAAGGACCCCAAAGAGGGTGGTCTCCCAGTCCACAGGACCTACCCCCATCCACGCCTCCGTTTCCACCCCCACCCCCTGCGATTCTAGAGCCACCCATACCTAGGTCTCTCTCTCCTCCACTCTGAAGGCTGAATGGCACTCCACACCCGCCTCCAGGGCCTTTGCTGGCCCCTGTACCACAAGTAGGGTATGAGGTCTGGACCCGTTGTCACTCACAGGATTATGTCCGCCCTGATGGATGTCCTGTCACACTGTCCATTGGGTATGGGGATGTCCTCACCCACCAAGTGGGGGCCATAGTAAACCCTGCCAATTCCAATCTCCAGAACCTGGGAGGCTTGGCCCGTGCTCTCGAAGCAGCTGCAGGACCGGATTTGATCGCAGACTGTGCATCCCAGATATCAGTGTATGGCCCCATCCCGCCTGGACAGGCTGCGGTGACCCGAGCAGGCAATCCTCCCTTCTGATGTTGTGATACATGCTGTAGGGCCGGTTTATGACCCAAGCGATGCCGGACGGTCGCGAATGGTACTGGAATCAACCCTACGCTCTGTATTGACCCTTGCTGGACGGATCCACCCCCAAGTGATGACTAGACGTACTCTGTCCATCCCACTCATATCCTCAGGTGCTTTTGGATATCCCCTCGGTCCCTGCATGCAGGAGCATGTCTCTTCTCTAAAAGATGGGTTATGCACCATAGATCATGAACTAGATTCTGTCAGAATTGTTTGTGTACGAAGCCCAGCAGTTCACAAAGCCATGCCTCTGGCTGTCCAACACATGACCCCAATTATGCCGACCCTTCCACAAGGGCCCGTTCAAGCAGTTCAGCCCGTTCAGCAGGCCCAAAGCAATCCCAGCTCAACCCTATCACCACTATTAGCCTCACCTCAGGCCCAGACACCAGAAGCCCCGACCCGTACTGTCCCTGGCCCATTGGGAGAAATCAAGTATCAACCTTTCACTCCCACCCAAGTGGAGTCTATAGTCAGCAGATTGCCAGACCCTGACAAGCACCCTATGCAGTATGTGCGATGTCTGGATGTCACCCGCAGTGTGTACGGGGCTACCTGGGCCGACCTTTCAGGCATCACCTCTGTGAAAACTAAAGAATCATTCCTACCCACCATTCAAAAGGCATTAGACCCTAGCAAGGCAGACCCACCCTCCACCTATCAGTCTGGCCTCGAATTCATGAAACAATTGAAGGCCTGGGCACAGGACAGACTGTCTGACCAAGCAGGGTCCATTCAGGACGTCCAACAGGAACCAGGAGAGTCTGTTGACACCTATGCTAACGGCTCCTCATGCATTTTGAGGACCTAGGATACAGCCCACACATAAAAACTCAGGCTGCCCTGTTGGTACAGTCCTTTATTGATGGCCTCCAAGATAAACTCAAGGAAGACGTCCTCAGTACCCGTCCGGAAATCCGGTCTGCTACCTTTGATGATGCCACTACGGTCGTTAAAGCATTCCAGAAGGCAAAGCAGAAGCAAGAAAAGGATGCTGAAGCTAAAGAGAAGGCTGCTTCCACCCCCACCATGGTCTATCAAGGTCAGGAAAATTACCCCCCCACCAGCAACCAGCCAGGGATAAAGTGGGTGATGGTCAAAGATAGTGGAGCAGATTCTCCACCCCCTCCAAAAAGGCAAGAATATAGGCATGACGGGGGATCCAACCAACGTGGAAGAAAACCTACTCGGGACCCTGAAGGACGTGTATTGTGCTGGGAGTGTGGCAGCCCAAATCATATCCTTAGAAACTGTCCACGCCGTGGGAATCACAGGAATGACCCCAGCTCTCGGGACAGCTATGACAACAGACGTCAAGATTACAATGACAACAGGCTTCCCCCACGCTATTGACGGGAAGGCCAACCAGTGTCCACCTTCCCAGCTGCCCATCCATCCGCAGCTTGTGGGACAGTCACCCTACAAGTGGACCATCAACCTTTGAAGTTCTTAGTTGACACTGGGGCGGCCACTTCTGTCATCTCTTCTACACAGCTTCCTTCATCCGTATCTCTGTCCTCTGAAACTCTTACCTATGTCGGAGTTGAAGGCCAAAGGACCACCTCTCCTCTTACTGTCCCAGTGTCTGCAGGACCCTTCACAGGAGTATTGACTAAATTCCTAGTCTCTGAAACCTGTCCTATTAATCTACTTGGAGCCGACCTGTTTTAAAGAATGAAGGCTACAATCACCTTTGGAGAACAAGGTATGGAACTTTGCCTCCAAGACCCCAATTCCCAGCAAGGGGTTGAAGACAGGTGTGTCCTGAAAGCATTTCCTCTGATGATGATGACCATACAACCCGAAGCCTTCGAACCGCTCTTGGATACTTCCCTGTTTCCAGCTTCTTTGTGGTCTAATGGTCCTGAAGATGTGGGATTATTGCAAGTGCCACCAGTCAAGGTGCATCTAAAGCCTGGCCATCCATATCCACGTTTGCCTCAATACCCTCTTAAAGCAGCACAAGAACACAGCTTGGGTACACAAATTTCTTCTCTTCTGAAGTCTGGGTCCTGATAAGATGTGTATCACCCTGCAACACACCTCTGTTCCCAGTCAAGAAAAAGGCAGCTCCAGGAGACCCTCCAAAGTACCGGCTGGTGCAGGATCTCAGAGCAGTCAATGCAGCAACCATTCTGGAACACCTGTGTGCCGAATCCTAACACCTTGTTGTCTCAGGTGCCAATATCTGCTACAATGTTCACTGTCATTGATTTGGCAAATGCCTTCTTCAGTGTGCCCTTACACGAAGACTCTTGGTTCCTTTTTGCCTTTACCTTCCAGGGGTCGCAGCTCACATGGACCAGGACCCCTCAAGGAGCCCAGAATTCGCCTAACCAGTTTACCCAGGCCATGAAGATGGTCCTGGAACCATGGATCCAAGGAAACCCACAGGTCACCCTTCTACAGTATGTGGATGATCTCCTCTTGTGTGGAACTCGTGATAATCTAGAAGAATCATCCATATCTCTCCTAATGTTCCTACATTCAGCTAACTGCAAAGTCTCCAAGGACAAGGTACAGTGGTGCCAAGTGAAAGTCGTCTTTCTGGGACATTGCATCTCACCAGGTGCCAGACATCTCACAGAGGAGAGGAAGCAGGCTATCCGAGAGATAGGCTACCCAGAGACTTACGTTGCCATGCAGACCTTTCTTGGGCTCATCACCTCTGCAGACAGTGGATTCCTGATGCCTCCAGACTCATGCAGCCCCTGTATGACTGTCTCAAGAATGGAGGCCCAGATTGGCGGAATGCCCCGGATCCAGATGTCTATGAACAACAGAGACAGTGCTTCTATCAACTGAAGGAGAGTGTCATCTCTGCTCCTGCCTTAGGCATCCCGGATTACACTCAACCCTTCCACCTCTTCGTGTTTGAATCCGGGGGACACGCTTCTGGAGTTCTAGCTCAACGCCGTGTTTACAAGTACTGGCCTCTAGGCTATTACTCAGCCCGTTTGGACCCTGTGGCTCGCACGTCTCCTACGTGTCTCAAGGCGGTCCATGCTGCTCACATTCTTCTGGACAAGTCTGCTGACGTCGTTCTTGGACATGATTTGACTATTCAAGCGGGCCATGATCTCTTGGTAGTACTGCAGCAAACCTCTCCCAGACATCTCTCACAGCAAAGGCACCTCCGTCTTCAATGCTCACTACTGCTCCCATCAAACATCACCTTTAAAAGATGCACCACTATTAATCCTGCCACTTTGCTTCCACCTCCTGAGGGGGGAGAAGGAGAAGTAATCTACCCAGAAGAAGAGGAACTATCCCATATTAGTCCTCATAATTGTCCTGGAGGTTTTGCGATTGGAAACCTCAGCACCAGAAAATATGGTGTCTCATCCACTTCCAGACCCCGCTCTGCATCTATGGACGGATGGTTCCCGTTTTGCGGATACTCAAGGCAAGTTTCACACAGGATACGCTGTTACTACAGAGACAGAGGTCCTCATGGCTGAAGCCCTACCACCTCGCATGTCAGCACAAGAAGCTGAACTTGTGGCCTTGATAGAAGCCTGTCATTTGGCGACAGGAACAACAGTCAATGTCTACACAGACTCAAGATATGCACATGGTATCTCCAATGACTTTGGATTTCTGTGGAAAACTAGAGGGTTCATCACGGCTGCGGGGACACCAGTAAAACACGCTGTATGGATCAAGATGTTGATGGAGGCCCTGGAAAAACCCTCTCAGATTGCTGTTGTCAAAGTCAAAGCTCATGGAAAAGTGGATTCAAGAGAAGCCAGAGGAAATAACCTGGCAGATCAAGCTGCCAAAGCTGCAGCAATGCAGAATGTGTCACCAAAGTGGCAGGAAAAGATGGAAGAATCAGAAGAAACCTCACAACCAGTGGTGATGGCTTACTTTACCAGAGCAAAGGCCAAGGAACAGGCTGATCAGACCTACAGGGCAAAGAAAAAGAAACGAATGATTGAGCTGATGAAGTGGAACATTCGGATCTGACTATCTTGCAACAGCTCCCAAGGACGCCAGAGGAAAAGCTATGGGAAGAACAGAAGCAGACCCCCATTGAGGAAGTAAAACAATGGAAAGCTGCAGGGGCCACAGGATCAGGTCCATATCCTTCATTCTATAAGGTCAACGGAAGACCCTGCCTGCCCAAACGCATGTACCCAGCTGTGGCTGCGTGGGCTCATGGACCCACAGATCAACCATAGATAGAAGTAAAGATAGGAGTCCAAGCTCGGATCAAGACACTTGTATTCAGAAAACTTGTACTATGCACCCTGGAATTTCCTCTGCTGTGTTAGCCTATTCAAGATCCTGCTCTGTTTGTGCCACATGTAACCCAACGGCCCACTGAACATGTCCCTCTTCAGACACCTAGCCAAAACAGACTTACCCTTGGCAAGAGGAATACAAGTGGACCATATCCAGATGCCCAAAGCTGGAAAATATGAATATGTTCTTGTGGCAGTGGACATGTTCTCGCTTGGCCAGAAGCCTACCCAGTCACCAACATAACTGCAAAAACCACAGCAAAGAAGCTGATCACTGAAATTGCCTGCAGGTTTGGAATTCCTGAAGTGATAGAGTCAGATCAAGGACCAGCCTTCACTGCAAGGGTCTACAGGGAGCTGTGGAACATGCTAGGAACAGGTTTGGGTCTCCACACCCCATATCATCCAGCCAGCTCAGGCAAGGTGGAGAGAATGAACTCCACCATCAAAACCCAACTTCTGAAAATGACCCAAGACCACCCCCTCCCCTGGCCTGACCTGCTCCCCATAGTGCTGTATCACATTAGGCACACTCCACAGGCCAAACATGGGTTGACTCCTCATGAGATCTTGTTTGGGGCCCCTCCCAAGATAGGAGACATCAGGCCCCAGGAACTATCTGAAACCAATGATAAAGTAGTAAAATTTGTAATTGCTTTGTCTAAAGAGTTGACTAACACCCATTCTATAGTGTCTGCTTCTCTCCCAGAATCCACAGGTGACACGGTGCACAACTTCTCGCCTGGTGACCGGGTGTATGTGAAAAAGTTTGTGAGGAAAGACTGCCTCCAACCCAGATTCGAGGGTCCCTACACGTGATTCTGACCACTCCAACAGCCCTGAAGCTAGAGGGCAAGAACACCTGGATTCACGCCTCGCACTGTAAAAGAGACAAGACTGGTCAACAATCATGAAGTTGTCGATATATATCCTTTCTGCAGCTTTGTTCGCTCCTACTGTTTATGGGTGGTGCCTCAATTTCTGGGTCGATATGGATAGCCCAGTCAACGTCTGGAACTTTACAAGAAACCAAGTTATAAGAGGTTATTTTGGTTGTCCAGACAATTATTATATGTGTCCAACTAGGCCAGGAAATGATAACTGCTATTCCTGGTCAGATGCAGGATGGAACACAGGGACAGACTGGGGTTACAAGCCTAAAGAGGCTGTGATAGCAAAGATAAGAATGGCAAGCCTTTAAAAACCAGACTAACACTTACCGATGTAGGTAAGGTAGAGCTAATCAATTCACATGGGTGGGTGGCCTGTAATGGGAAACTGATATTAAAATTGGAAAACCCTCAGCCTGCAGATTTGGGAAAATATTATCTAAGCAGGTATCCTTATGAAGATGAATACTATATGGAGGGTCCCCGATAAATATGGATACATGTGTTTGAAGGATATAAAAACAAACCCACTCCAGCCCCTGACAAGTTGCAACAGCTAATTGATGAAGAAATTCCAATCCCAGGGCTCGAAAGGGGAGATGTCTTTTCCCAAATCGGTCCCCGTAAAAATCTCTGGATCGAATGGGTTAGATATAACGTTAAAGTTCAAAACATATCAGTAGGATGTGTTGCCTGTGCAGCTCCAAACGCTCATCTGTATACTCATGCTTCCCGGCTGACCACACCATAACCCTCTGTCTGCTTAGACTCCTGAAGGGATCCAATGGCAGTGCCTGCCCTGCCTATATTCCTCTTGTTAGGGAAAAAGGTAAAAATAGGGTCCCGGGTAATGTAATTGTCACTACTGACAATTATACCTGCTACTCCCCTGATAACTCTAAAGGCCCTTCTCTGGGCATCTTTGAGAAAGGTTTTTGTAAGAACAACGAGACTCTAGAAGCAGCCTTACTGACCAACCATTCCAGATACATGTACGACATACACTGGCTCTGTGGGGATGGGCGACTTAGGTCCAAACTCCCCATAACTTGGACTGGGCAATGCACTTTGGTAAAATTAGCAATGCAATTCAAAATCATGCCCTGGGATGACCCTAGTAGTCACAACCCTGAAATGTCCACTTCATTAACAATCAGAAGCAGAAGGAGCCTAGACCAACTACACTTTGGTTATGCTGAGGATCCCAACGTTTACATAGACTCCATAGGAGTTCCAAGGGGGGTCCCAGATGAATATAAAGCCCAAAATCAGATTTATGCAGGTTTCCGCTCTATCATCCCAACTATACAAACCAATTACAATGTAGACTGGATAAACTATATATACTACACCGAGCAAAGGTTCATCAATTTTAGCCGGGACGCTTTCCAGGGCATAGTTGAGGAACTGGGCCCCAATACAAGAATGACTCTCCAAAATAGACTGGCCATTGATATGATCCTAGCCGAGAAAGGTGGGGTTTGTGAGATGATAGGGGAAGAATGTTGTACTTATATCCCTCAAAACTCTGGAGATGATGGAAAAATTATGATAGCCCTCACAAAAATTAAAAAGCTGGCTCGGGAGGTGAAAGAAAATGCAGGGGTTGACACCTCTTTCTTCTCAGAATGGTTGGGAGGCTTCAAAGGATTTCTCCAACAGGCCTGCTTGGTGGTAGTAGGACTTCTAGTCATAGGATTAATAATTCTGTGTTGTGTGGTACCCATATATAGGAAAGCCGTAACCAATGCAACCGACCCCTCAGGTATTTTCCTTTATCAAGAAGAGATGTATATGAATGTAGGGGATATGGAACAATATACCCCGCCTGATCCTCTTGGCAAAACCCTCTATGACGCAATACAATCAAGAGAGTTAGTTTAGGGACAGATGGGAGAACTCCATGTGTTAACCAACATAGGGACCCAGCTGTCTGGGGGCGTCCCATAAGGGGGCAGTCTCTGAGGTAGCTGGGTGAAGAAATTCACCTCCCCTCTCCCCACACATGGACAGTCTCATAGGTCACCACGCCAAGGGAAGACTTAGTGTTTAGGGGGGATTGTCAAGGTAAATATTCATATACTGCTATGCTTTCATACATATGTATGCTTGGCTTCCATTTTGTGTGCTCTGCCACCATTTTTGTGAATATAAACAATAAGCTTTTCCCTTGTCGAGTATTATACCAGATATATGCAAGAACAGAGTTTGAGCTAAGAAGGCGCCAGCATCGACCCACACCTGTTTCCTCTGAAGAAATGTCACAACGGCAAAATGAGACCACAACAAGGAGTGTCATAACGACTGAACTTTATATGGAATATCATGTCTGCTGAACATCACATAGACATAGAATGCAGCCCACACGGCCATATTTCCTGCCGTTACATTTGCAGTCTGCTTGAATAAGACCTAACCAATCAGAGATGGAAGATGCTAGACATATACAGTTTGCCCACGCTTGCAGGTGTTAGCAATATACCGTTTTTCCCCTAACCCCACCCTGCCATCCTGTTTGCTACGTATGACATTGTATGACGTGTCTTTGACTATATAATCCCGTGTATGCTAATAAAGACAGGACATTGCTGAGATCGGTGCTACTAGTACCATTCTTGAGCGTGCTCTAAGTTTGAACCAGCCTTGTGTCTGACTCATTCTTGATTGGTCGACCCATGCTCATAATTTAATTTGGAGTGACTGGAGGACGAGTGTTTGACGAGACGACCCCATCAGCATCTTTCCAAAATTGTGGGTAAACAACTTTATTTCAAGCATATGATGCTTGTTTAAACTCACCTGTGGCAACTAACAGGTGTGGATTATATGAAAATCATACCTGAAACAAAATAAAAAGGAGAGAAGTTGACTTAATCTTTGCTTTGTGTGTTTGTGTGTGCCACACTAGGCATGGAGAACTGTTGTGAACACTTTTGATCTGGCTTCTGAGTTTGGGCTCTCTCTGGTGGTTGCTGCGGCAATAGAGCTAGTCTGGCTGACAGAAGTCGATCACAGTGGGGTACAACAAGGCTCTGTTTTGGGCCCTGTATTGTTCAACATCTTTATCAATGATTTAGATGAAGGAATTGAGGGTAAACTGATCAAATTTGCTGATTACACAAAGCTAGGAGGGGTAGCTAATACTAGAGAAGAGAGAGGATTCAAAAAGATATAAATAAACTGGAGCAGTGGGCAGCAACTAACAGAATGGATTTTAACAGGGAAAAATGCAAAGTACTACATCTGGGCAATAAAAATGAAAAAAGCATATACAAAATGGGAGGAATAGGGCTAAGTAACAGCACATGTGAAAAAGACTTGGGTATACTAATTGATCACAGACTGAACATGAGTCAACAGTGTGATGCAGCAGCAAAAAAGGTAAATGCAATTCTAGGATGTATCAACAGAAGCATACAGTCTAGATCACGTGAGGTCATTATTGCCCTCTACTCCTCTTTGGTCAGACCTCATCTGGAATACTGTGTCCAGTTTTGGGCACCACATTTTAAAAAAGACATCAACAAACTGGAGCAAGTTCAGAGAAGAGCCACCAGAATGGTGACCGGTCTGCAAACCATGTCCTATGAGGAACGGTTGCAGGATTTGGGAATGTTTAGCTTGCGAAAAAGAAGACTGAGAGGAGACTTAACAACTGTCTACAAATATCTCAAGGGCTGTCACATTGTAGAAGGATCATCTTTATTCTCATTTGCACAAGGAAAGACTAGAAGCAATGGGATGAAACTGAATGGGAGGAGACACAGATTAGATATTAGAAAAAACTTTTTGACAGTTAGGGTGATCAATGAGTGGAACAGGCTGCCACGAGAGGTGGTGAGTTCTCCTTCAATGGAAGTCTTCAAACAGAGTCTGGACAGACATCTGTCTGGGATGATTTAGAGAATCCTGCTTTGAGCAGGGGGTTGGACCAGATGGCCCAGGAGGTCCCTTCCAACTCTACTATTCTATGATTCTATACCTGAGGAGGATGATTGGAGATCAGGTGTTACTGACTGGAGGGATTAAAAGTGAGCAACCTTCCCTTAGCTGTTGCCGGTGATTTGTTTTTCTTCCTGAAGCCTTTTGGAAGTCAGCTTGCTCCCTGCTTTGTCCTGCATGTTTCAGATAAGTTTTGTCTGTTTAATCTGTGTTTTTTTTTTCCCTTGTTGGTTTCTCAGTTCTCTGCCTTGCTGGTGTGTAGTTCAGCCGGGTTCCCTGCTTGGACCCGTGCTGGACTCTTTTTTTCCTTTGCCACAGCTTATGTTAGTCTATTCACCTATTAAAAACAAAAGACTGGAAATGGTAATAATCTGGAAAATATTCTATCCAAATAATCAGAATAATAGAAAAATGGGCCAGCACAATCTAAAACACTATACTCAGGACAGTCGCATAAACACTAAGGACAGCACAGAAAAGAGAACAAAAATGACCGTATGTCCAGATAAATTAGTATTTTTAATAAAAATACTAATTTATCTGGACATATGGACATTTTTGTTCTCTTTTCTGTGCAGTCTATTCCCCTGTTGCTTCAGTATCTTTTGTTTTTGCGTCCAGTTCACACCAGAGTTTTGATTTAGTATGGGAGAGGTCATGTGGCCTCAGGATGTTTGCATATCAGACGTGTTGGAAGTTTTCTTAGGGTTCCTTTGGGGCTTTACTCAGGGGCAGTTTAGCTTTCCCCTTTCTCTCTTTAGGCTTAGTTAACTCTTTGGCTGTGTCGAGGCGTCTAGGGCATCGTAGGTACGTCCCACGGCTATTTCTAGTTGTGTTGTCAGTTTAGGGGTCTGCAATCCGCTGAGTTACCAACCTCTCTGGGTGTCTGGTTGCCTAGCCTATTTCTCGATAATCCTCCTCGGTTACCGAATCATAACAGAATCACCGGCCTTACTGTAGATTCTAGGGTACTTTAAAGAAGGAAAGAATAAAAAAAAAAATAAGGGTGTCAGAATTTCTTGTATATTTTTTCCTCTTTTTCTCTGGGGTCCGTAGGAGGAGTTTTTCTTCAATGGAGGCTAAGCATTTGTCTGATCGTGTTGAGTATCTCGCTGCTGAAGTTTGGAGAATTTCTACATATCTTGCTCAGTTGTCTACTGTAGAACCTAAGATCCCTATTCCTGATTTATTTTCTTGGGAACGGTCCAAATTTTTGAACTTTAAGAATAATTGTAAATTGTTTTTTGCCTTAAAACCTAATTCCTCGGGGAACTCGGTGCAGCAGGTTAAAATTGTCATCTCCCTGTTGCGCAGTGACCCTCAGGACTGGGCTTTTTCCCTGACACCTGGGGATCCTGTTTTGGCTAATGTAGATGCATTTTTTCAGTCTCTGGGGTTGTTGTATGATGAACCTAAAGATATTGGTCAAGCTGAGAAAACCTTATTGGCATTGAACCAGGGTCAGGAAGCGACAGAGTTATTATTGTCAGAAATTCTGAAAGTGGGCAGTCCTTACTAAATGGAACGATGATGCCCTAGTGGCTCTTTTTCAGAAGGGTCTTGCAGAAACCGTAAAAGATGTTATGGTGGGATTTCCTGTCCCCTCTGGTCTCAACTAGAGTTGAGCGATACTTTACGATATCCAAAAGTATCGGAATCGGAATGGTATCGCCGATACCCCAAAAATATCGGCGATACCCGATACCGATACCGGAAATCCAATGTAAGTCTATGGGAACAAAATATCGGAATTAAAAAAAGCCCATTCTTGCCTTGTTGGTTAATTGCACATGAAGGAAAACAACAAAGAGTAATGTAGAATGTATTGGGGGGGGTTGAGGAGACATTAAAGGCATAGATGTTTAACCCAATCAAATGGAATAGCATTAATATTTTTTTTTTTTAAAGATGTTCGGATTGACGAAGAAATTGACAATGTTGTTAACCTTTTTTCTATTTTGGCAAATATGTATATTTCACAACTTCCATGCTCTTCACCTTTTTAACTTTTGCCACACTTTCTCCTTCAGAATCTTCAGCAGCGTCATCTTTTTCATCAAATTATTCTTCATCTTCACCTTCTTTATCTTCTTTTTAAACTTATTCCTATTCATCTTTTTGTTAACATTACTCATATTGTTCTTATTAAACTATTATTCTTCTTCATCTTCCTCCTCTTCATCTTCTTCATCATATTCTTATTTGTGACAGAGATTCCTGTACTTGTAATCTTTAAAAGTATGAATATTTCATCCTTGCGTTCTTGCTGTCACAAAAGATTTAAATTACAACAGTATTTGTCCGTGTTCAGTTTAGCCTGCAGCAGCAGGCATTTTCCAGGGGCACCACGAGGAGGAACGGACTCACCCCCATACACTGCTTAGTCTTCTACTGCTTATAATTTAGAGCATATATTTAGCTCTTCATTTTGGTCTTATACTTCATGTTCTGCTTTTTGATCTTCTGCTTATTGTTCTTCAATCTCTTGTTCTGTATCTTGTAGTTTGTCTTAACCTTCTTTGTCCTGTTGGTGATCTTCTGGGTAATCTTTTATTTCTTCTTTGTGATGGTGTTCAGGCTGGTTGGCTTGATGCTCGTCGTCCTTGTGGTCGTCATCTTCTTCGGGGTGGTCATCAGGGTCGTCGTCTTCATTGTTGGAGATCCCGAGTGATTACCCAAAAAAACATTTCAAAAATCTTCAATTTGTAAATGTAGCTGAAGGTACAAGAAGGCTGACTAACTTCCGCGAACCAGCTGACGTTACTGGAACGCGGACGGGTATCAGATGGTATAAGAGACAATGGAAGTAACGAGGACCAGCTGACTGTGCTGGAACCCGGAGGGGCAGCAGAAGTAAAAGAGCCAATGGCACAACCGAGGACCAGCTGACGTTACTGGGACACGGTTACTAAGCAGGAGGTACCTGTGCTCCAAAGCACTACCAAGGACCAGCAGACGTTGCTGGAACTCGGATACCGAGATGGAGGCACCTAGGCCAAAGGCACTGCGGAGAACCAGTTGACGGTACTGGAACCCGGACGGGTACCAGAAGGTACAAGAGCCAATGCAAGTAACGAGGACCAGCTGACTGTGCTGGAACCCGGAGGGGCAGCAGAAGGAAAAGAGCCAATGGCACAACCGAGGACCAGCTGACGTTACTGGGACACGGTTACTAAGCAGGAGGTACCTGTGCTCCAAAGCACTACCAAAGACCAGCAGACGTTGCTGGAACTCGGATACCGAGATGGAGGCACCTAGGCCAAAGGCACTGCGGAGAACCAGTTGACGGTACTGGAACCCGGACGGGTAGCAGAAGGTACAAGAGCCAATGCAAGTAACGAGGACCAGCTGACTGTGCTGGAACCCGGAGGGGCAGCAGAAGGAAAAGAGCCAATGGCACAACCGAGGACACAGCTGACGTTACTTGGAACCCGGAGCGGGTACCAGAAGGCACCCCAGTGAATGGAACGAGGTACAGAAGGACCCAGAAATGTAGTACAGGCCGCAAGCCGTCCGCAGTTACCGAATCACACAGTCCTACAGTGGGTGCTTGTCCTATTGTCACAACGGAAACAGCCTTTATTTACATATCCCACAGCACACATAGGAATGACCTAAACTGCAGGCACCATAGAGTCGGCTAACCAGAATGCAACACGACAGGACAACTTATTGGAGGCTTATTGACGTTGACACTGCCAGGAAACAGCTGTCGTGCTGTAACCAGGCTGGGCAGGAGTCAGTACCCGTGCCAAGTACTTCCGAGCAACAACTGGCGGTGTTGGAGCCCAGGGATGAGAAGAGAACAGGGTGGAGGCAGCAGGACTTTTTGCCGTACACACAGCAGGGGAACAGCTGACATTACTGAACCCCAGTAACACAAGACCAAGTGTTGACTGTGCTAACAGCACTTCCAGGCAACAACTGGCGGTGTTGGAGCCCAGGGTCAAGGAGGATGTTTAAATACTAGATCAAGTATTTTCCTTGTTACGTGTCAATTTTAAATGTCTATACTCCAAAGAAGAGAAAGATAACCTTTACTAGCATAAGATGATGATTTCATTTAAAAAAATATATAGATAAATAAAGAATTGACAAACATAAACGCATACATTAACATGTTGAACAGCAATGCAAACCACAAAATAAATTAGTTAAGGAATCTGCTATACGGTTGTACATAAAAGCATACAAGTACATATCTGAATCCATTAATGATGGATAAGTAACAGTATGTACACCATTTTTATTGTATAGACAATGAATGTCTGACTTCAAAAAGCATCATCAGTTACAAGTTATCAAATTAAAATGTTACATTTGCTGAATAATGTCACTAAACAGTTTATAAAAATTAGACAATTACCATCAGGTAATACTCATAATATGTGCCAATAATCATTTTTCTTAACAAACATAACCTTTAAAAAGTGCATAGTGCATAGTGAAAATTGCTATTTATGCCTGACTGTGGACTTGCAAGCATGACAACGGATAGATAAGGTATATATAGATGAGACTGCATAGCCACAGATGGTGAATGGCGATGTAATACTGTACCACAATAAAGTGTGCGTCACTACTACCTAATTTTTTTTTTACATAGCTTTATAAACAGGGTACGTGCATGTATGCTTGCGCCTTTGTTTGGACGCACAGACTGCTTTCCTGCTGTGACGCGTTGGGTAGTGAACAGTTGTGTGCAGTGTTCACTGCAGTCTCTGCGGAATAAGCACACTTAGGCCTTATAACTTTTCAGACTTTCTTTATCAATCTACCAAGATGAAGAAGGCAGGGAGTAAGGCACGTGGTCGTGGACGTGGAGTTTCAGCAGGGAGAGGACGTGGGGATTCTGTGGCTGCTGCCGCCCCCAGTGACACAGCATCCACCAGTTTTCCCCGTGAACGTTCCTTTATGCGCACTTTTGTAGGAGGTCGGCGTAACCCCCTGCTGCGGGAAGAACAAATTGAAGCCGTTGTTGGTTGGATGTCAGCCAATTCATCGACTTCAATTGCTTCCACCTCCTCTCAGGACCACAGCACTGTTGAGCAACCATCTGTCTCTTCACCGCCTGCCAAATTGCCCAGGCAGTCAGACATTTCTGTACAGGAGCCAGCTGAGTCTCTGCTTCTGTTCTCAGAATCTGTTGGCTTGCAAACAGGGGCCCAGCCAAGCAGCATTCTGGAATGTGAAGAAGAGGGAGTATGCAGTGATGCGCAACAGCTGTGTCTCTCTGAATCTGAAGAGGCGGGTGAGACAGTGCCGATGGTCAGCACACCGCAGAACGCATCTGATGATGATGAGACTCAGGTGCCAGTTTATGTTGAGCATGGTGCTGGCCAGACCACCAACAGCAGCAGGTGTTGGAAGAGGGTAGTGGAGATGATGAGGTCCAAGACCCAACATGGCGTGAGGAACAGGAAGGTGGTGGGAGCAGCTCAGAGGAATAATAATAATAATATTTATTTATATAGCGCCATCATATTCCGCAGCGCTTTACAGTTTAGCAGTTTCAGAACAGAAGTCATAAGTAACAACGTTACAATACAATAATTAAAGCAAAATAAGTCGCCCCTGCTCGTGACAGCTTACAATCTACAATGAGGTGGGGGAGAACAAAGTATAGGTGTTTATATACAATGGTGCATTTACAATGATGGTCCAGCCATCTTAAGGGAGTGACGGATGGAGATAGTGAATGGGCTAGGGTGCTTCTAAGAGTCTCATTGTAGTGCTGAACAGCCAGATCAGGACAGGAAAAATAGGAGATTGGGGACAGTGATGAGTGTAGGGAATCTGAAAGTGTCTGAGGGTTAATGGCTTTTAGATATCTGAATGTGTGGTAGGTAGTAGTGCGCTGGGTGGTGGAGGATTTGTGAGCGTGAAGGAGAGAATGTTGTGGTCAGACAGTGGAAGCGGTGAGTTATTTAGGTGGGAGATTGAACAGAGGCGGACAAAGACCAGGTCAAGGGTGTTAGCATCCTTGTGTGTCTCAGAGGTTGAAAGCTGTGAGAGGCCTAGAGAAGTGGTTAGTGATAGAAGGAGATAGAGGAAGACATTGCCCCAACGGTACAAACAGGATGGAGAGTTAGGCTGCAGACTCGGTTGCCTGTAGCCTCCAGTTTGCCACCTGTTCGGAGCAGTTGTCTTCCAAAAGTCAAAACGTGCGCTCCCAGGACTTGCACTGCGTGGTCCTTTTTGGTCACACTTGTAGATGATATTTGCTATGTCAAATGCTAGCTGTGTAATCAAAAAGTAAAAAGAGGTAAAAGTGTCATTAACCTCAATACCACTAATATGTGGAAACATGTGCGGACAAAGCACGTAGTTGAGTTACAAAGACACACTGGAGATGTAAGCCAACCTACAGCAGCACCTACATCTTAAGGTCGTGTTGAAGCCTCTTCATCAAGCTCACACACAGCTGGTTCTGCTTCCTCACAGGATCGCCATGGAAGAACCTCGGTCACTGTTGTCCAGAGACAAAGTGTTATTTCACCCACAGCAGCAAGTTCCCTGTCATCCTCACACTCCAAGGCCACAAAACAGCCATCGGTAGCACAGGCATGGGATAAAAGACGGCCATACTCGGCAAACCATCCACGAGCACAGGCTCTGAATGCTGGCATTGCAAAACTGTGTCCCTTGAAATGCTGTCATTCAGGCTGGTGGAGACTGACACTTTCCGTAACTTAATATCATTGTCAGTCCCACAATACAATGTGCCAAGCACATTTCATTTCAGCAGGCAAGCCATCCCTGGTCAGCAAAAGCATGTTGATGGAAAAATTAAACATGCGCTACTAAACGCCGTCAGTAGCAAGGTCCACCTGACCACCGATGCGTGGAACAGTACCCATTATTATGATCTGCTACAAGCACTAAGGAAAGAAGGGAATTCTGTCCCTACAATAGAACTAAGCTGAATCCCTACGATGTAACGGGGAACCTGATCCTGCGACCAGACCCGCTAAAGTCCTCAGCTAGTCTGAACGAAGACCTATATTGCGAGGGAGGAATCCCTACAAGATCTAGGGACTGGGAGAAAAGGTGGACACCTCCTAACAGAAATTGTAGCAGTGATAATTAAACAGAAAACAAAATACTTAGAGATCCTAACATCAAGCAAAACTGACTGAGTAAGGCACCTAAGCACCCGGCTAGCTTAAGAGTAGATAATACAATGAAGTCCAGCAAAGCCAGAAGGGCGGATCCAGACTAAATAGGGAAAAAAGGTCATGTGACAAGCAAACTGAAACAAAACCTAACAAGAGGTTCTAACACCCATGGCCAGGGACGATACCTTTCCCTCACTGCCCATTGGTCAATGTTGGTGAGCCAGGTACTGATCTTGCGTTTGGCGCTGTACATGTTCTGCCAACTCCAAGGATTGCAGGAATCAAGTCTGTACACATTGACTCCTCCTCCTACTCCAGTTCCTCAGAATCATCGCTGCAGGACCCGTCACGGTCTACCTCCACATGGACCCGTGAACGCTAACCTGTTGCGACCGATATGAGCACAGCCGTGGCCAAACGTCAACAGGCCGTCCTGAAATTAATTTCCATGGGGAATGGAAGCCACACAGCGCAGGAGCTCTGGAATGCCATCAAGCAGGAGAGCGACGTGTGGTTTTTGTCAGCGAATCTCCAGCCAGGCTTGGTAGTGTGTGACAATGGCCGAAATCTGGTGGCAGCTCTGGGCCTTGGCAACCTCACTTCACATACCATGTCTGGCACATGTGCTCAACTTGGTCGTGCAGAGTTTTTTGAGGGACTATCCGGATCTTGATGCACTGCTCACAAGGTCCGCCTACAGTGCGCTCCCTTGCGACGTTCCAGCATGGCCAGATCGCTGATTGCAGCTCTGCAACGCTGATTTTGCCTTCCTGAACATCGCATCATATGTCATGTACCCACCAGCTGTAATTACACGTTACATATGTTGGAGCGGTTGTGTGAGCAGCAGCCAACAGTAATGGAGTATCAGCTGCATCAGGCGCAATCAACTCGCAATTTGCGCCGTTCACACTTCACCAGTACTGAGTGTGCCTCTATAATAATAATAATAATCTTTATTTATATAGCGCCAACATATTCCGCAGCGCTTTACAGTTTAACAGTTTCAGAACACAAGTCATAAGTAACAACGTTAACAATACAATAATTAAAGCAATATAAGCCGCCCCTGCTCGTGAGAGCTTACAATATACAATGAGGTGGGGATATACAAAGTACAGGTGTTTATATACAATGGTGTATTTACAATGATGGTCCAGCCATTTTGAGTGAGTGATGGATGGATGGAGATAGTGAATGGGCTACACACACAGACTTACACATAGAATGACTTTGATTAGTGAATGTGATAGGCCGCTGTGAACAAATGTTTTTTGAGTGAGCGCCTGAAACCATGCTAATTGCGGATAGTCCTAATTTCTTGGGGTAGAGCATTCCAGAGGATTGGCGCAGCACGGGAGAAGTCTTGGAGTCGGGAGTGGGAGGTACGGATTAGTGCAGAGGTTAGTCGAAGGTCGTTTGCAGAGCGCAGCAGTCGGTTAGGCCGATAGATAGAAATGAGGGAGGAGATGTAGGGGGTGCTGCACTGTGGAGAGCTTTGTGGGTGAGAACCAGTACTTTGAATCGGATACTATAATGAATGGGCAGACAGTGTAAGGACTGGCGAAGGACTCTATGAAGGACATCTGCCACGTTTTGCGTGCGTTTGATGAGTCAACGCGGATGGCGAGTGCAGATGATGCACTAGTCAGCCTGACTGTCCCCCTTATCTGCTTGCTTAAAAAAACACTGCAAGCACTAACGGATGAGGTTTGGGAAGAGGTGGAGGATGAGGAGTCACAAATTCCATCACCTTCTGGACAGTCAGCGCAATGTGGTTCCTCACAAAGGGCTGGGCAGGGCTCACTTTGTGAGGAGGAGTCAATGGAGGAGGAAGACATCGCTCCAGAGGGAGGTACACAACGCTGTAGTCAGTATGTATAGCGAGGGTGGGGTGATGCAGAGCAGGCAGAGATGACGCCTCTTGCAGGGGACAGCGTTTCTTGGCCAGTTGGGAGTCTGCAGCACATGGTTGATTTCATGCTGCAGTGCCTGAGAAACGACCGCCGCATCGCCCACATTCTCACCACGTCTGATTATTGGGTGTCCACCCTCCTAGACCCTCCTACCGGTACAAGTTACAAAGCCTCATCACACCGTTGAACCGTGAGCGTAAAATGCGGGAGTACCAAGACACACTGGTGCAATACATAATGTTCTCCATTCCAGCCGAGAGCACTGCTGCTGCTACTGCTTTACAAAGCAGCTCTGTGCGTCGAGGCAGTGGAGACAGCTCTGCAACAAGAGGGAGCACAAGCAGCGCCTCTGCACAGGGCAAGATGTTATGATTTGGTAGCTGAGGAGAGCAGGCAAAAAAGGCAATACACCAGAGAGGTTGGAATCTATGGGATTGCAGTACCCTGAATAACCACCACAACTAAAGGCAGCCGTGGAGCGTACCTACGTTGGTCCTAGACGCCTCGTCACAGCCTGAGAAGCTAACTACACCTAAAGATAGAAAGAGGAAAGCTATCTGGCCCGGAGCAGATCCCCAAAGAACATAGAAAGCCCCCAAACATGTAATGGCGGTTACACAAGAAGAAATACTGACACAGACACAAAATAGTATGAGCAAACGTTGGTGCCCAAACTTCCTAAATAGAAAAGGATAGGAAGGGCACTTACTGCAATCGAAAAAAACACTGAAAAGTACCAACTATACTAATTACAAAAACAGCTGAGATCACACGACCTCTACCACCTAAATTAGTTCTCTGGTGTAACAAAAAATAAACAGCAGCCACTGAAAAACTGGAAAAGGCAAATGAACAAACAACAGTGGCTGAACTAAACTGAGAGGAGCACGAGCCCCCCAAGGGGACCCGGCAGACCCCCACAGAAGTGCAGTACAAAATGCAAAAAACAAGCACAAAAAAATAAAATAAGACAATGTCTTATCTGTTAGCAAAACATGCAGGCACGAAACAGCAAGCTACAAAGTGTACAGGAATCAAAGATGAGACCAGAACAATTGATCACCGGCAACCGTGATGGGAGGGAACCTCCCTTATATAAGACCAGTCACTAACAACGGATCTCCAATCTTCACAATCTTCATTGGATAGTTCTGTACTGTTTGTAACCACCAGAGGGAGATTGTTCTCAGAATTCATTTTTAGCACATTCACAACAGCAAGACCAGTATGTTACAAATGTGGCGAAGTTTTGTGGCAGCGCCACCAATGTCTACACCATCCGAGACGGCTCCAGTCAGCAGGAGGCAACGTTTCCGTAAGATGGTGACAGACTACATGTCTTGCCCTCTCAGTGTATTCCCAGATGGCTCTTCCCCATTCAAGTTTTGGGTCTGTAAGCTGGATACATGGCCAGAGCTTAGCCAGTATGCATTGGAGGTGCTGGCTTGCCCTGCTGCCAGTGTATTATCGGAGCGCTTCTTTAGTGATGCAGGTGGTGTACTAACAGACCGTCGCATGCGACTATCCTCCGATAATGTAGACCGGATTCATTTTCTGAAAATGAACAAGTCATGGATCTGGCCTGAATTTGACTGTCCGGTTTCAGATTACATAACTGGTTGGCAACGTTATCCATGTCTCCTGTTATGTTCATCTTTCTACCACCTGAACTCTACTCCCTGGGCTACAACACTGCCAGTTGCTGCTCAGAAGTGTCGTGTCCACAGACCAATACACAAGCTATAGTGTTAGTGTGGTTCAGTAACGCCTGCTGTTCCCCTGCTGTGTGTCTGGCAAAAATTAATGCTGCTAACTCCAAATTAAACTTCAAACATCTCATACTAGGCCTCTGCCTACACCCTCCTTGACCCTGGGTTTCAACACCGCCAGTTGCTGGTCACAAGTGTTGGATGCACAGCTCAAAACAATCGCTGATGTGTTTGTGGGGTTCAGTAACGCCTGCTGTTCCCCTGCTGTTTGTCCGGCAAAAATTAATGCTAGCTAGATACACATGTTGAATAAAACATTACATGTTAAAGTGGCTACTGCTACACATAGATAAGAGGCTACACCCTTAGTTCTAAGCTGTAAACAAGTGAAACGTCACCTTTAAAACCATAAAATTATTAGTCTTTGTCACAAATCTGTAACAAAATAATTGTGACCTATTACTGCAGATATCCACATGTTGAACACAAATGCTAACACAAAAGCCTACCTATGCTATAGGGTACTGATGGTGAACCTTCTCACTACATAACTTAGACAAATCAAACTCACAGCATGCCTCAAATGCTGCAATGTTGGAAGTGCATAATTTGGTTAGAACTTTGACAACACCTGCAGTGCGAAGGTTAGCCTTCAGTGTTCTTGGCTTTTACATAAAAGCATACAAGTAAATATAATAATCCATTGCTGATTAAGGGACGTGATGTACACCTGTAATATTGTGCAAACAATTGATGTAGGACTAGTCCTCTTCAACATTACTTATATTTGTGTCATTAGAAAAAATACATATTTAATTACAAATTTAACAACCCATATCATAAAGGTCCATCATGTAAACATGAGAATTGGTAACAAAAATCATGAATTACCTTGTTAAAGTCAATAGTGCGTAGTCACAATAGCAATATATATACCTGAAAGTGGTGCTGAAACAACGACAACTGATAGAAAAGGTGAATGATATCTACTTATCAGACTGAATAGCGACACATGTACAATGTCGATATAATACTGTAGCTTAACAAAAAGGCTGTTTGCAACCAATGTATTGTATACGGATGGAAGCGCGTCACACTAATAGATTTTAGTTATTTGAAATAGAATGTAGCAGCACCAATTAGAGAACAATGTCAAGGATGAGGCAGTGAGACACGCTCAGCAGAGTACAAGCAGCAGTGGTTGAAGAACTAACTGGAGCGGGATCTGCACTCCAACTATGAAAACCTCAGACTACAGTGAAAACTGCACACAACTGTTCAGTATCTGTGAAAGGCCCGTTTGTGTACTTCTATATTGTTTGCAACCAATGTATTGGATAATGATGGAAGCACGTCACACTAATACATTTGATTATTTTGAAATATAATGTAGCAGCAAAAATTAGAGAAAAATGTCAAAGATGAGACAGTGAGACACGCTCAGCAGAGTACAAGCAGCGGTGGTTGAAGAAATAACTGGAGCGGGATCTGCACTCCAATAATGAAAACCTCAGATTACAGTGAAAACTGCACACAACTGTTCAGTATCTGTGAAAGGCCCGTTTGTGTACTTCTATATTGTTTGCAACCAATGTATTGTATACGGATGGAAGCACGTCACACTAATAGATTTTTTTATTTTTAAATATAATGTAGCAGCAATAATTAGAGAAAAATGTCAAGGATGAGACAGTGAGACACGCTCAGCAGAGTACAAGCAGCAGTGTTTGAAGAACTAACAGGAGCGTGATCTGCACTCAAAAAAAAAAAAACCTCACAGACTAGAGTGAACACTGCACACAACTGTTCACTATCTCTGAAAGCCTCCTTTGTGGGCTTCTATACTGTTTGCAACCAATGTATTGTATACGGATGGAAGCACGTCACACTAATAGATTTGTTTTTTTAAAAAAAGAGAATGTAGCACCACCAATATAGAAAAATGTCAAGGATGAGGCAGTGAGACACGCTCAGCAGAGTACAAGCAGCAGTGGTTGAAGAACTAAGTGGAGCGTGATCTGCACTCTAAAAAAAAAATACCTCACAGACTACAGTGAACACTGTACACAACTGTTCACTATCTGTGAAAGGCTCCTTTATGTAATTCTATAGTGTTTGCAACCAATGTATTGGATACGGATGGAAGCACGTCACACTATAATTTCAATTGAATGGAGCAGCAAGAATTACAGTAAAGAAAAAAAAAAGAGTCTGTGAGTGACACGTGCAGATGCCTACAAACAGCGTTGGATGCAGAGCAAACAGCAGCGTCACCTGCACTCACACACACACACCTTGCAGAGCTGTTAAAACAACACTGCAAGGCAAAAGGAAGCTTTACACAGCGGTTGGTAAACTAGCCTGCCTAGAGCACAGTACACAAAATCGCAATCTCTAACTGTCCCTCAGAGTCAGCAGAGCAGCGTTCTGTCCCTAACTGAATTCACAGCACAGTGACGCTAAAATGGCGGCGGCGCCTTTTATAGTGCATTCTGACATCATTTCAGCATCCAATCACAGCCATGCCATTAGTTAACATGACCGCAGCAGTACAGGATGTGCCCACACTTCTTAGGATTCCTCATTGGCTGACTAAAATCACATTGCCTCTCAAAGAATTATGGGAACTTCCGATTCCGGTATACGATATATGGAAAAAATCGGAACTAAGTATCGGAATTCCGATACAGCGAATATCGGCCGATACCCGATACTTGCGGTATCGGAATGCTCAACTCTAGTCTCAACGACTCTATGTCATTAGCCATTCAAATTGACAGATGTTTACGTGAACGTAAAACTATGCGAGAGACGGTGTTGCCTTTCGAGCAAACCTCTGAGCCCATGCAGTGTGATAGGGTTGTTTCTAGGGCTCAATGTCAAGAATTTAGAAGGCGTAATAAGTTGTGCTTCTTTTGTGGGGACGCCTCTCATACTATTTACGTGTGCCTTAAGCGGGAAAAACGTTTTGCTCACTCATTTGTTTTGGGCAATGTACAGCCTAAATACCTCTTGACTAGTGTTGAGCGATACGATACTGCAAATATCGGGTATCGGCCAATATTGGCTGTATCGGAATTCCGATTCCGAGTACCGATATTTTCGTCATATCGGATACCGGAATCGGAATTGTCACTGTCACTGTCAGTGTCCGTCGGTCGGGTCTGTCAGGAGTCAGCGGCACTTACCCGGCAGAAGATCTCCGGCGGTCACATCCCGGACTACTTCATGGCCGCCATCCTCTTCTCCCCGGCGGTCACATACAGTTTCTCGCGATAACTGCAGTGACTGCTGGGTAATCGCGGCCGTAAAGCAGTCCGATGACGTCACCGCCGGGGAAGCAGGTAATCAGCTGTGCTGCGCCGGGATGACAGGCTCTGCCTGTCATTCCGATGTAGCAGAGCTGGATCGTCGTGGGACTGTCGTTATGGACTGCGTGTGACAGGTGGTATACTGTTGGTTTGGTTTTTTTTCTTTTTTTACAGGAGATCGATGGCGTCGCAGGAATGAGAGAGTAATAAAAAAAATGAAAACTGTGTTGTCTCTTTTATTTCATTAAAAGACTTTTTTCTTGCTTTGTCTTTTTTTTATACATTTAATAACTTTGGGATTAATAATGGATCGGTGTCTTATTGACGCCTATCCATTATTAACCGGGCTTATTGTCACCGTGCAATCAACGGTGACATTAACCCCTTATTACCCCACTTGCCACCGCTACAGGGCAGTGGGAAGAGCTGGGTAAAGTGCCACAATTGGCACATCTTTTGATGCGCCAAATGTGGGGCTGCTGTAGCCTGGTATTATCAGTCTGTTAGGGCCAAAATCCATGGGCCTTGACAGTCTTTTAATACCAGGCCGCAGCAGTCTGCATTTTACTTGGCTGGTTAACAAAAATAGGGGGACCCCTACGCCGTTTTTTTTCGAGGGGATCCCCTATTTTTGTTAACCAGCCAAGCTAAGCAGACTGCTGTGGCCTGGTATTATCAGGCTTGCAAGGTCCATGGATATTGGATCCTTACCAGCCTGAAAAACCAGGCCTCAGCGGTCTGCTTCATCTGGCTGGTTAACAAAAATAGGGGGGACCCCACGCCAATTTTTTTCGAGGGGATCCCCTATTTTTGTTAATCAGCCAAGATATGCAGACTGCTGTGGCCTGGTATTATCAGGCTGGCAAGGTCCATGGATCTTGGCTCCTTAACAGCCTGAAAATCCAGGCCTCAGCGGTCTGCTTCATCTGGCTGGTTAACAAAAATAGGGGGGACCCCACGCCATTTTTTTTTCGAAGGGAACCCCTATTTTTGTTAATCAGTTCCCTCTGACGTCACTGATGGTGTCCCTGGCTGACTTGAAGTGAAAGTGGAAAGCAATCAATTAAGCTTTCCACTTCCTCTCCTGTCAGCCAGGAGAGGAGCTCATTCATTTGGGGGTTTACTGTGAGGCTGCAGCATTAGCTGCGGTCCCTGCAGTAAACATTAACCCTTTCTGAAGGATTACACCGTGGGACCTGACTGTGCATCGGATTGGTAAGAATAATTTTGCTTTATTATTTTATTTTTATTACAGGAAATGGTTTTAGCAGGTAAATAAAATATGGTCAAAAACTGTGTGATTATTTCATTAAACTTCTTTTTTATTAAAGTGTGTGTGTTTGATTTTTCTTTCATACAATAGGATTAATAATTGATAGTTGTCTAATTGACAGCTCTCAATTATTAACCTGGCTTAAAGTGACCTTTCAATTGCAAGGTCATTTTAACCCCTTATTAACCCATTCGCCACCGCTACAGGGCAATGGGAATAGACGGGCAAAGTGCCAGAAAGGGCAAATCTAATTAGAGATTTGCCCTTTCTGGGGTGTCTGGGGGCAGATGTTAAGTAACCGGGGGGGGCAAAAAAAATGGTCCCTCTCTGGGCTATTATTATCTGCCCCCACTCACTGGCTTTGTCTGTCTGGTTGCGAAAATAGGGCGGGAGCCCACGCATTTTTTTTCAGCAATTTTACACCTCATATATATATACATGTCATTGAATTTGTGACACATATATATATATATTTATATTTATAGTTCATACACTTCTACATAGTATAATAGCCGCTAATTCAATTGCCGGCTTTTGTGAAAATGCAGAACCCGACATGAAATGACACTTGGTGTACATAGGGTTAACCATGTCTTTTCATGTAGTTTGATATCTGATTTGCACAAACAATTACATGAGTGTAAGTGTGCAAAATTTCACACCTGTAGGGGTTAATTAAAGGTGTAAATTCGTAGCAAAAAAGTCCGTTTTTTTTACAACGAATTTACACCTTTAATTAACCCCTACAGGTGTGAAATTTTGCACACATAGACTGATGTAATTGTTTGTGCAAATCAGATAGCAAAGGACATGAAAAGACATGGTTAACCCTATGTACACCAAGTGTCATTTCATGTCGGGTGCTTCTGTCTTTTCACAGAAGCCGACTTTACCCGGCAATTGAATCAGAGGATATTTTACTATGTAGAAGTGTATAAACTATACATATATGTATATACATATATATGTCACAATGACATGTATATATATATATATATGTATTCTATGTGTGTATATTTAGTGTTTACAAGGAAAGAAAGAGGTTTTTTTAGTTGCGATATTTTGTTCCCATAGACTTACATGGGACTTCCGGTATCGGTATCGGGTATCGCCGATATTTTAATGGTATCGGCGATACCATTCCGATTCCGATACTTTTGGATATCGGAAAGTATCGCTCAACACTACTCTTGACGGTTACCTTGATCTGCTCCTTATCTTCATTTTCTGCTCAGGCCTTTGTTGATTCAGGAGCAGCTTTGAACCTGATGGATTTTGACTTTGCAAAACGTTGTGGTTTTCCCATGGTACCCCTGTGGAGCCCTATTCCTTTGGGGGATATTGATGCTACCCCTTTAGCGGAGAATAAACCCCAGTTTTGGACTCAGGTTATAATGCGGGTAGCCCCAGACCAACAAGAGAATTGTACATTTTTGGTGTTACGTAATTTACATGACATTATTGTACTGGGTTTTCCTTGGTTGCAGACTTGTAATCCTGTTCTGGATTGGAAGTCTGTGTCTGTGGTTAGTTGGGGCTGTCAATGTGTCCGTGGTGACACTCCTGTTTTCTCTACCTCTCCCCAGTCTCAGGAGGTCCCTGACTATTTGGCTGATTTCTCTGATGTGTTTAGTGAGAGTAAGTCTGCGTCCTTGCCTCCTCACAGGAGTTATGATTGCGCGATCGAGTTAGTGCCCGGTTGTAAATTTCCCAAGGGTCGGCTCTTCAATTTTTCTGTACCTGAACATGATGCTGTGCGATCTTATAACAAATATTCATTGGAGAAGGGCCATATCAGACCGTCCTCTTCAACTTTAGGTGCCGGCTTATTCTTTGTGGCCAAGGATAGCTCATTGAGGCCATGTATTGACTATCGTCTCCTTAATAAAATCACTGTTAAATATCAGTTTCCGTTACCCCTGATTTCCAACTTGTTCTACAGGGTGAAATGTGCTAGTTGGTTTACCAAGCTTGACCTTAGGGGGCATATAATCTTATTTGCATTAAGCACGGTGATGAATGAAAGACGGCGTTTAATACTCCTGAGGGGCATTTTGAGTACCTAGTGATGCCTTTTGGGCTCACTAATGCCCCTTCCGTCTTCCAATCTTTCATGAACGATATTTTCCGGGATTTTGTGGACAAGTTTTTGATCGTTTATTTGGACGATATTTTGATTTTTTACAATGACTGGGATTCTCATGTGGAAAATGTTCGGACTGTATTCCGGATTTTGAAAGAAAATGCTTTGTATGTTAAGGAACCAAAATGTCTCTTTGGCGTACAAAAAATTTTGTTTTTGGGATTTATTTTGTCTCCGTCCGCTATTGAAATGGACCCGGTCAAGGCTCAGGCCATTTATGATTGGGTTCAGCCCACTTCCTTGAAGGCTCTTCAGAAATTTTTAGGTTTTGCTAATTTTTACCGTAAATTCATAAGTAATTTTTCTGGTATTGTGAAACCACTGACGGATTTGACCAAAAAGGGTGCTGATGTGGTGAATTGGTCTCCAGAGGCAGTTTTGGCGTTTCAGGAGCTTAAGCGGAGATTCACTTTTGCTCCTGCTCTACGGCAACCTGATGTTTCTCTCCCATTTCAGGTGGACATAGATGCTACTGAGATTGGTGCAGGAGCCGTTTTGTCTCAAAGAGATCCGGTAACCTCTAAGATTAACCCTTGAGCCTTTTTTTCTCAAAAATTTTCCCCATCTGAACGTAATTATGATGTGGGGAATGGGGAATTATTGGCTATGAAGTGGGCGTTTGAAGAGTGGAGACATTTGTTGGAGGGAGCCAAACATCAAGTTGTGGTCCTTACCGACCACAAAAACTTGATCTATCTCGAATCAGCCAAGCGATTGAATCCTAGACAGGCTAGGTGGGCCTTGTGTTTCACGTGTTTTAATTTTGTGGTCTCCTCTCCTTTCTTCCGGGCACTAAGAATGTTAAGGCGGATGCCCTCTCTTGGAGTTTCTTGGTGGATTCTCTTGAGGTGACTGAGCCTACTACCATTTTGAATGAGGGTGCGGTTCTTTCCGCTATCTCACCTGATTTGAGACTTGCCCTGGAGGAATTTCAGGAGGATAAACCTGAACGATGCCCTATGGGGAAATTGTATGTCCCCGACCAATGGAGGAGGAAAGTAATGTCTGTAATTCATTGCTCCACTTTGGCTGGTCAACCTGGTATTTCTGGTACCAGTGTTTGGTGAGTCAGTCTTTATGGTGGCATGCTTTATCTCGTGATGTCAGGAATTTTGTGCAGTCCTGTGGGACTTGTTCTCGGTCCAAACCCTGTTCTCGCTCTAGTGGATTGTTAGTGCCACTTCCGGTGCCAGGAGGCCATGGACACATATCTCAATGGATTTTATTTCCGACCTCCCTGTTTTCTCTGAGAATGACTGTTATCTGGGTGATCTGTGATAGATTTTCCAAGATGGTCCATCTTGTACCACTGCCGAAGTTGCCATCCTCTTCCGAGTTGGTGTCCTTGTTTTTTCAGCAGGCGGTTTGTTTCCACGGCATTCCGGAGAACATTGTGTCTGACAGAGGAGTCCAGTTTGTTTCCAGATTTTGGAGAGCCTTTTGTTCTAAACAGGGAATTCAGTTGTCCTTCTCCTCTACGTTTCACCCTCAGACCAATGGGCAGACTGAGAGAGCAAACCAGACTTTGGAAACTTATCTGAGATGTTTTGTGTCTGCTGATCAAGATAACTAGGTCTCTTTTTTGCCCTTGGCTGAATTTGCTCTAAATAATAGGGCTAGTTCTGCCACTTTGATGTCCCCTTTTTTCTGCAACTTCGGGTTTCATCCTCGGTTTTCCTCAGGGCAGGTGGAGGCCTCTGCCTGTCCAGGTGTTGATTCCGTGGTAGAGAGGATGCAGCAGATTTGGAATCAAGTAGTGGATAAGTTGTCTCTCTCTCAGGAGAAGGCCAAATGGTTTGCCATCTGGCATAGGACTGATGGCCCCCGGTTTAAAGTAGGTTACATGGTTTGGTTGTCCTCAAAAAATATTCCTATGAAGGTTGCGTCTCCAAAATTTAAGCCAAGTTTCATTGGACCTTATAAGATTTTGAAAACTCTTAATCCCATTTCTTTCCGTTTCGCTCTTCCAGGAACGTTTAAGATTCACAACGTCTTCCATAAATCTTTGTTGAAAAGGTTTGTGGAGCCAGTAGTTCCCATGGCTGTTCCCCTTGATCCTGTATTGGTTAAGGGCAATCTGGAGTATGAAGTAGAGAAAGTATTGGATTCTCGTCTGGCTAGACGGGGACTCCAGTACTTGGTCAAATTGAAGGGTTATGGTTAGGAGGATAATTCTTGGGTGTTTGCTTCTGACATTCATGCCAAGAGATTGGTTCGTGCCTTTCACAGGGCCCATCCTGATCGGCCGGGTGGCTTGGATGAGGGTTCGGTGACCCCTCCTCAAGGGGGGGTACTGTTGTCAACACTTTTGATCTGGCTTCTGAGTTTGGGCTCCCTCTGGTGGTTGCTGCAGGTAATGGAGCTGGTCTGGCTGACAGAAGTCGATCACCAAAAAAGGATGATTGGAGATCAGGTGTTACTGACTGGAGGGATTAAAAGTGAGCACCTTCCTTTAGCTGTTGCTGGTGATTTGTTTTTCTGCCTGAAGCCTTTTGGAAGTCAGCTTGCTCCCTGCTTTGTCCTGCATCTTTCAGATAAGTTTTGTCTGTTTAATCTGTGTTTTTTTTCTCCCCTTGTTGCTTTCTCAGTTCTCTGCCTTGCTGGTGTATAGTTCAGTCGGGTTCCCTGCTGGGACCCGTGCTGGACTCTATTTTCCTTTGCCACAGCTTATGTCAGTCCATTCCCCTGTTTTTTCAGTATCTGTTGTTTTTGCATCCAGTTCACACCAGAATTCTGATTTAGTGGGGGAGAGGTCATATGGCCTCAGGATTGTGCATATCAGACGTGTTGGAATTTTCTTAGGGTTTTCTGCGGGATTCCTGTCCTGTTCTATCCAGACAGTTTGGGCCCCAGCATTTGCTTGCTCTATTTTCTGCCTGTGTTTGTACTTCATCTGTCTCACCGCCAATATATGTTTGGGGGCTATCTATTCCTTTGGGGCTCTACTCCGGGCAGTTTAGCTTTCCCCTTTCTCTCTTTAGGCTTAGTTAACTCTTTGGCTGTGTCGAGGCATCTAGGGCATCATAGGTACGTCCCACGGCTATTTCTAGTTGTGTTGTCAGTTTAGGGGTCTGCAATCCACTAAGTTACCAACCTCTCTGGGTGTCTAGTTGCCTAGCCTATTTCTCGATAATCCTCCTCGGTTACCGAATCATAACAGAGAATAGAATGAGGAGAAGAGGACTGTCTGAGGACTTGATAACCAAAATTGTTAAAAAATATCAACAATCTCAAGGTTACAAGTCCATCTCCAGAGATCTTGATGTTATTTTGTCCCTGCTACGTAACATAATCGTAATGCTGCTAGCTAGTTTACATGTACAAGCGCCCTATCTACATTAGTTATAAAATAATCAAGACGTTTGCAATCCATGGCCCTGTAGGTAATCTCCCTGGACGTGAACAGCAGAAAAAAAATTCTGGAAGGTTGCACCGCAGAATAGTCTGGATGGTGGATAAGCAGTCTCAATCAAATTCCAAAAAAATTCAAGCTGTCCTGAAGGCTCAGGGTGCATCTGTCTAAGAGGTAGCTATCAGTCAATATTTGAATGAAATGAACAAATGAACCACTATGGCAGGAGACCTGGGAGGACCCCATTGCTGACACATAGAAATTAAAAAGCTAGACTGCAGATTGTCAAAATGTGCATGAGTTCTGACGTGGCCAACAATGAGTCAGATCTAAATCCCATTGAACACCTGTGAAGAGATCTTAAAATTGCTGTTGTGAGAAGAGGCCTTCAAATATGAGAGACCAGAAGCAGTTTGTAAAAGAAAAGTGGTTCAAAATTCGAGTTGAGAGGTGTAAGGGTATGTGCACACATTGCGGATTTGTGTGCAGATTTTTCTGAGCAGAATCTGCAGGTAAAATGACCTGCGCTTTACTTGCGGATTCATTGTGGATTCATTGCAGATTTTCTGTGTTTTTTGTGCGGATTTGCCATGCGTTTTTACAACTGGGATTCCTATAATGGAATAGGTGTAAAAATGCTGCGGAATCCGCACAAAGAATTGACATGCTGCGGAAAATAAACCGCTGCGTTTCCGCACGGAATTTTCCGCAGCATGTTCACAGCGTTTTTTTTTTCCATAGGATAACATGGTACTGTTCAAAACACAAATTAATATAGGAAAAATCATAAAGTATGTGTACATATATTCCCTTTAAAATTTCAGATTTTTATTTCAAATATCATAAAAAACACCAACCCAGTCACCGGTATAAATATATCTATTTATACCAATAGAACTATACTGTCAGATACCCTACAATAATCCTTTTCTGTTTCCTACCTTTCCGTGGAGGTTGGCACCCTAAAAGTAACGATATGGCGCCCCCACTCAATGTAGGCTCTCCCTCACTCCCCTATTAATCCCTCCTATTCAGGTGGGAAAACAATGTATAATTAGTCAGAGATGAAGGGAGTCTTGGAACTAGAAAATATCTGGCAGTATTATTAATAACACAATAACCTAAATAATGTAATAATAAAGCCCATTAATATAGTAACATAAATGCACAGGACCAATAATGTCTAATGGTCTCTTAATCAATGGTCACAATCTATTTAACTGTGCATAAAAATAGATTTTGTGAGACATTTGCCTAGATATTATCAGATAATCAGGAAACAAACGATATATGCCTCAATGCTCCAAATATAACAAAGTAATATTAAACAGTCATAAGATCTCTCAGAGTATGGTTACTCAAATTAGATAGAAGCAAAATGGGACTTAGCATGAGATAGGTGAAACCCCGACGCGTTTCCCCGTTGGTGACACGGTTCCTCAGGAGTAGACATGATGCCAGATGCCATAGAGATGATGACATGACAGGCACCAAAATGAATGGACTTAAATAACCACCGCCGATGAACGCCAAAAATAGGCTCCGCCCCTCACAATCAAGGGCGGAACATAACCGGGTCATACGCCATGCTGTAATAAAGATAATCAGTACCTTATTATGCACCCTGCAGATAACATGTTGCGCTTTCCTTTTCCCGCTCGGCCGGAAGTGTCAGATGCACCACAATGCCCTGCGAAATGACCACTTCCGCCGCTTCGTTCCGGAAAGGCTGTGCGTTCCAGATCGTGGAGCACACAGTATTAAGGAAATGAACATAATACCACTCATTATTAGAGTTGAGCGATACTTTCCGATATCCTAAAGTATCGGAATCGGAATGGTATCGCCGATATCACTAAAATATCGGCGATACCCGATATCGATACCGGAAGTCCCATGTAAGTCTATGGGAACAAAATATCGAAATTAAAAAAAACCCATTCTTGCCTTGTTGGTTAATTGTACATGAAGGAAAACAAGAAAGAGTAATGTAGAATGTATTGTGGAAGGTTGAGGAGACATTAAAGGCATAGATGTTTAACCCAATCAAATGGAATAGCATAAATATTTTTTTTTTAAAGATGTTCGGATTGACGAAGAAATTGACAATGTTAACGTTTTTTATATTTTGGCAAATATGTATATTACACAACTTCCATGCTCTTCATCTTCACCTTTTTAACTTTTCACACACTTTCTCCTTCATAATCTTCTGCAGCATCATCTTTTTCATCAAATTATTCTTCATCTTCACCTTCTTTATCTTCTTCTTAAACTTCTTGCTATTCATCTTTGTTAACATTACTCATATTCTTCTTATTAAACTATTATTCTTATTCATATTCTGCTTCATCTTCTTCATCATATTCTTATTTGTGACAGAGAATCCTGTACTTGTAATCTGTCAAAGTATGAATTTTTCATCCTTCCGTTCTTGCTGTCACAAAAGATTTAAATTACAACAGTATTTGTCCGTGTTCAGTTTAGCCTGCAGCAGCAGGCATTTTCCAGGGCACCACGAGGAGGAACGGACTCACCCCCATACACTGCTTAGTCTTCTTCTGCTTAGAATTTAGAGCATATATTTTGCTCTTCATTTTGGTCTTATACTTCATGTTCTTCTGCTTTTAGATCTTCTGCTTATTGTTCTTGTGTCTCTTGTTCCGTATCTTGTATTTGTAGCACAATCTTGTACCAGCTGATGTTACTGGGACACGGTTACTAAGCAGGAGGTACCTGTGCTCCAAAGCACTACCAAGGACCAGCAGACGTTGCTGGAACTCGGATACCAAGATGGAGGCACCTAGGCCAAAGGCACTGCGGAGAACCAGCTGACGGTACTGGAACCCGGAGGGGCAGCAGAAGGAAAAGAGCCAATGGCACAACCGAGGACCAGCTGACGTTACTGGGACACGGTTACTAAGCAGGAGGTACCTGTGCTCCAAAGCACTACCAAGGACCAGCAGACGTTGCTGGAACTCGGATACCAAGATGGAGGCACCTAGGCCAAAGGCACTGCGGAGAACCAGCTGACGTACTGGAACCCGGAGGGCAGCAGAAGGAAAAGAGCCAATGGCACAACCGAGGACCAGCTGACGTTACTGGGACACGGTTACTAAGCAGGAGGTACCTGTGCTCCAAAGCACTACCAAGGACCAGCAGACGTTGCTGGAACTCGGATACCAAGATGGAGGCACCTAGGCCAAAGGCACTGCGGAGAACCAGCTGACGGTACTGGAACCCGGAGGGGCAGCAGAAGGAAAAGAGCCAATGGCACAACCGAGGACCAGCTGACGTTACTGAACCCCAGTAACACAGGAGCAAGTGTTGACTGTGCTAACAGCACTTCCGAGCAACAACTGGCGGTGTTGGAGCCCAGGGTCAAGGAGGATGTTTAAATACTAGATAAAGTAATTTCCTTGTTACCTGTCAATTTTAAATGTCTATACTTCAAACAAGAGAAAGATAACCTTTACTACCATAAGATGATGATTTCATTTAAACTAATATCTAGATAAATAAAGAATTGACAAACATAAACACATACATTAACATGTTGAACAGCAATGCAAACCACAAAATAAATTAGTTAAGGAATCTGCTATACGGTTGTACATAAAAGCATACAAGTACATATCTGAATCCATTAATGATGGATAAGTAACAGTATGTACACCATTTTATTGTATAGACAATGAATGTCTGACTTCAAAACATCATCAGCATTACAAGTTATCTGTGACATTACTAAAATGTTACATTTGCGAAAAATTCACAAACATTTAACAAAATTATAAAATTTTCCCATCATGAAATAACCAAATAAGGCAAAAAATCATGTTTATTTAAAAAACCCAAAACCTTTTAAAAAGTCATAGTGCATAGTAAAAATTGCTTTTTTAGCCGACTGTCGACTTCAACAACAACGGATAGATAAGGTATATATGATAGCTGCATACCCACAGGGTGAATGCGAGAAACGTCCTCAATAAAGTTGCGTCACTACTACAAAATTTTTTTTTATATAGTTTATAAACAGGGTACGGGGGATTATGTGCGCCGTTTTGACGCACAACCCCCTCCGCTGAGACCGTTGGGGTATAACAGTTTGTCAGTGTTCACTGACCCCTGAGTTTTTCCCTTTTGGGGAGTGCAGATCACGCCCAGTTATTCTTAAAACCACTGCTGGTTTATCTGCTGAGCGGGTCACGGGCAATCCTTGAAATTTTCCTAATTTTGCGCTCCCCCTTTTATTACAAATAAAAAATCTATAGTTGACCCCCCACCGTTACAATACATTGGTGCAAACACTAAAAGAAAACCAAAGGGCCTTTCCAACTATGAACAGTTTTTCAGTGCACTGCAGTCTCGCGAATAACCACACTTACCTTAAAACTTTTCGACTTTCTTTTCAATCACCAAGAGAAGAACGGGGAGAAAGGCACGGGTCGGGGATTTCTTCAGGGAGAGGACGTGGGGATTCTGTGGGGTGCGGGCCCCCCCTACACAGCATCCCCCTTTTTTCCCCGGCCGTGAGCGTCCTTTGCCCTTTTGAGGACCGAAAAAATTAAAAAAAAATTTTTTAAAAAAAAAAAAAATAAAAAAAAAAAATTTTAAAAAAAAAAAAAAATTTTAAAAAAAAAAAAAATATTTTTTTTAAAATTTTAAAAAAAAAAAAAAATTTGTAAAAAAAAAAAAAAAAAAAAAAAATTTTCCCTTAAAAAAGAAAAAAAAAAAAAAAAAAAAAAATTATGAAAAAAAAAAATATTTTTAATTTAAAAAAAAAAAAAAAAAAAAAAAAAAAAAAAAAAAATAAAAAAAAAAAAAAATAAAAAAAAAATAAAAAAAAAAAAAAAAAAAAAAAAAATTTAAAAAAAAAAAAAA
>JARQOD010000007.1:44206451-44260404 GCA_033576555.1 Oophaga sylvatica
TTCCCCCACTTGCTTCAGCCCTGTGAAGCAGAAGGGTTAAAAACTTTTTAATGGGTTTTTGAGTACCTTGGGGGTGCAGTTTTTAGAATAGTGTTCTTTTGGGTATTTTCTCTATATAGACCCCTCAAAGTGATTTCAAATTGAGGTGGCCCAAAAAAAAATGGCTTTGAAATTTTGTTGAAAAGGGGAAAATCGCTGGTAAATTTTAACCCTTTTAATTTCTAAAAAAAAAAAATTTTTGATTCCCAAAATTGTGCGAGTAAATAAAATGTGGGAAATGTATTTTTAAACTTTTTTTTTGGACATATTTCTTTTTTAAGGGAATAAAATTCAATTTGAAAATTGCAAAATTTAAAATTTTTCGCCATTTTTGCTTTTTTTCAAAAAAAAAAGCAAGTTTTTTTCGAAGAAATTTTACCAATAACGTAAGACAATATGTCACGAGAAAAAAATTTCCGAATCGCGCAGATCCTTAAGCGTTCCGGGTTTTAAAACCTATAAAAAGCAGGGGTCAAATTGTAAAAATTGGCCCTGTCATTAACGTGCAAACCACCCTTGGGGTGAAGGGGTTAAAATCAACGCTGGATCCGTCCTATCAGGCATAGGACGGATTATGCCTGACACAAAAAACTGATGTGTGAAAGTAGCCTTACTGAGAATGGAGCTAGGTGCCAAGGTAGTGGAAGTGCTTTGTCCCTCCCAGAACACTTCTAGCCTAATTTGCATATTACTTAGGAAGTGGATGTCTCATTAACAGAGCAACGCTTTTTGTTAATAAAGGAATGGATTCACATGTGTTCTTATAACTTGCACACACGTAATTGGTTTGGGAGGGAAAGAATGAGCTGACAAAGTCCCTTTAACACCAAGGACACAGTTAGTAAACCAAAAATATGAAATTCATTTCAAACTTGGCTTTTTTTATAGATTATTTCAATTTCTCGCATAGAATGCTCTTGAATTGAACAAAATACAAGGAAAGAAAAGATCTACAGAAAAAATAAAAAAAAACAGAACAAAGAGAATTGGTTCAGGTGGAAATGCTAGGAAATCAATCTCCATGAAAACCAGATGTAAGGATAATTAGCTTTGATTATCTAACATCTGGTCTAACATATACAACACCCAGAAGGAGGTAGAGGGAAAATGGGTGATAGTTTATCAGGTGCAAAACAAATCTGCAAATACACATTGCATTTAAGGAGACAAAAATCAATATAATACGTGATCAATATATCAGTATTTTAAATGTGCTACAGACTGTGCATATTTTTACTGAAAATGGTTGGTTCTAATCATAAACTAGAGATGAAGGAACACTGCAGGCAAAACTTTGATGTACCTAGTACAGGTCCTAAGAAGGGGAGCACGGTACCGGGATTCTCTGGTGTTCTTTGAATCCTTAAGTCACGCATTGTCACCTCAGGCACTGCACCAGGCATAAAGCAGTTTATCACTTTTGCCTGGAGTGCTCCTTTAATTTGCTAATAGCCAATGCACAATAGAGTAATATTATGAAAATATTGATCAATACAATGTCTACTCAACACTAATAATTGTTGATGGCAGATTCTGTTGCTTTTCTTTCAGGAGCTAAAAAATCCCATTAAGTAATGTCTGCAACCTTTTTTCAATATATTTTGAATACAATCAATGTTAGTTTATAAAAAGTTTTGCCAATCACACCAATCGTGAGTATTTACAATAATTAAATATTACTAAAGACTTGCTTGAACACGGGTAAGTCAGGCGGACGACACAGCATACAACTACGATGGGATGGATGGGATGGAAAAAGCAAGAGGAAGGCCATGAAGGTAGGGAGCAAGGGAATGGACACCTCCTGACACAATGAGAAACGGATAGAATCCAGTGAGCAACTGGATAAAATATAGCTTTTAATGAGCCATTTTAAAAAAAGGGGGGGAAACTATTTGAAATTAATCATGGTACCATGATTAAGACGGTTGTCGAAACGCGTTGGTCGTAACGCTTCATTATGTGTATGATGCTGTAATGTGCTGCGCGTATTTTTGTGGATCACCATTTCAAATAGTTTTTCCCCTTTTTTTAAAATGGCTCATTAAAGGCTATATTTTATCATGCTTGCTGGATTCTATCCGTTTTTCATTTGGTCTATGACTGGCTGCTCAGCCTTCATCCATGCGAGCTGTGGATATTGTGGGATTCGTCTACCAGGTGAGCTGACTACCATTTACTTTTTTTCTGCATCTCCTGACACAAACTTGTGCCCGTCCCTAAACTCCCCTAACACCCTAAGCTGGTCCTCCCCCACTCCCCCCCCTGCCGTCACTTGCCTAGTCCCTGATTGTCTCCTTAATATACCCTGGCTAGTGCAAGGACACTAGCCTCATCACTGCAAATGGTAAAAACACAGGGGAAGACAGAAACACAGGACAAAGAAAAAGGTGGTGGGAATGGTTACCAACCAACATCAGCTGACCAGCCTAAAAGTAGCTGCTGGCAAGAGACTGACATTAACTCTTGCTGGACCAAAAAGAAAAAACAACATTTAAATTACAGCAGAAGCAGAGCTGCCACGAATCCCATAATGAATCATGGCAACTAAAGACTCATTTTGATTAAAGGGAGTCCGTTGCCCCCAAAATGCAATTCAAATGTGCTATACAGTGTTGTAGGGGACTTAGCCCCTATAGAAACCATACTAGCACTGTACCTGTTACTGGTATGGTGCTTGAGAAAATAACTTTTAATTCATATGAAAATGAGGGGGCTATGGTGCACCCGTGCTCTGGCTAAGAGTTTGGTGCACTGTTGCATTATTTCATTTGCATATTTGGGGCATTCTCTTTTCATTTCCCAGAGTGAGTGAGCGAGTGCTGTCTGAATGTTGCCAATATGTGTGCACATGTGCACACTGCCTGTGACTGGCAGCACATGCACACAGTGACCGGGCATGTTCTCCTTCCTGTTGTCTTTCTGCTGATGCCGCTTCCAACATTAATACAGCCAGAAGTGAAGTGAGCAGCTTCAGAGAACTCCTCTCTGATGCCGTTTGCTACACTTCTGGGTCTATTAGTGTAGCGAGCGGCATCAGAAGAAAGAAGACAGGGAAGAGAACATGCCCGGTCACTGTGTGCGCGATCATGGACAGTCAATGTCAGTACATATGCACACACATGCAAGCAGCATTGAGACAGTGATTGCTGTGCAAGAACTGTAAATCAGAAGTGGGATGAACTCCCCCAAAATTCAAATGAGGAGGCTTAATGGTGCACCAAACTCTTGGCCATTCCAAGGGTGCACCGTAGCCCCATCATTTGCATACAAATTAAAAGTTATTTTCACAAAAACTGTACTAGTAACAGGTACAGTGCTAGTATGGTTGTTATATGGGCTAAGTCCCCTACAACCATGTATAGCACATTTAAAATGCTGTTTGGGGGGTGATGACCTCCGTTTAGCATTGTAATATAGGATTGACCTTTTTTTGTGCAAAATCCAATAATACTTGGACACCACCATTAAGTATAAGCTGGATTTTTTCATTTAATATTTCCAGTTACAAATATTTATTGTGTCATACCTTACATTTGTATGTGAATTCTTCTTAAGATACACATTCGCTGTAGAGGACATAAGGAGCTATGACTCCTATTTATATAGTTCAAAATAGCAACAATGTTGGCAAAGAAAAAATAATTCTCTACAACATTTCTAAAGGACCAATATCACCTTGCTAGTTGGTTATTCATTCTTTTGCCCTTTCCTGATAAGTTTCCTATCCAACTAGCATCCATCTTGTCCTACTCCGCATACACATTCAATATTTCCAAAATATAAGGAATCTTCTTTCATAGGAGAAAGCAGTGGGTCTCTATTATATATGGACTCTAATTATATTAATGTGCACAAGCATAACGCCAGTGGTATTCCATCGCGTGTTTGCCTGTTCACTAGAAATTAGTTAATCTGTTCTAAGCCAATCAAATTTGCTACAAATTTATCTAAAATTTTGATTTGTTCAAATCAGGCGGTCGCCATATTTATGGATTCCTTTTAGAGCCAGAAACTGGTTAAAAAATAAAAAATAAAATCTTATTGTCACTCCGCTCCTCAACTGTCCAGTGGTGGCCAAAGGAGGATAGTTCAGGGAGCTGTGACGGTGGGACAGGAGAAGACAGATTATGTATAATATTTTTTTCATTTTTTAACCCCTCCATTTGTTAAGTTCTGGGGCCTGTAAAGACCTCAGCTTATTTTACTGGCAACCATGACACTTTGATTTTCATTGAATTTTGTTGCCGAATTCAGGCAAATCTGCCAATTTCAAATTTCGGCAAATTTGCTAATCTCTGTTGTCTACACTAAGTAGTTATGTAATAATCCGTTTTTCAATCTTTTCAGCTAACCCCTTAATTAAAGATGATGCTTTTAAGAAAAAAATACACAATTCCTCAATAACAATGTCCCCAAAAACAAACCAGCCACTCTAAAGGGTATGCCACACTAAACAATATCGCTAACGGGATCGCTAAAAAACGTCACTATTTAGCGATCCCGTTAGCGATATTGTTCAGTGCGGCAGCTTCCAGCGACGAGCTTCCTGCTGTGATCTCGCTCGTCGCTGGAATCGTTCCGGACCCTATTTCATCGCTGGCGCTCCCGCTGGGTAAGTATCTTATCGCTGTGTGGCACCTTTTCTTAGCGATTTAGCGGTACTTTTGTACCGCTAAAGTCGTTAAGAAGATCGCTAACGGCGATAGCGTCGTTAACTATATCGCTAAATGCGGCAGCATTTAGCGATATAGAAACAATCCCGCTAGCGATCTCATTAGTATGCAACGCTAACGAGATCGCTAGCGGGATAGCTAAGTGTGGCAGTACCTTAATGGTAGACCCTATTCCCCAGAAAGTAACTGGCAGCATTACACAGAACCACTAGTGAGTCTCCCGCAGTCCTTGGACAGACGCAGTTACTGTTTCCTTGGCAGACGGCACACGGCCAGCAGGAGGGTTTGTATTAGATGGATGAACTCTGCGAAACAAGAAAATTGTCCCACTTACAGAAGATAATGAACAGAAAAGTGATACGGCGGAAGCAATTAATCCTAATCACTTAGAAGACAATGCAATTCAATTACCGTTTCTTTGAGGAGTTAAAATCCTCCAATTAATGTTAATAGGATTTTTTTCTCTCTTGATTGTAGATAGCATAGCACACTTCCAGTCTTCTTGTGCAGATAAGAAGAAACACAGGCAGCACCGCCTCTCCTCTATCTCACTGCCTCCTTCCTACTGTCTTTCTTTTCAATAAGTTGTTTTTCCAGAGTAATTACCTTTGGTTTAGACTTAACAGATGAAGCACGATCGGACTTACTAATGTGGCATTAAAAATGCTGAGATTGAAAATGTCTTGATTTATTTAATATTAGAATCTATGGAAATTTTGATTCTTTCTACTGTAAAAAAACATACAGTTTTAGTATAGCTAAGGCGTCATGGAGCACTTACGGTATTTCCTGAAAGGTTCTTTGGAATCACAAAGGAATAGTTTTCAGCAAATTTATCAGTTTATTCCACAAATTTTGCAGAGGAGTTAGGGCTCAAAGAGCCTTCAGTGGAATCCAGTCTGCTTTTGGACTGCAGGTCATGGATCAGCCACGGCTCTCCAAACACGTGTGTGACTGCTTCATATACAGTCATGGCCAAAAGTGTTGGCACCCTTGAAATTGTCCTGGAAAATGAAGTTTTTCTCCCAGAAAATTATTAAAATTACACATGTTTTGTTATACACGTTTATTTTCTTTATGTGTATTGGAACAACACAAAAAAAGAGAAAAAGAGTCAAATTGGACATAATTTCACACAAAACTCCAAAAATGGTCCTGACAAAATTTTTGGCACACTCAATTTAATATTTGGCATAAATAACTGCAATCAGTCGCTTTCTATAACTATCAACAAGCTTCTTATATCTCCCAAATGAAATTTTGGACCACTGTTCTTTTACAAACTGCTCCTGGTCTCTCATATTTGAAGAGTGCCTTCTTTCAACAGCAATTTTAAGATCTCTCCACTATGAGATGAGCGACTTTTCCTTTTTTCAGGTCGAATCGGGTTTTGTGAAACCCGACTTTCTTAAAAGTCGAGTCGAACGAAGTCGGCCGACTAACGGAAATGGTCGGGTCGGAGTCGAAAATCCGACCCCAATGCAAGTCAAAGGGGAATAAATTGCCTCCTTATCACAGTCAGGCAGCCTACTAATCAGATGTGATGCTCCACACAAGCAATTTGTACACTGTCACTGGCAGGCAGCTCTGCTACTCCATCAAATTAATTGCCCCCTTATCACAGGCAGGCAGCCTACTAATCAGATCTGACGCTCCACGCAAGCAATTTATACACTATTACTGGCAGGCAGCTCTGCTACTCCACCAAATTAATTGCCCCCTTATCACAGGCAGGCAGCCTACTAATCAAATCTGATGCTCCACACAAGCAATTTCTACAGCATCACTGGCAGGCAGGCAGCCTAAGAACCAGCGTTGCTGCACACAGCAAAATCCTCCCCTCTCACTGCACAGTCACTGTACAGCTAATCGCTATCAGCAGAAAGTAATTTTTTTTTTAGGCCCTGCCTAATGCTCTCCCTGCTCCGACGCACCACCAGCAACCTTCCCCTACACTGAGTTTGGCAGATATAAAATGGCGGTCGGCGCTAAGGGATTTTATATGCACTGTGATGCCACAGAAAGCCAGCCAATTGCTGCAATGCCCTTCTCTAAGATGGTGCTTGCGGCTGGCTATGTCATCCCATTGCCCACAGCCTGCATCCTTGCTCATTGGCCGAGAAAAGGCGCTTAAAGTATAGCGGAAAACTTACTCCAGCAAAATGGTCGCCGAACACGTGACCGAACTTACTCCACGGTTGTGTTTCGTTTCATGAAACTCGACTTTGGTGAAAATCGGTGACTTTTGAAAATGAACAACCTGTTTTGCTCAACTCTACTCTCCACAGATTTTTAATGGGATTTAGATATGGACTCATTGCTGGCCACTTCAGAATGCACTAGCACTTTGTTTCCATCCATTTCTGTGTGCTTCTTGATGTGTGATTGGGGACATTGTCCTGCTGGAAGACCCATGATCTGTTATGAATGTGCTAGAGATGGTTTCTGAGCAGAGGCTCCCTCTGGTGGTTACAGACAGTACTGAACCTTTCAGCGAGGAGTGGCAATCAGTGATCACGGACTGGTCTGATATAAGGGAGGTTCCCTCCCATGATGGTTGCCGGTGATCAATTGTTCTTGTCTCAGTTGTGGTTCCTGGTTCATTTGGAAGTTTGCTGGAGTCTTGCCTGCATCTCCTGCTTTCAGGTGGGATATTTTTTGCTTTTCTTTTTGTGCTTGCTTTTTGCATTGTTTTCTGCACTTTTGTGGAGGTCGGCCGGGTCCCCTCCTGGGGCCTGAGCTCCTCGCAGTTTGTCTGCAGCCACTGTTATTTGCTCATTTGCTTTTTCCTGTTTTTTCAGCGGCTGCAGCTTGGTTTTGTTCACACTGAGATCTGATTTAGCGGGTGGCGAGATCGTGTGATCTCAGTATTTTTGTAATCAGAATTGTTGGATTTTTGTAGGGTTTTCTGGGTTGCAGAAAGTAATCTCTCCTTTCCTATCCTATTTAGTCAGTTTGTGGCCCCAGCGTTTGCTCAATCTATTTTCTGCCTATGTTTGTGTTTTCATCTTGTCTAACCGCCATTATATGTTTGGGGGCTTCCTATTTTCTTTGGGGATCTGCTCCGGGGCATATAGCTTTCATCTTTCTACCTTTAGGTGTAGTTATCTCTCAGGCTGTGACGAGGCGTCTAGGATCAACGTAGGAACGCTCCACAGCTACCTCTAGTTGTGTCGTTAGTTTAGGAATCTGCAACCCATCAGTTACCAACATTTCAGGTGTTCTGCTGCCCTGCTGTTGTTTCTGTCCTCCTCAGCTACCGAAACACAACAATGATCTAAGACGAAAACCTATATTTCTGACACTGGAAGCTACATTGCAGCCCAAAATCCTTTGGTAATCTTCAGATTTCATGATGCCTTGCACATGCACCCAAGGCAGCAAAACAACCCAAAAACACCTTTGAACATATTTGACTGCAGGTACTGTGTTCTTTTTTTGTAGGCCTCATTCGGTTTTCATAAAGAGTAGAATGATGTGCTTAACCCAAAAAGCTCTATTTTGGTCTCATCTGTCCTCAAGACGCTTTTCCCGAAGGATTTTGGCTTACTCAACTACATTTTGGCAAACTGCTTTGTTGCTTTTTTATGCATCTGTGTCAACACTGGAGTCCTCCTGGGTCTTCTGCCATAGTGTTTCATTTCATTCAAATGTCGATGGATACTTCATGCCGACACTGATGCAACATGAGCCTGCAGGACAGCCTGAATTTCTTTGGAATTTGATTGGGACTGCTTATTCTTTGTAACCTATCATCATTTTTTCTTTGCCATCTACGTCCAGAAAGATTAGCTACAGTGCTATGAATTGTAAACTTCTTGATCATGTTGCACACCATGGACAAAAGAACATCAAGATCTCTAGAGGTGGACTTGTAACCTTAAAATTGTTGATATTTGTCAACAATTTTGGTTCTCAAGTCCTCAGACAGTTCTCTTGTCCTCTTTATGTCCTCCATGCTTAGTGTGGCACACAAGAATAAATAATGACGTGCACTCAGCCTTATATGGTTAGGTGCTGGTGTAATGGACCAGTGGTCCTACAAATCAAGATAATGAATACACCGCACTCTAAGAGACAAAGTATGATGCTAGAAAATTGTGTTTTTATTACAAACTAGGCAACATATTAGGACAAAAAGGAAAAAGCGATCTTTAACGTTTCGGCTCCAACCGAGCCTTTATCAAAATATCGCTGTAAAACAAAAACATAGTATAAGAACAAGAAAAATTAAGCATATATAGATGAAAGCTGAATATATACAAATATATACATGTTCCCCAGCAGAGGATAAAAAGGAATCAAATATGGACAACATATGTACAACAGTTAATATATGAAACATGAAGTATTTGTTGAATAAAGTCACTTGTAAATTGAAAAAAATGAGTGAATCAAACAAAGTGAATAATTACCTTACAAATGTCCAGTGCCAAAGTATTAGAAAGTATTAGAAAAGAGGAGCCAAGAGGATTTCTCTGTGTGGCTATAATGACAATGGAAACATAAATGTAACTGAGTCAAGGCAGGTCACTTAAGAAAAAATGCCCAGGAAATATATAATAATATGTGATAGATCAAGCAGTATGGAGAGAATAGCCCACTGTCTGGGATATTGAGGAGTGGTAATGGACACTATAAGCCAGAGGGACTCCCTTGTGTTTATGAGACTGAGTAAGTAAAGGCAAATACCTGTAATGAGGACAGCTTATTTTGGCATAAATAAACGGGCGGTCCCAGTCAGGGATCGTGCGCTGATGCTACAAAAATAATGAGCACTAATGAAAAAGGAACCAATATGTAAAAGGTTGGATAAGTCATAGAAAATACCTGGAATAAGGCATAAGTATATGTGATGGCAGCTCCCGGTCAGGGATCGTTGCTGGCACTACAGAAAAAATGATGATTGATTAATCAAAAAACAGGCCCCAAGTGTGGATGGCTAGGTGATGGCAAGTAAATACCTGGAAAAAGCAGAGCCTCCTTGGGCAGCGCTCCCGCGCTGTGCCCTGTGTAAGTGTGCTGCAATAATGAGCATTTGGCACCTGTTTATACTTCCTGGTTTACCTAAACCGGAAGTAAGGGGTCCCGACCGGAAGTGACGTCGCGTCACTGTCAATGTGTATTGCGCAGGCGTCATGTGATGACTAGGAACCAATGTTGATGAATTAGAACTAAAGTACTCAATTAAGAGCACAGAAATAGATCAAATAAGGTCTGGCTATCTTTCTTTTATCTCTTAAACTCAGCTTATGAAGCGGGAAAATGAATATTGTGGTGTTCTGCAGTATCGATGACTGAGTATATGGGCACAGTGATAGTAGAAGAATATAGTAGTAGGCAGCAGAAAATAGTTGTTACATATAAACATCATTCCAAAACGGCGTCATAACATAAAATCTATTGAGAGGCCAATCAAAGAAAAGAAAAGAACAAAAAAAGAAGAAAAAAAAATAAAGAAAGGCACTGGACCAAGAGCATAGGTCACATAAAATTATATAAATAGAACAAAATTGAGAAACAAAGAGTATTGTGGATTTTACATATCAATCATAAATAAAGGGCGGTATACAATATAATGATTACAGCCGCAGTCATATCCCAGGGGGTAAGAATACAACTCACCTACAGTCATGAGATTTTAGCGGGTCTGTGAATAATATAAAAGAAATTAGTACCGCATTATGACAACCAATCTATATCTCTATTGAGGCCCTTAGGGGCCAAAGTGTCTAATTTATGTATCCAATATGATTCACGAGATTTAAGCAAACCGACATGGTTCCCACCCCGTCTTGGACGGGGGACGTGTTCTATAATCTGATATTTAAGCTGCGCCACAGTATGTCTCATATTAGAAAAATGGTCTGGTAATGGTAACCAGTTTTTACCACATCTAATCGTGGATTTGTGGCTAGCTATTCTGTCCTTTATATGCTGTGTGGTTTCCCCCACATATAACAATCCACACGGACATTTAATCAAATAAACCACAAAATTTGTATTGCATGTGAAAAAACCGTGGATGGGGTAAGTTTTGCCAGTCCTGGGGTGGGTAATACTGTCTGATTTTATGATATTGGAACAAGATGCACAGTTCAAACATGGGAAGGTGCCATTTCGTCTAGGAGCGAGAAGTGTTTGACTAGTGGCAGGATGTGCGCTCCCTATATCTGCTCTAACGAGTTTATCTTTGATGTTTGGCGGTCTTTTAGTACACATAAGTGTAGGTTCTCTAAAAGAATCCAGATCTGGGTACGAGCGAGTTAGTAAAGACCAATGCTTCCTAATGACCGAATATACTTTCGGCATCAGGGGATGAAAGTTGTGTACGAATGGAATTCTTTCTGTAGCCCTAGGGCTTAGGGATGGATATCCGGGTGCTAGTGACAGAGTCTTCTCCTTATCTAGTAATGACCGTGGGTATCCCCTTTCTTGAAACTTATCGGTCATGGTATTTAAACTCTCCGTAAGAGTATTGGGATCTGATACGATCCGTGTAATTCTTTTATATTGTGAGCGGGGTAAACTGTCTCGGGTATTTCTGGGATGGCAGCTGCTATAGTGGAGCAAGCTGTTGCAGTCAGTGGGTTTACGGTAGAGGTCTGTCGAAAGGTTCCCATTGGTGTCTTTAAGGACCAGGGTGTCCAAGAAAGGTACTGAAGTCGTATTTGAGTATGTGGTGAATTGTAGTTCCGGAAGGATAGAATTAAGGTACGAATGGAATGCATTGAGAGTGATAGAAGTGCCTGTCCAGATCATGAAGATATCATCTATGTACCGATGATATTCTAGGGCATACTGTAAAAAGAGCTCGTTGTCAAAAATATGTGAGATCTCAAAAAAATTCATAAAGGCATTTGCATAGGCGGGCGCTACGTTTGAGCCCATTGCGGTGCCCCGTTTCTGGACATAGAATGTGTCCTCATATAAAAAGTAGTTCTCGTATAGCACCAGTCTAAGTAGATCTAGGCAAAGTTGAACTGAATCTGTAGTCATGTCAGATTGGTCTAAGAGGTATTTGGTAGCCACAATGCCATGTTCATGTTGAATTGAGGTGTAAAGGCTATTTACATCCATAGTGACTAGAATGCTGTTGGGAGGTATTGTATCAATTTGTCGGATAACGTTCAAAAAATGCCCTGTGTCCAGTAAGAAAGCTCTAGTTGTTTTGATAAGTGGTGTCATGATCTTCTCAAGGAACATAGATAGTGGGGACAGGATTGAGTCCGTCGAGGCCACTATAGGTCTACCAGGGGGATTATTGAGTGATTTATGTATTTTCGGTAATACATAGAAAACCGGGGTGACAGGGTGTGGATTGTTGAGAAAGGTAACGGTCTTTTTATCAATAACATGGCGCAGAAAATAATTTTCAGTGATTTGTTGGATTTTTCTCCTAATGTCAAAGACCGGGTCATAGGGAAGGACGCCATATGTATTGTCATCTGATAATTGGCGTTTCACCTCATCAACATATTGATAGCGGTTCATAACCACTACTGCTCCCCCTTTATCCGCTGGTTTAATTAAGATCCCCATATTGTTTTGTAATGCTAACAGTGCTTGCCTCTCATTTGAGGAAAAATTTGACCGTACTGGAAACAGGCCTAGACGTTGTTGGTGTATAATTGCATCTACATCACGGTCTACCAGTGAAATAAAAGTCTCAGCTGCATGGTAAGTACGAGGAAGACAAAAATTGCTACGGTTAAACAGGTTAAAATCACTAATGGACAGATCAGGTGCTGACGTAGAGGACGGATCATTCGCAGAGATAGGTGATAGTCCGAAGTGTGTCTTCAATCTGACGGACCTGTAGAAACGTTCCAAGTCCTTTTTCAGTTGGAAAGAGTCCCAAAGCAGGGTAGGACAAAAAGAGAGCCCCTTCTGTAAGACCGAAAGTTCCAATGGGGAAAGGAGGTGGTCAGAAATGTTGACCACTAGGTTTTGTGTCTCACCTGTGACCGGGTGGTCATTCTTTCGCCTTGCTCGTCTGACCGGTCTATGTCTGGGGGCCCTCTCCTGTGGCCCTTGGACAAAAAATGATTTTGTCCTGAAGCTATGGAGGAATCGCTTCCTGAGCTGAATGACCCATCTCTCCGTGGGCGACGAGGTCTGCGCCAGGTATTGGAAGGCGTGAAAGAATCCGCCCATCGGTATACGCGATTATTCGAATAATCCTCAGAGTCCCTCTGGAATTTGCTCCTTTTGCGTTCCTGAAGTGTTTTCAAATGGTCTGCCAGTGATTTCTCTGTTTTCGTCTTAAGAGTTGCCCAATCTGAGGAGGCTAGGGTAGTTGAGAGCTGAGTTTCAATGGCCTGGATATTTTGTTTAATATCCAATATTGCCTTTTGGAGATGTTCTATAGTGAGGATGATTATGTCTAGGGAGCACTTATTGAGTATTCTCTTATATTTCTCGCAGTATTCGGGGTTATCCGAAAAGAGAGTAGGACGAAGGTTGCATCTAAGCCCCCTCGGGATCTTATTTTGTCTATGATATTCCGCCAAAGTCGTACAGTGGAGGTCATAAGATATGAGTTTTCTTTTCTCCTTCTCAAAATCTCTGGTACTCAATACCTGTACTGGGGTTTTGAGAAACTCATTTGAACCAGTCACTTGGACAAAATAAGATCCCGAGGGGGCTTAGATGCAACCTTCGTCCTACTCTCTTTTCGGATAACCCCGAATACTGCGAGAAATATAAGAGAATACTCAATAAGTGCTCCCTAGACATAATCATCCTCACTATAGAACATCTCCAAAAGGCAATATTGGATATTAAACAAAATATCCAGGCCATTGAAACTCAGCTCTCAACTACCCTAGCCTCCTCAGATTGGGCAACTCTTAAGACGAAAACAGAGAAATCACTGGCAGACCATTTGAAAACACTTCAGGAACGCAAAAGGAGCAAATTCCAGAGGGACTCTGAGGATTATTCGAATAATCGTGTATACCGATGGGCGGATTCTTTCACGCCTTCCAATACCTGGCGCAGACCTCGTCGCCCACGGAGAGATGGGTCGTTCAGCTCAGGAAGCGATTCCTCCATAGCTTCAGGACAAAATCATTTTTTGTCCAAGGGCCACAGGAGAGGGCCCCCAGACATAGACCGGTCAGACGAGCAAGGCGAAAGAATGACCACCCGGTCACAGGTGAGACACAAAACCTAGTGGTCAACATTTCTGACCACCTCCTTTCCCCATTGGAACTTTCGGTCTTACAGAAGGGGCTCTCTTTTTGTCCTACCCCGCTTTGGGACTCTTTCCAACTGAAAAAGGACTTGGAACGTTTCTACAGGTCCGTCAGATTGAAGACACACTTCGGACTATCACCTATCTCTGCGAATGATCCGTCCTCTACGTCAGCACCTGATCTGTCCATTAGTGATTTTAACCTGTTTAACCGTAGCAATTTTTGTCCTCCTCGTACTTACCATGCAGCTGAGACTTTTATTTCACTGGTAGACCGTGATGTAGATGCAATTATACACCAACAACGTCTAGGCCTGTTTCCAGTACGGTCAAATTTTTCCTCAAATGAGAGGCAAGCACTGTTAGCATTACAAAACAATATGGGGATCTTAATTAAACCAGCGGATAAAGGGGGAGCAGTAGTGGTTATGAACCGCTATCAATATGTTGATGAGGTGAAACGCCAATTATCAGATGACAATACATATGGCGTCCTTCCCTATGACCCGGTCTTTGACATTAGGAGAAAAATCCAACAAATCACTGAAAATTATTTTCTGCGCCATGTTATTGATAAAAAGACCGTTACCTTTCTCAACAATCCACACCCTGTCACCCCGGTTTTCTATGTATTACCGAAAATACATAAATCACTCAATAATCCCCCTGGTAGACCTATAGTGGCCTCGACGGACTCAATCCTGTCCCCACTATCTATGTTCCTTGAGAAGATCATGACACCACTTATCAAAACAACTAGAGCTTTCTTACTGGACACAGGGCATTTTTTGAACGTTATCCGACAACTTGATACAATACCTCCCAACAGCATTCTAGTCACTATGGATGTAAATAGCCTTTACACCTCAATTCAACATGAACATGGCATTGTGGCTACCAAATACCTCTTAGACCAATCTGACATGACTACAGATTCAGTTCAACTTTGCCTAGATCTACTTAGACTGGTGCTATACGAGAACTACTTTTTATATGAGGACACATTCTATGTCCAGAAACGGGGCACCGCAATGGGCTCAAACGTAGCGCCCGCCTATGCAAATGCCTTTATGAATTTTTTTGAGATCTCACATATTTTTGACAACGAGCTCTTTTTACAGTATGCCCTAGAAAATCATCGGTACATAGATGATATCTTCATGATCTGGACAGGCACTTCTATCACTCTCAATGCATTCCATTCGTACCTTAATTCTATCCTTCCGGAACTACAATTCACCATATACTCAAATACGACTTCAGAACCTTTCTTGGACACCCTGGTCCTTAAAGACACCAATGGGAACCTTTCGACAGACCTCTACCGTAAACCCACTGACTACAACAGCTTGCTCCACTATAGCAGCTGCCATCCCAGAAATACCCGAGACAGTTTACCCCGCTCACAATATAAAAGAATTACACGGATCGTATCAGATCCCAATACTCTTACGGAGAGGTTAAATACCATGACCGATAAGTTTCAAGAAAGGGGATACCCACGGTCATTACTAGATAAGGAGAAGACTCTGTCACTAGCACCCGGATCTCCATCCCTAAGCCCTAGGGCTACAGAAAGAATTCCATTCGTACACAACTTTCATCCCCTGATGCCGAAAGTATATTCGGTCATTAGGAAGCATTGGTCTTTACTAACTCGCTCGTACCCAGATCTGGATTCTTTTAGAGAACCTACACTTATGTGTACTAAAAGACCGCCAAACATCAAAGATAAACTCGTTAGAGCAGATATAGGGAGCGCACGTCCTGCCACTAGTCAAACACTTCTCGCTCCTAGACGAAATGGCACCTTCCCATGTTTGAACTGTGCATCTTGTTCCAATATCATAAAATCAGACAGTATTACCCACCCCAGGACTGGCAAAACTTACCCCATCCACAGTTTTTTCACATGCAATACAAATTTTGTGGTTTATTTGATTAAATGTCCGTGTGGATTGTTATATGTGGGGGAAACCACACAGCATATAAAGGACAGAATAGCTAGCCACAAATCCACGATTAGATGTGGTAAAAACTGGTTACCATTACCAGACCATTTTTCTAATATGAGACATACTGTGGCGCAGCTTAAATATCAGATTATAGAACACGTCCCCCGTCCAAGACGGGGTGGGAACCATGTCGGTTTGCTTAAATCTCGTGAATCATATTGGATACATAAATTAGACACTTTGGCCCCTAAGGGCCTCAATAGAGATATAGATTGGTTGTCATAATGCGGTACTAATTTCTTTTATATTATTCACAGACCCGCTAAAATCTCATGACTGTAGGTGAGTTGTATTCTTACCCCCTGGGATATGACTGCGGCTGTAATCATTATATTGTATACCGCCCTTTATTTATGATTGATATGTAAAATCCACAATACTCTTTGTTTCTCAATTTTGTTCTATTTATATAATTTTATGTGACCTATGCTCTTGGTCCAGTGCCTTTCTTTATTTTTTTCTTCTTCTTTTTTTGTTCTTTTCTTTTCTTTGATTGGCCTCTCAATAGATTTTATGTTATGACGCCGTTTTGGAATGATGTTTATATGTAACAACTATTTTCTGCTGCCTACTACTATATTCTTCTACTATCACTGTGCCCATATACTCAGTCATCGATACTGCAGAACACCACAATATTCATTTTCCCGCTTCATAAGCTGAGTTTAAGAGATAAAAGAAACCTAGCCAGACCTTATTTGATCTATTTCTGTGCTCTTAATTGAGTACTATAGTTCCAATTCATCAACATTGGTTCCTAGTCATCACATGACGCCTGCGCAATACACATTGACAGTGACGCGACGTCACTTCCGGTCGGGACCCCTTACTTCCGGTTTAGGTAAACCAGGAAGTATAAACAGGTGCCAAATGCTCATTATTGCAGCACACTTACACAGGGCACAGCGCGGGAGCGCTGCCCAAGGAGGCTCTGCTTTTTCCAGGTATTTACTTGCCATCACCTAGCCATCCACACTTGGGGCCTGTTTTTTGATTAATCAATCATCATTTTTTCTGTAGCGCCAGCAACGATCCCTGACCGGGAGCTGCCATCACATATACTTATGCCTTATTCCAGGTATTTTCTATGACTTATCCAACCTTTTACATATTGGTTCCTTTTTCATTAGTGCTCATTATTTTTGTAGCATCAGCGCACGATCCCTGACTGGGACCGCCCGTTTATTTATGCCAAAATAAGCTGTCCTCATTACAGGTATTTGCCTTTACTTACTCAGTCTCATAAACACAAGGGAGTCCCTCTGGCTTATAGTGTCCATTACCACTCCTCAATATCCCAGACAGTGGGCTATTCTCTCCATACTGCTTGATCTATCACATATTATTATATATTTCCTGGGCATTTTTTCTTAAGTGACCTGCCTTGACTCAGTTACATTTATGTTTCCATTGTCATTATAGCCACACAGAGAAATCCTCTTGGCTCCTCTTTTCTAATACTTTCTAATACTTTGGCACTGGACATTTGTAAGGTAATTATTCACTTTGTTTGATTCACTCATTTTTTTCAATTTACAAGTGACTTTATTCAACAAATACTTCATGTTTCATATATTAACTGTTGTACATATGTTGTCCATATTTGATTCCTTTTTATCCTCTGCTGGGGAACATGTATATATTTGTATATATTCAGCTTTCATCTATATATGCTTAATTTTTCTTGTTCTTATACTATGTTTTTGTTTTACAGCGATATTTTGATAAAGGCTCGGTTGGAGCCGAAACGTTAAAGATCGCTTTTTCCTTTTTGTCCTAATATGTTGCCTAGTTTGTAATAAAAACACAATTTTCTAGCATCATACTTTGTCTTTTAGAGTGCGGTGTATTCATTATCTTAGTGTGGCACACAGACACACAATGCAAATATTGAGTCAACTTCTCCCCTTTTTGTCTGGTCTCTGTTGTGATTTTCATATTGCGCACATCTGCTACTTGCCAAACGTGAGTTTGAACGAGTATGTCATGCTTGAAAGAAAGTCATTTACCCACAATTTCTCTCACCTCAGCACCTCTGCTATTGCTCATGTTGGATCAGATAGAAAGGGTGGACAGTAGTGTGAGAAGCCTCTTCTTACCTTAATACCATTGGTATATCCAGTATTAGATCAGAAAGACAGGGTGGACAGCAGTATGAGTAGCCTCTTCTCACCTCAACACTACTGGTATCTCAAGTATTACTTCAGACAGGGTGGACAGCAGTGACAGCAGCTTCTTTTTACCCTAGCTCCTTTGCTATCACCAGTATTAAATCAGAAAGACAAAGTGGACAGTAGTATGAGCAGCTTCTTCTTACCATGGCTCTCTGCCATCTACAGTATGAGACCAGAAAGACAAGGTGGACTGCAGTGTGAGCAGCCTCTTCTTACCTCAGCACTCAAATATCTGTGGTATGAGATCAGAAAGACAAAGTGAACAGCAATGTGAGTAGCCTCTTCTTACCTTAGCACCACTGGTATATCCAGTAATTCATCAGAAAGACAGGGTGGACAGCAGTGTGAGCAGCCTTTTCTTACCTCAGCACTCTAGTGTTGTGAATGTGTTAGAAATGAATTCTGAGCAGAAGCTCCCTCTGGTGGTTACAAACAGTACTGAACAATTCAATGAAGATTGTGAAGATTGGCAATCAGGAGTTACAGACTGGTCTTATATAAGGGAGGTTCCCTCCCATCAGGGTTGCCGGTGATCAATTGTTCTTGTCTAACTTTGTTCCTGGTTCACTTGGAAGCTTGCTGAGTCTTGCCTGCATCTTCTGCTAACAGATAAGATATTTTCTGCTTTTATTTTTGTGCTTGCTTTTTGCATTTTTTTTCCTGCACTTCTGTGGAGGTCAGCCAGGTCCCCTCCGGGGGCTTGTGCTCCTCTCAGTTTATCTGAGCCACTGTTATTTGTTCACTTTTCCAGTTTTTTCAGTGGCTGCAGCTTAGTTTTGTTACACCAGAGAACTAATTTAGGTGGTAGAGGTCGTGTGATCTCAGGTGTTTTTGCAATTAGTAGAGTTGGTATTTTTTTAGGGTTTTTTGGATTGCAGTAAGTGTCCTTCCTATCCTTTTCTTTCTAGGAAGATTGGGCCCCAACGTTTGCTCATACTATTTTCTGTCTGTGTCTGTATTTCCTTTTGTCTAACCGCCATTACATGTTTGGGGGCTTCCTATGTTCTTTGGGGATCTGCTCCGGGGCAGATAGCTTTCCTCTTTCTATCTTTAGGTGTAGTTAGCCTCTCAGGCTGTGATGAGGCGTCTAGGACCAACGTAGGTATGCTCCACGGTTGCCTTTAGTTGTGGTGGTTAGTCAGGGTACTGCAATCCAGTAGATTCCAACCTCTCTGGTGTATTGCCGTTTTTGCCTGCTCTCCTCAGCTACCAAATCATAACACTCAAGTGTCTGAAGTATGAGATCAAAAAGACAAGACGGGAAGCAGTGTGAGCAGCCGCTTCTTACCTTAGCACCACTGGCATATGAAGTATTATATCAGAAAGACAGGTTGGACAGCAGTGAGAGCAGCCTCTTCTTACGTCAGTGCCACTGGTATCTGGTATTAACACAGAATACTATGCCAGAAGGGGAAAAAAAGGAGATCAGAGGCGGACATTGTGAATAAGATGGATGAGCTGTATGTGAGCTATAGGTGAGTAAAGATTATTATTTTTTTTATCCTTTTTTGCATACTAGGGCCATACTTTGCGTAAACTTAGAAAAAGTGGCAAGAAAAAAACCTTTACATTTTTTTCTTTGACTTAAGGTTTTTGTGTGATAATAACATTAGTTGGTGACATTACTGTGTCGCAGAAAGTGGAGACACAAATGGACAACTTTGTATGGGTTCAAGAAAGAGGAATATTACTGTGCACAAATGGGGGATATTAACATGTGGGAGCACGTATAGGTAAAGTTACTTTGTGAGGGCACAAATGGGTGATATTACTATGTGGGGACACAATTGCGGGATATTATTACATAAGGGGTATGAATGGAAGACATTAGTATGTGGGGTCATAAATAAGGAAATTACTGAGTGAGGGCACAAATGGGTGATATTACTATTTAGGGACAAAAATGGGAGACAATATTTTGCAGGGGCCCAAATTGAGGCATTAATGTGTGGGGGCAATTTTACTTTTATGTAGGGCAGAACTTTTCGAAATTGCAGTGTTGAGGAAGTATTATTATTATTATGGGGGCACAAGTGGAGGACATTACTGTGTACTCTTATTTTTTGTGATGCAAAAAAAGTATTGTTTGTATTGTAAGAAGGTCAAAGAGCATTACTTTTAGAGACTCAAAGGGGCATTATTATAATTTGGTGTAACAAAGAGGGCACTATTAAATGTGTTGCCACAGAGGGAGCACTATTACAGTCCTTAAACAGCCAAAATTGAGAGCCAAAAGTCAAATAGCGCTTCTTTCCCTACAGAACCCTGCTGTGTACCCAAACAGTAATTGCCAACCTCTTAGAGTATTGATGTACTCAGAAGAAATTGTACAACATATTTTGGGGTCCATTTTCTCCTGTTATCCTTATGAAAATGAGAATTTGGGGGCCAAAGCCACACTTCATAGGAAAAATGAAAATGTTTATTGTCTTGAGGGATTTATTTTCTAAAATGAGGTCATGTTTTGAAGGTTTCTGCTATTTCGACACCTCAGGGGCTCTTAAAATGCAACTTGGCATCTACAGTCTATTTCAGCCAAAATTGCACTCGTCAAATTGTGTCCCATCCCTTCCAAGCCTCGCGCTGTGCCCAAACAATAGCAAATAATAAATGAAAAAATTAGGGATACAGTAACATTTTTGTGGAAAAAAATGTAATTTTTTGTTTTTTTCATTTCACTTGGCATTGATTCCTATGAAAAACCTAAAGGCATAAAAAACTGTAGAAACTCAGTTTTGAATACATTGAGGGGTGCAGTTTTTAAAATTGGGTCTTGTTTGGAGTTTTTCTGAAATATAAGTTCCGAAAAGTAGCTTCAAAAGTGAAGTCACAAGTAGTTCCAAAAAATAGGCTTTGCAAATTTATTTAAAAAAATGAAAAATTGCTGCTAAATTTTAAAAATAGATAAGATTATGCAAAAATAAAATTGATATATGGTAAATGTTATTTATTACCTATTTTGCGTTTTAAGAGCATAAAACTTCACATTTCTAAAATGTAACATTTTCTCTAAGTTTTCATCAAATTTCCGATATTTTCATGAGTAAGCGCATATCACATTGACCTAAATTTATCAAGAACATAAAGTACAATGTGTCGTGAAAAAACAGTCTCACAATCCATGAGATATCGAAAAACTTTCCAGTGTTATTTCCACATAAAGTAACACGTCATTTGAAACATTTTGCCTGGTCAGGAAGGTGAGAACAGGCTTCATTGGAAAAGGGTTAAATAGTTGCTGGGGAAAAGGATTTTCAAGGGATAAAGCTGACAATGAAATTTTATATTGTTTTTAGCTTGGAGACTTTAATAAGAATAGAAAACTACTCTTATAGAACTTTGAAATGTAGTTCCTGATAGCAGGAAACAACAGAAGTGTGCATTTTGCTGGTTGCTGTAAAAATAAACCAGGAAAACAAATCGATAGGCACTTGCTTTAATTTAGAGGATCTCAAATCTCTTCAAAGAACATCTAACAGGCAAAAAGCCAAGGAAGCTAGAGTTGATCCAATGTGATAGAGTTCTGCATACTTTCTAAATAAAGATTTGTTTTAACCCCTCCTATGCCACTGACCCTGCCACCTCAACCTCTAATAATGCTTCTGAACATTGAAATTTTACAATAACATTTTTCTCACTGAAAAGTCTGTAACTCTTTCCATTGCTTCTGTTTGGTCCATATAAAATAAAAGGTGAAATCCAGTTCCTCTCACTTCAACACCGGATATACGTCCTACTCTAATGCATAAACCAAGTGCGCAATATCTTCCGCTTGTGCACTCGACCCGGCAGATGTGGCTTGTAATACAGATGTGAAGTCACCAGCCCCGCTCATTTCTTGATGTTGAAGTGAATGGAGCTGAATGACTCCTGTAAACTTTGGTATTTCAAGCAGGGGTTTTACTTACACTTTTGCAAAAGTTCAGAGATCCTTACAATATATTTTCTTAACTAAAATATATATTTCTTGGACCTAAACATTAGTAGCCTATTTTAAGGAAAGGCTATCAATGTTTGATCAGTAAGGGACTAATAAAGAATTCATTTTTTTGCACTGACACAGTGTCATGGGGACACATCTGTATTACAAGCCAAACGTCATCTGTACAGTCATGGACAAAAGTTTTGAGAATGACACAAATATTAATTTTTACAAAGTCTACTGCTTCACTTTTTCTAATGGCAATTTGCATATACTCCAGAATGTTATAAAGAGTGATCAGCTTAACAGCAATTACTTGCAAAGTCAATATTTGGCTAGAAAATGAACTTTATCCCCCAAAACACATTTCAACATCATTGCAGCCCTGCCTTAAAAGGACCAGCTAACCTCTTTTCAGTGATTGCTCCATTAACACAGGTGTGGGTGTTGATGAGGACATGGCTGGAGATCAATCTGTCATGATTAAGTAAGAATGACACCACTGGACACTTTAAAAGGAGGCTGGTGCTTGGCATCATTGTTTCTCTTCTGTTATCGATGGTTATCTCTAAAGAAACACGTGCAGTCATCATTGCAATGCACAAAAATGCCCTAACAGGGAAGAGTATCGCAGCTAGAAAGATTGCACCTCAGTCAACAATCTATCGCATCATCAAGAACTTCAAGGAGAGAGGTTCCATTGTTGCCAAAAAGGCTCCAGGGCGCCCAAAAAAGACCAGCAAGCGCCAGGACCGTCTCTTAAAAGTGTTTCAGCTGCCGGATCGGGCTACCAGCAGTGCAGAGCTTGCTCAGGAATGGCAGCAGGCAGATGTGAGTGCATCTGCATGCACTGTGAGGCGGAGACTCTTGGAGCATGGTCTGGTCTCAAGGAGGGCAGCAAAGAAGCTGGACTGCTATCAGTCAGGATTTGGTCCAGAAGTTGATTGAGAGCATGCCAGGGAGAATTGCAGAGGTCCTGAAGAAGAAGGGTCAACACTGCAAATATTGACTTGCTGCATTAACTCATTCTAACTGTCAATATAAGCTTTTGTTACTCATATGTTTTCAATTATATTTCTGTGATAAAAACATCTGTCAAATACACATAAAAACTAGAGGGCAGCAGATCATGTGAAAATATAATATTTGTGTCATTCTCAAAACTTTTGGCCATGACTGTACAGTAGAGCAACAAAGCCTATTTAAACAATGAAGAGGCCATCTGTGCCGATCCTTGGAGGTGGAGTGATGACACTGGCCTGCGAAAGATGTAGTGTCTATTAGTGTCTATTATTTTTCAGAGTCTTAATTTAGAGAGCTACACTGAGATCTGCATTTATTTGGAGGTCCAGTTTGTGGTCAGACTTTACTTACAGGCCTAGTAATATATCAGAATTAACTTTTGGGTTTTGTGTATTTATTAGTTTAAAGTACATGAAGTCATATTGTAAGGTGGTTGAAACAAGATTCACGATTCCCTTACTAAGTTACAAAGAGAGTATACAATTTGAAAGTTCAGCCCATTTGTCCATGTCGAATTGGCTCTAGCCAATGTTGGCTTTGTAAGATTGGCATATCTCCATATGTTCATGTTATTTCAGTGTTAATATTTTCTACCTTATGCTATACTGTGAGAACTGTTTTTGCATTAGATGGGGGTTGAATGTAGTACAAGCAATTGGGAGGAACAAAAGTGTGAATGAAAAAGGCAGCACTTGGCTCTGAGCACCATACAGTATTACTGGCAGAGTAGTTCGGTGACGGGGGTTAGTCCTGGGGTGCCACAAAGGGAAATATATTAATGTTTTTCAAGTGACAGGCCCAGCAATGTGTGGTCAAGTGATTTGCACGCACCTGTTTCCTTCCTTAGCATACCCTATTGTTTATAAGTCACTGTCTAATCGCAAGTGGGTGATATAAGCAGAGAACAGAGAAGCACGCAGGAGCTGTCAAGCTGCTAAAATTCATATATTCAATGTTTGCAAATGTCTTACTGCTGCACACTTTCATATGTACAGTGGTGTGAAAAAGTGTTTGCCCCCTTCCTGATTTCTTATTCTTTTGCAAGTTTGTCACACTTAAATGTTTCAGATCACCAAACAAGTTTAAATATTAGACAAAAATAACACAAGTAAACACAAAATCTAGTTTTTAAATTTTAAATGAAGGGTTTTATTCTTAAGGGAAAAAAATAAATGCAAACCTACAGTGTTCTATGTGAAAAAGTGAATGTCCCCCCCCCCCCCAAAAAAAAAAAGCAAAAACAACATAAACTAACTGGTTTATCACATCTTTGGGAAGCTGAGTTCAAATTCCTCAGCCACAGGCAGGGAATTTGCCTGACAAAGTGAAGTAACACAGCATTTTAGAAAAGAAACATCATGCCACCAGTAAAATATGATGGTGGTAGTGTAATAGTATTTATATATGAGGTTAATCTGCAGGTAATCAAGCATATCACCGTTGGCTGGAGGAAGAGGGGCCTTAACTCTGGAGAAGATTCTACAGGTAATCTTAAAAAAGCAGCTTTTTGCCACATGCCTGCTGAGACCAGAGAATGTGTACATGAGAGGAAACCAGTGGAAAAGCTGAACCTTTAGCTGATGAGATTCTCACCATCAAGCCTCAGTGGAAGAAGCTGCTGGTTGATGGAGAAAGAACTACAAGCTCACCACCTCTACCTGTCATTCCTTGTGATTCAGTTCCCAATGTTCACTATCCCTCTAGGCCACCACTTCATGTTGATACCAGTGTGAATGTGTCTCCAGTTGCTCCTACCACATTTTCTGGAATGTGACAAGGAGGGAAAGTAGTAGAGCACAGGTGTTATGGTTGTGGGCATCCCAGGGCATCTGCAGACCACAAGACCAGCTATCCAGTGGAGGACACTCATCCTCAAAACCAGCCAGGTATCTGCATGCCACCTGCCCCATTGGTCAATGAGGAAAGACCCTGTGCCATATGGTCCTATTAATTATTTACAGCCAAATAAAATGGAGGAAGAGATGTCAGCCCCCCAAGTTGACTTGCCTAATGACTCAGACACCCATGTTCAACAACTCGGGGTTTATGGTATGTGGGCCACAGCCATGAGTTTCTCTAATCATCAAAGAAAACACAGGAGGTTGGGCTAGAAGGTCTTAGAGCTCTTGTTTTGTTTTTTTGTGACTCTGGGGCATTTCTCACCATAGCTGACCTTTGAGTGGTTTGGCCAAAAGCGAAAGAGCAAGGATCGTGGATTACCATTAAATTAGCTGGAGGTCAATGGAGGAATATCCCAAAAGCAAGTGTAGAATTGGACTTTGACTTTGGGGTCAAGCAATGTGTGGTTGAGGTGATGAGTGGCCTGCATGGAGATACTCTCCTTGGATATTCTTTTGGGTTGTCCACTGGCCTGCTGTTCCTACCTGCTCTGTCACACACCCTGTAATATCTCATACCTTGTGATGCCAGCACTTTGAGGAAAGTTGCCAAGAGGAAATAGCACTAATGATGAGCCGGCTGTCAGTCAGTGCTAGGGGTGCTGTTACAGCCGTCGAACTCTATGCGCACAGTAGTCACTGAACATGTGCCAGCACAACCCCCAAGTTAATTTCCTTCTGGGCTCAAAGTGCAGCCACTGGGAAGGTTTAGAATGCTACTAGCCCACAGATTGCCCCCCATATCTGCAGGTTAATAGCATTTTTCACATGACTGGTTCCCTTTAACCCCTTTCTGTCATAGGACGTACTATCCCGTCCATGTGCCCTGGGACTTAATTCCCATGGACGGGATAGTACGTCATAGGCGATCAGCTGCGCTCCCCGGGGGAGCGCAGCTGATAGCGGGCGGGTGTCAGCTGATTATCACAGCTGACACCCGAAACTATGTGCCAGGAGCAGTCACGGACCACTCCCGGAACATTAACCCCTGGCACACCGCGATCAAACATTATCGCGGTGTACCGGGGGCACAAGGAAGCATCGCGCAGGGAGGGGGCTCCCTGCGTGCTCCCCTGAGACCCTCAGAACAGCGCGATGTGATCGTGCTGTTCTGAGGCCTTCCTCCCTGCAAGACCCCGGATCCAAGATGGCCGCGGGGTCCTGCAGGGAGGCGGCTTCCTCAGTGCCTGCTGAGAGCAGGCGCTGAGGAAGTCTGCAGCAGTGCCTGTGAGATCGCTGGTCTCACAAAGTGCTGTGCACACTGTCAGACCAGCGATCTGACATTCTACAATGATGTCCCACCCTGGAACAAAGTGAAAAAGTTAAAAAAAAAATGAAAATCACAAGTGTAAAAAAAAAAATTCCAAAATAGAGAAAAAAAAAATATTCCCCAATAAATTCATTTCTTTCTGTAAATAAAAATAATCAAAACAATAAAAGTACACATATTTGGTGTTGCCACGTCTGTAACGACCCGCCATATAGTACTGTGTGCGACAGTACTATATGGCGGGTCGTTACAGACGTGGCAACACCAAATATGTGTACTTTTATAGTTAACCCCTTTAGTGAACCCCTTAAAAAAAAAAAAAATCAATGCTTTATCATCACACCGCTGAACAAAAAGTGGAATAACGCACGATCAAAAAGACCGATATAAATAAACATGGTACCACTGAAAACGTCATCTTGTCCCGCAAAAAGTGAGCTGCCATACAGCATCATCAGCGAAAAAAATAAAAAAGTTATAGCTCGCAGAATAAAGCGATGCAAAAATAATTATTTTTTTATATAAAATTGTTTTTATTGTATAAAAGCGCCAAAACATAAAAAAATGATATGAGGTATCGTCGTAGTCGTACTAACCCAAAGAATAAAACTGCTTTATCAATTTTACCACACGCGGAATGGTATAAACGCCCCCCCCAAAAGAAGTTCATGAATTGCTGATTTTTGTTCCATCTAACCTCCCATAAATCGAAATAAAAAGCGATCAAAAAATTTCACATGCTCAAAAATGATACCAATAAAAACTTCAACTCGGACCGCAAAAAATAAGACCTCACATGACTCTGTGAGCCAAAATATGCAAAAATTCTAGCTCTCAAAATGTGGTGATGCAAAAACTATTTTTTGAAATAAAAAGCGTCTTTTAGCGTGACAGCTGCCAATCATAAAAACCAGTTATAAATAGTAAATCAAACCCCCCTTTATCACCCCCTTAGTTAGGGAAAAATAATAAAATTAAAAAAATGTATTTATTTCCATTTTCCCATTAGGGTTAGGGTTAGGGTTACGGCTAATGTTAGGGTTAGAGTTGGGGCTAAAGTTAGGATTAGGGTTAGGGTTGGGATTAGGGTTAGGGGTGTGTTAGGGTTAGGTTTGTGGTTAGGGTTATGGCTAGGGTTGGGACTAGGATTAGGGGTGTGTTGGGTTTAGGGTTCTAGTTAGAATTGGAGGGTTTCCACTGTTTAGGCACATCAGGGGCTCTCCAAATGAGACATGGCATCTGATCTCAATTCCAGACAATTTTGCGTTGAAAAAGTTAAACAGTGCTCCTTCACTTCTGAGCTCTGCCATGCGCCCAAACAGTAGTTTACCCCACATATGGGGTATCAGCGCACTCAGGACAAATTGCACAATAACTCTTGGGGTCCAATTTCTTCTGTTACCCTTGGAAAAATAAAAAATTGGGGGCGAAAATATCATTTTTGTAAAAAAAATTGATTTTTTTGTTTTTAGGCTGTACGTTATAAACTTCTGTGAAGCACTTGGGGCTTCATAGCGCTCACCACACATCTAGATAAGTTCCTTGGGGGTCTATTTTCCAAAATGGGGTCACTTGTGGGGGGTTTCCACTGTTTAGGCACATCTGGGGCTCTCCAAATGCGACATGACGCCCGCAGACCATTTCATCAAAGTCTGCAATCCAAAACATCACTACTTCCCTTCCGAGCCCTGACGTGTGCCCAAACAGTAGTTTTCTCCAACATATTGGGTATCAGCGTACTCAGGACAAATTGGACAACAACTTTTGGGGTCCAATTTCTCCTGTTACCCTTGGGAAAATAAAATATTGGGGGCGAAAAAATCATTTTTGTAAAAAAAAAATGATTTTTTATTTTTACAGCTGTACGTTATAAACTTCTGTGAAGCACTTTGTGGTTCAAAGTGCTCACCACACATCTAAATAAGTTCCTTGGGGGATCTATTTTCCAAAATGGCGTCACTTGTGGGGGGTTTCTACTGTTTAGACACATCAGGGGCTCTCCAAACGCGATATGACTTCCGCAGACCATTCCATCAAAGTCTGCAATCCAAAACGTCACTACTTCCCTTCCGAGCCCTGACGTGTACCTACACAGTAGTTTTCTCCCACATATGGGGTATCAGCGTACTCAGGACAAATTGGACAACAACTTTTGGGGTCCAATTTCTCCTGCTATCCTTGGGAAAATAAAAAGTTGGGGACTAAAAGATCATGTTTGTGGAAAAAATATGATTTTTTTATTTTCATGCTCGGGCGTTATAAAATTTAGTGAAACACTTGGGGGTTCAAAGTTCTCACCACACATCTAGATAAGTTCCTTGAGTGGCCTAGTTTCCAAAATGGTGTCATTTCTGGGGGCTTTCCACTGTTTAGGCAGATCAGGAGCTCTCCAAACACGACATGTCGTCCAGCCAATTCTGCGTTGAAAAAGTCAAACTGCGCTCCTTCCCTTCCGAGCTCTGCCATGCACCCAAACAGTGGTTTACCCTCACATATGGGGTATCAGCGTACTCAGGACAAATTGCACAATAACTTTTGGGGTCTTGTTACCCTTGAGAAAATAAAAATTGGGGAAAAAAGATCATTTTTGTGGAAAAAATATGATTTTTTAATTTTACGGCTCTACGTTATAAACTTGTGTGAAGCACTTGGGGATTCAAAGTGCTCACAACAGATCTAGATAAGTTTCCACTGTTTAGGCACATCAGGGGGTCTCCAAATGCAACATTGCGTCCAATCTCAATTCCAGCCAATTTTGGTTGTAAAAAGTCAAATGGTGCTCCTTCCATTCCGAGCTCTGCCGTGCGCATAAACCGTGGTTCCCCCCCACATATGGGGTATCAGCGTACTCAGGACAAATTGGACAACAACTTTTGTGGACCAATTTCTCCTGTCACCCTTGGGAAAATAAAAAATTGGTGACTAAAAGATAATTTTTGTGGAAAAAAAATAGGATTTTTTATTTTCATGCCCGACATTATAAACTTGTGTGAAGCACTTGGGGGTTCAAAGTGCTCACTACAGATCTAGATAAGTTCCTTATGGGGTCTAGTTTCACTTGTGGGGGGTTTCCACTGTTTAGGCACATCTGGGGCACTGCAAATGGAACTTGACCCCCATCAACATCTGCATTCCAAAACGTTATTACTTCCTTTCCAAGCCCTGTCGTGTGCCCAAACAGTTCCCCCCCCCACATATGGTGTATCAGCGTACTCAGTACAAATTGGACAACAACTTTTGGGGTCCAATTTCCTTGGGAAAAATCAAAATTTGGGACTAAAAATCATTTTTGTGGAAAATTGTTTTTTTTTTTTTTTCACACCCAGGCATTATAAACTTTTGTGAAACACTTGGGGGTTCAAAGTGCTCACAACAGATCTAGATGAGTTCCATAGGGGGTCTAGTTTCCAAAATGGTGCCACTTGTGGGGGGTTTCCACTGTTTAGGCGCATCAGGGGCTCTCCAAACGCGACATGGCTCCCAATCTCAATTCCAGAAAATTTTGGTTTGAAAAAAGTCAAACGGCGCTCCTTCCCTTACGAGCTCTGCCGTGTGCCCAAACAGTGGTTTTCCCCCACGTATGGGGTATCAGCGTACTCAGGAGAATTTGCACAACAATTTTATCTGTCCATTTTCTCCTTTTACCCTTGTGAAAATACTAAAAAAAAGTTTGTAAAAGATCATTTTTGTGACTAAAAAGTTAAATATTAATTTTTTCCTTCCACGTTGCTTTAGCTCCTGTGAAGCACCTGAAGGGTTAATAAACTTCTTGAATGTGGTTTTGAGTACCTTGAGGGGTGCAGTTTTTAGAATGGTGTCACATTTGGGTATTTTCTGTCATATAGACCCCTCAAAGTGACTTCAAATATGAGGTGGTCCCTAAAAAAAATGGTTTGCAAATTTTGTTGTAAAAATGAAAAATCGCTGGTCAACTTTTAACCCTTATAATTTCCTAACAAAAAAATTTTGGTTCCAAAATTGTGATGATGTAAAGTAGACATGTGGGAAATGTTATGTATTAACTATTTTGTGTGACATATTTCTCTGTTTTAAGGGAATAAAAATTTAAAGTTTGAAAATTGCACAATTTTCAAAATTTTCACCATATTTGCGTTTTTTTCAAAAATAAAAGATATATTGAATAAATTTTACCACTAACGTGAAGTACAATATGTCACGAGAAAACATTCTCAGAATTGCGAAGATCCGTTGAAGCGTTCCAGAGTTATAACCTCATAAAGAGACAGTGGTCAGAATTGTAAAAATTGGCCCGGTCATTAACGTGCAAACCACCCTTGGGGGTTAAGGGGTTAAATTTGCTGGCTTTGGCCTGGAAGGGAAATGTCTGATAAAAAAGGCTAGAGTTTCATGAAAGAAAGGTGCACCTTGTCTTGGCTGTTGGGCACACACCTGTTGGCCAAATTTTGTGCTGCGCACTTTAATTTTGTAAGTACAGTCTATATAATGGTAATGCCGTTTTAAATTCATATATTCAAAGTTTGCAGATAACTTTGCATACACAGTGTGCTGGTGTATTCTTTGATATGTAGATATTGTAGTCAGAGCAGCTTGTACTTGTTCACATTTGCTTCAAGTTGAAGGTTGTCTTTCATTAGTGTTGTATCCTTCCTGAGAGAAAGGTGCAACTTGTCATAGCTGGTGAGCACACACCAATTGGCCAATTCTTGCTCTAAATACTACAATTGTATAAATGCATAGTACTTTGGTGTTTCACAACTCCAGTCCTCAAGGGCCAACAACAGGTCATGGTCTCAAGATTTCCTAACTATTATACAGACTGTGGAATTTTCAGAAAATCTTGAATCCTAGCACACCTAGTATGCTGCACTCTTTTGTATGAAAATATTGCAGTCACATCAGCTTGGATTAGTTTGCATTGGCATCATTCTGTTTGACAGAGAGAGAATCGATATGTGGCATTCCCTCAGTTAAGGAAGAAGCGTTTGCTTAAGTTTCTTTCTGTATCTTGCTGAGCGCCACCTCAGTGTATGTGGAAGAATGTTTTTTGGTTAAGTGCTGAAATTAACTGTTTCGACATGAACTATTCCGTTAGGACATGCTAGTCAGATTTAGAGGCCTGTTGCAAGTGGCAAGTGAGGTAGAAAGAGAGACCACCACTATAGTCACTAGAGGTCGCTACATCATGGGTATTTAAAGAGGCAGTCTTTACCATTTTATTTAGAGATTTAATCTGTTGTTGAAATAAAAAGTAGGAAAGCTGATTTTGCACACAAAATATTGTAGTCTACAGGCATCACCATTTCATTAGTTTTATTGGGTCATTTTGATCCCAAAGAAGAAGCAGTCCCAGTAATTGGAAACTACAGCATTGGGGATCAAAAACAGGGCACCAGATATGGTGGCTTTGAATTACGGTAGTTGTTATGAATGTGCTAGAGATGGTTTCTGAGCAGAGGCTCCCTCTGGTGGTTACAGACAGTACTGAACCTTTCAGCGAGGAATGGCAATCTGGGTTCACTGACTGGTCTGATATAAGGGAGGTTCCCTCCCATGATGGTTGCCGGTGATCAATTGTTCTTGTCTCAATTGTGGTTCCTGGTTCATTTGGAAGTTTGCTGGAGTCTTGCCTGCATCTCCTGCTTTCAGATAAATATTTTTTGCTTTTCTATTTGTCCTTGCTTTTTGCATTGTTTTCTGCACTTTTGTGGAGGTCAACCAGGTCCCCTACTGGGGCCTGAGCTCCTCACAGTTTATCTGCAGCCACTGTTATTTGCTCATTTGCTTTTTCCTGTTTTTTCAGCGGCTGCAGCTTGGTTTTGTTCACACTGAGATCTGATTTAGCAGGTGGCAAGATCGTGTGATCTCAGTATTTTTGTAATCAGAATTGTTGGATTTTTGTAGGGTTTTCTGGGTTGCAGAAAGTAATCTCTCCTTTCCTATCCTATTTAGTCAGCTTGTGGCCCCAGCGTTTGCTCAATCTATTTTCTGCCTATGTTTGTGTTTTCATCTTGTCTAACCGCCATTATATGTTTGGGGGCTTCCTATTTTCTTTGGGGATCTGCTCCAGGGCAGATAGCTTTAATCTTTCTGCCTTTAGGTGTAGTTATCTCTCAGGCTGTGACGAGGCGTCTAGGATCAACGTAGGAACGCTCCACGGCTACCTCTAGTTATGTCGTTAGTTTAGGAATCTGCAACCCATCAGTTACCAACATCTCAGGTGTTCTGCTGCCCTGCTGTTGTTCCTGTCCTCCTCAGCTACCGAAACACAACAGGTAGTTATCTACAGCCATTTTTTTTTTATCTGTGCCTGAGAATCACTATAATTTCATCAACTGTATTACAGTAACCAGCAGATTTTAGAGCAAAAGTGATGAAGTGCTCCCATTCTGTGGGTCAACCATTTTGTTTACAGTGATCTAATTTGTTAATATGACACTAAACTTAAATGACCTATGAAAGTGAAGTATTCATTAGCCGGGTCTGACACAAGTATATTCTGCAGACTGTGGAAGGGTCAGTCAGAAGGAGCGCCAGTTGCACGTATCCAAATAGTGGGTAAAAAACCAATGCTGCTCCAGCTGGGTGCCTCAATGAGAAAAAAAATAAAATAAAGATGAAAATACCTGGTCCAAGGGGGTGCAAAGGATGAAAATTAATTTAAAAAAAGCTCATTTAAATTTTAAATTAATTTTCATCCTTTGCGCCCCCTTGGACCGGGTATTTTCATCTTTACTCCTCAAGAATATTCTAAAGGTACTGCCACACTAAACAATCCCGCTAGCGATCACGATAACGACGCATACTAATGCGATCGCTAGCGGGATTGTTTCTATATCGCTAAGTGCGGCCACATTTAGCGATATAGTTAACGACGCTATCGCCGTTAGCGATCTTCTTAACGACTTTAGCGGTACAAAAGTACCGCAAAATCGCTAAGAAAAGGTGCCACACTAGCGATATATACTTACCCAGCGGGAGCGCCGACGAGAAAATAGGGTCCGGAACGATTCCAGCGACGAGCGAGATCACAGCAGGAAGCTCGTCGCTGGCAGATGCCGCACTGAACAACATCGCTAACGGGATCGCTAAATAGTGACGTTTTTTAGCGATCCCGTTAGCGATATTGTTCAGTGTGGCATACCCTTTAGCATCCAACATATGTAAATTGACCGTAGAACACTATTATTCCATTAGGTGGTGGATCATGGGTGCCTGGCTGTGATTTCTAACTTCATAAACCCTATTGGTACCTTACTGTGATTATGGGAGTACAATAAACTACTGCAATTTATTATACAGTAAATTTTAGATTAATCTGATTAGACACTTGACACACTTTTTTTCGGTACAGTTTAAAAAACAAGGCTTTTCTTTTTAGGGGTGAACTGGTTCCAGATGGCCTAAGCCTATCTTCAGTTGCGTTTCATGCCCTGCTAGGTTTGCGGAACTAAGTCTCTTTGTGTGAGAGCAGGATACGAGCTGGCGATGCTCACACGCAAGCAGCATAAACCCGAGAAACAAAGCAGGGAAACACAGAACAAGTGATCTGAGTCAATGGCATCCCATTAGCAGCAACGTAATGTCGAGTGTAATTAGGAAGCTTTATCTGGCTGATTGTGTTAGAGGCTGGCACCTGCAGCTGTGGGTATCTGGCACAGTCTGACGAGCGATAACACTTTGGGGTGTAATTAGAGAACATTAGCTTTATTCAGAGCTTGGATTGTCCTTGGTATAATATAAGCTTCCATTATCAGAGAGGACTACTGCGCAGTTCAAGGGCCGACAGCAGCTGCTTGGAGCTCGAAACAAGGATCTCATCCTCTCTCATTTGGTGTTCAGAAAGAGTCTCATAACATGTTTTGGGCAAATCATTATTTCAGAAACACTATTTTCTGCCTCTCGTATGGAGCCTTGCTGAAACTTCTATGAATACCCACTACAGAAATATCTGAATGTATACAATAAGTAAGTTGTACAGCATACAGTAAGTTTCTAAGGTTCAGACAAAAAAACAAACTTGGATGGGAGTAAAAAAGGAAAAAGTTGAACAAATATTTTTTTAAGTAAAATTAAATCATGAATTCACCAGGTGTTCAAAGAGTTCAGACAAGTGAGTGTCTCCGGAAGAATCATCATTCAGAGGTCGTAGAGGCTAATGCAACAAGACAACTCAATTGTTCATTGGATGTTAATGAATCGAGCACCATTTCTGTTGGTATCTGCTTTTAAGTAGCTTGGCTGTATGAATGCTAGTAGAAAGGTCAAACTGGAGAAATTGTGATCTGAGGCAGAACAAGGAGCTTAGCAATAAAGGGTGAAAAGGTAGCAGTCGCTGCTAAACCCTAGTGCCTAAAGGTGCCAAAAGATTCCTAGCTCACATAAGAAGAAACAAGTATTATGAATGGTACATGATGGATCGGACTCAATTACAAATTGTACATTGGTCCAAGAGTCTGAGCTATGCCTCAAAGAGATACATGGTCATCTGTTGCCCAAGATACTGTATTTCTGAAAGTTTCCGTAAATGAGAACTGCATATAAAGTAATATCTCCATGTACAACAGACTCAAGACATGGATGACCATAACCAAATTGGTCCTAGGAAGATTAGAGTAACATTAGTCCTCAGGACCATGGCATCAAGACAATATGGTATATCTTATAATAATGGTAGTCCAGTGCTAAATGTCTAATGGTGCCCCCATGCAAAAACTCTTCTATAAAAAAAAATTGGAAAAAAAGGGTTTCGGCTCAATAAAAATAGGTTAATTGTGCTTGGAGAGGACGGTGTAACAGCCTCATTTTAGATAGGTTCAGCAACGGTGTTCTGGCAGTTTTCCAAGATTTTAAAAGTAAAAAAAATTTGGGGGGGTCAAGTTAAAATTCATAGTACAAAAATCACCCTTGAGGTTTACGTGCTTCGAGCCTTAGAACCAGGCTCTTAGTCATAACAAGTAAAAGTTGAGAAACATCTGGTTTTAAAGGTGAGCGGAGAGCGCAAACCTGTTACTGATAGTTAACCCTTAGAAGTATTAAATAATGAACATGTAACATTTATTATCAAGTTACATTTTTATAAAAACTGTAACAAAGTGTATTCACAACATTTGTAGGCAAAAATAGGTATAATTGTTGACTTAGGAGGTAGATTAGGTCCTCTTTAAAAAAATATAAAAAGAGTAGACGCTCTAAATAAACTGTCATCATAGCTCATGCAATCTAGACCTGAAACATCACATATATTTTAGTCATATACACAAGTACAGCATCTTAGTTGGTGGTTTCCAGCACCTGTTATAATGCTGTGATAATAAAATATGCAAGCAGTAATATAGAAGCAAAAACAAAAGAACACGTGTAAGAAAGATAATGTAAGAATGCACAAGAAAGATGTGTCAATTACAATCTAAAAAAAAGTTTCCTGTTGCAGCTAATAGCTACAGTGGTTTGCAAAAATATCCACCCCTTGGCTTTTTACCTATTTTGGTACATTACAACCTGTGCTTAAATATTTTTGTCATCTAATTAATGTGAGATGCATCAGCACCAAATAGTCTAAGTTGGTGAAGTGAGAAAAATATAGACATAAATTAAATTTATGGAATCAAATAACTAAAAATTGGTATGTGCATATGTATTCACCCTTTTGCGATGAAGTCCCTAAAAATCTCTGGTGCAAGCAATTCCCTTCATAAATCACATGCTTAGAGAAATGAAATCCACCTGTGTGCAGTCTAAGTGTCACATGTCTGTCAGTATATGCACACCTTTTCTGAAAGGCCACAGAGGGTGGAACACCAATAAGCAAGAGGCACCACAACCAAACAACACCATGAAGACCAAGGATATCTCCTAACAAGTCAGGGACAAAGTTGTTGAGAAGTACAAGTCAGGGTTGGGTTTAAAAAATATCCCAATCTCTGATGATCCCCCAGAGCACCATCAAATTCATTATCATCAAATGGAAAGAATATGGTACCACAACAAACCTGCCAAGAGAGTGCTGTCCACCAAAACTCTCAACCCAGGCAAGAAAGGCATTGATCAGGCAGCATGGAGACCAAAGGTAACCCTGAATGATCTGCAGAGTTATCAAGCAGAGACTGGAGTATCTGTCCATACACCAAAAAAAGCCTTGCACTCTACAGAGGTGGTGTCACGAAGTGACTGTTACGGTGTGACACGACCTCACGAGTAGTTGGTAAACGGACGACTCAACACAAGGGAACACCAGGGAAACAATAACAACGCTGGGCCCTGAAGATAGGGGAATGGACACCTCCTGCAATCACCTGAGGATGTACCATGATCTCCCTAACATCCTACACGGGTTCTTTCACCCCATTGCCGAGCAGGATACCTAATCCGTCACTTGCCTTGCTCTTATCCCTGGAGCTGGCAGGTGAGAGCACTAGTCCCACCACTGCACTAATACAACAAGAAGGAATGGAAAGACAGACACCAAAAGGGACAAGGTAACAAAAATACAACACCTAGCTTTCTCTGCTGCAAAGCACCGCACAGCAGAATAAGACACCATAAAAGCGAACTCAGCAAAGCACCACTGCACCCAGAGAGCTCCTTCCTCCAGCTTGGTCACTGTAGAATGCTCTAACACCGACAGTCAGCTGATGCATCAGGTGACATTTTAAAGGATGGTGGGAGTGGTAATAACCTACATCAGCTGACCCAGCAGAAATACAGTAACAACAGATTGCCAGTGGGGGAAAAACTGACTTTAACCCCCGATGGTCCAAAAGGAAAACAGTTTTAATTCAATGGAACCAGATCTGCCACAAATCCAAAAATGGATCATGACAGATGGCCTTTATGTATGAGTGGGCAGAAAAAAAGTCTTTACTTACAAAAATTGTAAGGCTTATTTTGAGTTTGCCAAAAGACATGTGGGAGACTCCCTAAGTGTATGGAAGAAGGTGCTGTGATCAGATGAGACCAAAATTGAACATTTGCCCACCAAGGTAAACACTATATCTGGCACCAAACCAACACAGCTCATCACCCCAAGAACACCATCCTCACATTTAAACATGGTGGTGGCAACATCATGCTGTGAGGATGTTTTTCTGCAGCTTGGACAGGGAAACTGGTCCGACTCGAGGGTAAGATGGATGGTGTGAAATACAGGGTTATTCTTGAACAAAACCTGTTTCAGTCAGTCAGTGACTTGAGACTGGGATGGAGGTTCACCTTCCAACAAGACAATGACTCACAGCATACTGCTAAAACAACACTCGAGAAAAGCAAAAAAACCGAACTGAAGTAGACTTGAATGACATGCATGATTTAAAAGCATGTTCACACTGGCCATAAAAGCAAACAAAACAAAAAGGAAAAAGCAGTGTATGCATATACCCTAATGAAAATTAATAAGTAAAAAAGCAAGTGCATTAAATAATTAACATAGGGTACTTAGTAAACACTGTTTTGATCAAAAAAGTATAAAGCTGTCCCACCGCGGCAAGGTGTACCCATTTGAGACAGTAACTACACTCTCTAACGATAAAACCTACCTGGTGTGAATAGTGGCAGAGAGTCTGGGTCCCAAATGGACAACCAGCTTCAGAGGGACTATATATGAACTACACAGCTCAATAGAAAGGAGGCCACACCCTATTTGTACTGAATACAAGCTGGTTGTCCATTTATTTTCATTAGGGTATATACACACATTGCTTTTTCCTTTTTGTTTTGTTAAACAACACTCGAGTAGTTTAAAGGAAAATGTGTCAATGTTTTGCAGTGGCCTAGCCAAAGCCAAGACCTTTATCCAATTGCGAATCTGTGGTCAGACTTACTTGAAGGAGCTGGAGCAGTTTTGCCTTGAGGAACAGGCAAACATCCCAGTGGCAAGATGTGGAAAAGTCATAGAGACATATCCAAAGAAACTTGCAGCTGTAATTGAGGCAAAAGGAGGGTCGACAAAGTACTGACTTTAGGAGTAGTGAATAGTTATGCACACTGAAGTTTTCAGTTATTTTGTCCTATTTGTTGTATGCTTCACAATAAAAAAGAAAACTAATTGTTCACACTTGTAGGCATGTTCTTCACATGAACTGATGCAAACAAGCAAAAAAAAATAGTGAAATTCCAGACTGTGATATAGCAAAACACGAAAAATGCCAAGGTGGTAAATACTTTCGCAAGCCACTGTAAATGATAATAGTGCATAAATTAATGGTATAATGAAGCATACTCATTTTATTTAAAGGGTTTTGTCACCAGGTTATGTCACCTAATCTGTGACCAGGGTAATATTAAGACAAACACTGGGATTCTAACTATGTGTCACTGGGTTGCTTTCTTTTGATAAAATCACAGTTCTATCAGTAGCAGATTATCATTGGGGACTAGTAAACCAGCTGCCACGTAGTCCTCCATGTTCATGACCTCTGTATAATCCCACCCCACCACTGATTGGCAGCTTTCTGCCTATGTACAGTGTTCATAGAAAGCTGTAAATCCGTAGTGTGGGTGTGGTTATACAGTGCTCAGCAATCAGAGAAGTACAGTCATGGCCGAAAGTGTGGGCACCATTGAAATTGTTCCAGAAAATGAAGTACTTCTACCAGAAAATTATTGCAATTACACATGTTTTGTTATACATATGTTTAGTTTCTTTGTGTGTATTGAAACAACACAAAAAGGAGAAAAAAAAGACAAATGGGCAAAATTTCACACAAAACTCCAAAAAAGGGCCATACAAAATTGTTTGCATTCTCAACTTAATATTTAGTTGCCACCCTTTGGAATAAATAACTGCAATCAGTCGCTTCCTATACCCATCAACAAGCTTCTTAGGGTATGTGCACACGTTGTGGATTCCTGTGCGGATCCGCAGCGGATATGGCCCTGCGGAACTGCAGCAGTTTTCCAAGGGATGTACAGTACCATGTTATGTCTACATTTATTCCCTTTAAAATTTCAGATTTTTATTTCAAATATCATAAAAAACATCAACCCAGTGACCGGTATAAATATATCTATTTATACCAATAGGACTATGCTGTCAGATACCCTACAATAATCCGTTTCTGTTTCCTACCTGACCGTGGAGGTTGGCACACTAAAAGTAACGATATGGCGCCCCACTCAACGTAGGCTCTCCCTCACTCCCCTATTAATCCCTCCTATTCAGGTGGGAAAACAATGTATAATTAGTCAGCGATGAAGGGAGTCTTGGAACTAGAAAATATCTGGCAGTATTATTAATAACACAATAACCTAAATAATGTAATAATAAAGCCCATTAATATAGTAACATAAATGCACAGGACCAATAATGTCTAATGGTCTCTTAATCAATGGTCACAATCTATTTAACTGTGCATAAAAATAGATTTTGTGAGACATTTGCCTAGATATTATCAGATAATCAGGAAACAAACGATATATGCCTCAATGCTCCAAATATAACAAAGTAATATTAAACAGCCATAAGATCTCTCAGAGTATGGTTACTCAAATTAGATAGAAGCAAAATGGGACTTAGCATGAGATAGGTGAAACCCCGACGCGTTTCCCCGTTGGTGACACGGTTCCTCAGGAGGTAGACATGATGCCAGATGCCATAGAGATGATGACATGACAGGCACCAAAATGAATGGACTTAAATAACGACCGCCGATGAACGCCAAAAATAGGCTCCGCCCCTCACAATCAAGGGCGGAGCATAACCGGGTCATACGCCATGCTGTAATAAAGATAATCAGTACCTTATTATGCACGCTGCAGATAACATGTTGCGCTTTCCTTTTCCCGCTCGGCCGGAAGTGTCAGATGCACCACAATGCCCTGCGAAATGACCACTTCCGCCGCTTCGTTCCGGAAAGGCTGTGCGTTCCAGATCGTGGAGCACACAGTATTAAGGAAATGAACATAATACCACTCATTATCTATATTTGCAGCATTTCAAAAATTGAAACGCATATATCAGCAATATTTATACTCTTACATGCATATTAGATATAAGCCTCATGAAGCGCAAATGACAAAAAGATATAAATATATCAATGCGCCAAGGAGAGTGTATAGCCATTCCATCAAACATATCCCTTTATTATTATCAGTACCATATCATGAATATTCCCCAAATAGCTCAAAATAACAACAAAACAGCATGACATGAATGAAAAATAAAAAAGATAAAAAAAAAAACAAAAAAAGTTTGTTTCAAGATACATTGATAGTGAAGCCCAACAATGGGGTCATGTACCATAGAGATATTAGTGGTATGCTATCAAGAATCAACTAGAACCATAAATTTATTCGGGAAATAAGGACTCAACCAAGTTTTATCAAATAAATGGAACATATGATAGGGCCTCATTCAGACCCCTCGGACTCAGGGATTGCAATCTAAAAATCCATTCCGCCTCACGTTTGAGGATGAGTCTATCCAGATCTCCCCCCCTAATTTTGGGCTTCACTAATTCAATCATTGTGAAAGTGATTTCTGCTAGCCTACCTTCACGGATTTCATTCATATGACGAGCTACAGGAGTATCCCTTTTATTCTTAATGTCATTCCTATGTTCACCAACCCTTACCCTAAACTCTCTTTTGGTCTTTCCAACATAATCCAACGCACAGGTGCATGTGGCCTTATATACCAGCCCTGAGGACCTACAATTCCCAAAATCTCTTATAGAGTAAATCCTGCCATTAGCTGCACTAGAGAAAGTTTTTCCAGGAGTCATCATATTACATCTAGAGCAGTTTCCACATCTATAGAAACCCACCGGTCTTCTATCAAGCCAGGTTCCCACTCTGGCCGGCCTCTGATATAAGCTATGAACCAAACGGTCCCCAATGGACTGACCCCTCCTATAGGTTATACTGGGTTTTGATGGAATAAATTTTCTAACGTCTGGATCCGCCAGAAGGATATCCCAATGTTTTTTTATGACCTCATAGACCCTCTCCGATTGTCCATCAAAAGTACCAATTAATCTGACAACATTAGACGAATCATCTCTTATTAATGGATTCTTGGTCAGCAAAGTCTCCCTAGTAAAGGAGCGAGCATAATTCATAGGACCATTGAGGACATTTTCTGGATATCCCCTTCGCCTAAACCTTGAATATAGATCTTTAGATTGTCTATTGTATGTAGTCAAATCGGAGCAGTTTCTCCTTATACGAAGGAACTGTCCCTTCGGTATCCCTCTCTTTAGGGGAGTTGGATGGTGGCTTGTCCATCTAAGGAGGCCGTTTGTTGCCGTAGGTTTTCTATATGTGCTAGTACAGATTTTACCGTCCTCCTCTTTTGATATCGTTAGGTCCAGAAAATTAATACTCCGTGCATGGCACTCAGATGTAAACCTAAGACCAATTTCATTTATGTTAATATACTCCATAAAAACGGGTGAAATCCTCCTCTGGGCCAGACCAGAATACCAGAAGTACTTACTATCAAAGAGGAAGTAATTATGGGTAAGAGTAAATGAGAGGAGTTCCTCCACAAAGATATTATGCTCCCAGCAATTCACCGATCTTGTCCTCAGGAAATGAGCCACAGCCATGATGCCAAAACTATGAGGGATGCTGCTATACAAGGCTTCAACATCTATTGAAGCCACCAATGTATTGGTCTCCACAGTTATCCCCTCCAGGATACCTAAGAGATGAGAGGTATCCCGTACATATGAGGGTAAAGATATTACAAATGGTCTAAGGATTCGATCTATATAAATCCCCGAATTTTGTGTCAAAGAATCAATACCGGCCACAATCGGGCGGCCCCTCAAGGGGTCCAAGCCCTTATGCACCTTAGGGAGGGCATAAAATGTTGGTATGACTGGGTTATTCGGTACCATAAATTTTAATTCATTTTCTGATATTAGACCTTTTCCTCACGCCTGGCTGAGGATCCCTAGTAGTTTCTCACTGTATATCCGGGTCGGGTCACCGTGAATGATCTCATAAGTATCAGAATCATATAGCAATTGATGACACATTTTCAGATATATAGGATGGTCCATAAGCACAAGGTTACCACCTTTATCAGATGCCTTGATAATTAGGTCCCTATTTTTTCCAAGTCGTTCTAGGGCCTGCTTTTCCCAAGAGAGAGATTGGATTCACTCCACTGATTTATACGGGGGATTTTACACAAGTCCATCTCTACCAATTTCATAAAAATATCCACGCTTGTAGTTTCAGCAATGGGTGGCATCCTAGTGCTTTTCCTTTTGAGATCCGTAAAGGGGCCCTTCCCTACTTGTTGATTATTTTCAGTGAGAAGACTAGTTAGTGCCTGGAAACCCTCTAAGTCTTCCTCTGATAGACCAAATTTTTTACACTGTTCAACATCATGTTTATGAAAAAACAATTTCCATTTAAGGTTACGCCCAAATAGGTTCAGGTCCTTTACCCAGCCAAAACAATTAAAAGGATTTGTGGGTACAAAATTCAGGCCTTTTCTTAACACTGAAAAATCATCTCCCGAAGGTATACATGAGGAAAGATTGATAATCTGACCTTGGTCTATTGAGGTCTCCTCCTCAGATCGTATCCCATCGGGGGGCCTCTGTCCAAAAAAGATGGTTGTAATGATCCAGAGGTAGAGGGACCAGTGTAAGTACCTGAATTCATTTGAGCACCCCTTCCTCCTCCCCTTTGTCTGTTGTGATGGCTTTTGGATGTCCGCCATCTACCTCGTGTTGATTTACCCCTAGTCTGAAAGCTAGAGAAAACTTCTGTTCGTTCAGTGTCTGACGTATCTATATCAGATGATGAGGCTTCTGTCAGTATCCCACCCTGATATTCGTATGCCTTATTTTCTTTAAATTCACTCAGATCCCTCAAAAATTGGGAATGCTTACGATCTTTTAGATTTGTTTGAAATTTTTCCACAGAAGTTTGTAAAATATTTTCACGCTTAACAAAGTCAGGGTCAGTTTTAAATTTTTGAATCCTTTCTATTAAGTTATTCAACTTTTTGCTAGATTCTTGAAATAATTTCTGTTCCTCATTCAATAGGAGTTGCATAAACCTCAAAGAGGATTCAATGGACTCCTTCGTCCACACAGTAAGGAGTTGGGGATTAGCCGTACGAGGTGAGGGACATATAGTAATGCGGAGACCTTTTGGTACAATCCTATTCTTTATATAATTCTCTAGGCCCTTCACCTCCCACCAAGATTTTATATTCTCCTTATAACAGAGATAAAGTTCTTTGAAAAGATTCTTAAGGGGAGGATTTTCGCTAATATTGGAAGAGGTTTGGCTAGTAGAAAAAACCTGGTTTGCGTCCTGTGTCCACAGATCAACATTTATGGGAGTTGACAAAAAACCAGCCATACCACATCAGTAATCAATACTATTCAAAACACAAATTAATATAGGAAAAATCATAAAGTATGTGTACATATATTCCCTTTAAAATTTCAGATTTTTATTTCAAATATCATAAAAAACATCAACCCAGTGACCGGTATCAACCCAGTGACCGGTATAAATATATCTATTTATACCAATAGAACTATACTGTCAGATACCCTACAATAATCCTTTTCTGTTTCCTACCTTACCGTGGAGGTTGGCACCATAAAAGTAACGATATGGCGCTCCCACTAAACGTAGGCTCTCCCTCACTCCCCTATTAAACCCTCCTATTCAGGTGGGAAAACAATGTATAATTAGTCAGAGATGAAGGGAGTCTTGGAACTAGAAAATATCTGGCAGTATTATTAATAACACAATAACCTAAATCATGTAATAATAAAGCCCATTAATATAGTAACATAAATGCACAGGACCAATAATGTCTAATGGTCTCTTAATCAATGGTCACAATCTATTTAACTGTGCATAAAAATAGATTTTATAAAAATAGATTTATTGTAGGGTATCTGACAGTATAGTTTCAGATTTTTATTTCAAATATCATAAAAAACACAACCCAGTGACCGTTATAATTATATCTATTTATACAAATAGAACTATACTGTCAGATACCCTACAATAAATCTATTTTTATAAAATCTATTTTTATGCACAGTTAAATAGATTGTGACCATTGATTAAGAGACCATTAGACATTATTGGTCCTGTGCATTTATGTTACTATATTAATGGGCTTTATTATTACATGATTTAGGTTATTGTGTTATTAATAATACTGCAGATATTTTCTAGTTCCAAGACTCCCTTCATCTCTGACTAATTATACATTGTTTTCCCACCTGAATAGGAGGGTTTAATAGGGGATGTGAGGAGAGCCTACGTTTAGTGGGAGCGCCATATCGTTACTTTTATGGTGCCAACCTCCACGGTAAGGTAGGAAACAGAAAAGGATTATTGTAGGGTATCTGACAGTATAGTTCTATTGGTATAAATAGATATATTTATACCGGTCACTGGGTTGATACCGGTCACTGGTTGATGTTTTTTATGATATTTGAAATAAAAATCTGAAATTTTAAAGGGAATATATGTACACATACTTTATGATTTTTCCTATATTAATTTGTGTTTTGAATAGTATTGATTACTGATGTGGTATGGCTGGTTTTTTGTCAACTCCCATAAATGTTGATCTGTGGACACAGGACGCAAACCAGGTTTTTTCTACTAGCCAAACCTCTTCCAATATTAGCGAAAATCCTCCCCTTAAGAATCTTTTCAAAGAACTTTATCTCTGTTATAAGGAGAATATAAAATCTTGGTGGGAGGTGAAGGGCCTAGAGAATTATATAAAGAATAGGATTGTACCAAAAGGTCTCCGCATTACTATATGTCCCTCACCTCGTACGGCTAATCCCCAACTCCTTACTGTGTGGACGAAGGAGTCCATTGAATCCTCTTTGAGGTTTATGCAACTCCTATTGAATGAGGAACAGAAATTATTTCAAGAATCTAGCAAAAAGTTGAATAACTTAATAGAAAGGATTCAAAAATTTAAAACTGACCCTGACTTTGTTAAGCGTGAAAATATTTTACAAACTTCTGTGGAAAAATTTCAAACAAATCTAAAAGATCGTAAGCATTCCCAATTTTTGAGGGATCTGAGTGAATTTAAAGAAAATAAGGCATACGAATATCAGGGTGGGATACTGACAGAAACCTCATCATCTGATATAGATACGTCAGACACTGAACGAACAGAAGTTTTCTCTAGCTTTCAGACTAGGGGTAAATCAACACGAGGTAGATGGCGGACATCCAGAAGCCATCACAACAGACAAAGGGGAGGAGGAAGGGGTGCTCAAATGAATTCAGGTACTTACACTGGTCCCTCTACCTCTGGATCATTACAACCATCTTTTTTGGACAGAGGCCCCCCGATGGGATACGATCTGAGGAGGAGACCTCAATAGACCAGGGTCAGATTATCAATCTTTCCTCATTTATACCTTCGGGAGATGATTTTTCAGTGTTAAGAAAAGGCCTGAATTTTGTACCCACAAATCCTTTTAATTGTTTTGGCTGGGTAAAGGACCTGAACCTATTTGGGCGTAACCTTAAATGGAAATTGTTTTTTCATAAACATGATGTTGAACAGTGTAAAAAATTTGGTCTATCAGAGGAAGACATAGAGGGTTTCCAGGCACTAACTAGTCTTCTCACTGAAAATAATCAACAAGTAGGGAAGGGCCCCTTTACGGATCTCAAAAGGAAAAGCACTAGGATGCCACCCATTGCTGAAACTACAAGCGTGGATATTTTTATGAAATTAGTAGAGATGGACTTGTGTAAAATCCCCCGTATAAATCAGTGGAGTGAATCCAATCTCTCTCTTGGGGAAAAGCAGGCCCTAGAACGACTTGGAAAAAATAGGGACCTAATTGTTAAGGCATATGATAAAGGTGGTAAACTTGCGCTTATGGACCATCCCATATATCTGAAAATGTGTCATCAATTGCTATATGATTCTGATACTTATGAGATCATTCACGGGGACCCGACCCGGATATACAGTGAGAAACTACTAGGGATCCTCAGCGAGGCGCGAGGAAAAGGTCTAATATCAGAAAATGAATTAAAATTTATGGTACCGAATAACCCAGTCATACCAACATTTTATGCCCTCCCTAAGGTGCATAAGGGCTTGGACCCCTTGAGGGGCCACCCGATTGTGGCCGGTATTGATTCTTTGACACAAAATTCGGGGATTTATATAGATTGAATCCTTAGACCATTTGTAATATCTTTACCCTCATATGTACGGGATACCTCTCATCTCTTAGGTATCCTGGAGGGGATAACTGTGGAGACCAATACATTGGTGGCTTCAATAGATGTTGAAGCCTTGTATAGCAGCATCCCTCATAGTTTTGGCATCATGGCTGTGGCTCATTTCCTGAGGACAAGATCGGTGAATTGCTGGGAGCATAATATCTTTGTGGAGGAACTCCTCTCATTTACTCTTACCCATAATTACTTCCTCTTTGATAGTAAGTACTTCCACCAGCTCAGGGGGACAGCGATGGGGAGCCCATGTGCTCCCACATATGCAAATGTCTTCCTGGGTTGGTGGGAGGAGACCTATATTTTTGGGGGGGGAGGAGGAGACATGGTGGAATCAGTATATCTCCCTCTGGGCCAGATATATCGATGATATTCTGGTATTCTGGTCTGGCCCAGAGGAGGATTTCACCCGCTTTATGGAGTATATTAACATAAATGAAATTGGTCTTAGGTTTACATCTGAGTGCCATGCACGGAGTATTAATTTTCTGGACCTAACGATATCAAAAGAGGAGGACGGTAAAATCTGTACTAGCACATATAGAAAACCTACGGCAACAAACGGCCTCCTTAGATGGACAAGCCACCATCCAACTCCCCTAAAGAGAGGGATACCGAAGGGACAGTTCCTTCGTATAAGGAGAAACTGCTCCGATTTGACTACATACAATAGACAATCTAAAGAGCTATATTCAAGGTTTAGGCGAAGGGGATATCCAGAAAATGTCCTCAATGGTCCTATGAATTATGCTCGCTCCTTTACTAGGGAGACTTTGTTGACCAAGAATCCATTAATAAGAGATGATTCGTCTAATGTTGTCAGATTAATTGGTACTTTTGATGGACAATCAGAGAGGGTCTATGAGGTCATAAAAAAACATTGGGATATCCTTCTGGCAGATCCAGACGTTAGAAAATTTATTCCATCAAAACCCAGTATAACCTATAAGAGGGGTCAGTCCATTGGGGACCGTTTGGTTCATAGCTTATATCAGAGGCCGGCCAGAGTGGGAACCTGGCTTGATAGAAGACCGGTGGGTTTCTATAGATGTGGAAACTGCTCTAGATGTAATATGATGACTCCTGGAAAAACTTTCTCTAGTGCAGCTAATGGCAGGATTTACTCTATAAGAGATTTTGGGAATTGTAGGTCCTCAGGGCTGGTATATAAGGCCACATGCACCTGTGCATTGGATTATGTTGGAAAGACCAAAAGAGAGTTTAGGGTAAGGGTTGGTGAACATAGGAATGACATTAAGAATAAAAGGGATACTCCTGTAGCTCGTCATATGAATGAAATCCGTGAAGGTAGGCTAGCAGAAATCACTTTCACAATGATTGAATTAGTGAAGCCCAAAATTAGGGGGGGAGATCTGGATAGACTCATCCTCAAACGTGAGGCGGAATGGATTTTTAGATTGCAATCCCTGAGTCCGAGGGGTCTGAATGAGGCCCTATCATATGTTCCATTTATTTGATAAAACTTGGTTGAGTCCTTATTTCCCGAATAAATTTATGGTTCTAGTTGATTCTTGATAGCATACCACTAATATGTCTGTGGTACATGACCTCATTGTTGGGCTTCATTATCAATGTATCTTGAAACAAACTTTTTTTGTTTTTTGTTTTTTATCTTTTTTATTTTTCATTCATGTCATGCTGTTTTGTTGTTATTTTGAGCTATTTGGGGAATATTCATGATATGGTACTGATAATAATAAAGGGATATGTTTGATGGAATGGCTATACACTCTCCTTGGCGCATTGATATATTTATATCTTTTTGTCATTTTGCGCTTCATGAGGCTTATATCTAATATGCATGTAAGAGTATAAATATTGCTGATATATGCGTTTCAATTTTTGAAACGCTGCAAATATAGATAATGAGTGGTATTATGTTCATTTCCTTAATACTGTGTGCTCCACGATCTGGAACGCACAGCCTTTCCGGAACGAAGCGGCGGAAGTGGTCATTTCGCAGGGCATTGTGGTGCATCTGACACTTCCGGCCGAGCGGGAAAAGGAAAGCGCAACATGTTATCTGCAGGGTGCATAATAAGGTACTGATTATCTTTATTACAGCATGGCGTATGACCCGGTTATGTTCCGCCCTTGATTGTGAGGGGCGGAGCCTATTTTTGGCGTTCATCGGCGGTGGTTATTTAAGTCCATTCATTTTGGTGCCTGTCATGTCATCATCTCTATGGCATCTGGCATCATGTCTACCTCCTGAGGAACCGTGTCACCAACGGGGAAACGCGTCGGGGTTTCACCTATCTCATGCTAAGTCCCATTTTGCTTCTATCTAATTTGAGTAACCATACTCTGAGAGATCTTATGACTGTTTAATATTACTTTGTTATATTTGGAGCATTGAGGCATATATCGTTTGTTTCCTGATTATCTGATAATATCTAGGCAAATGTCTCACAAAATCTATTTTTATGCACAGTTAAATAGATTGTGACCATTGATTAAGAGACCATTAGACATTATTGGTCCTGTGCATTTATGTTACTATATTAATGGGCTTTATTATTACATTATTTAGGTTATTGTGTTATTAATAATACTGCCAGATATTTTCTAGTTCCAAGACTCCCTTCATCTCTGACTAATTATACATTGTTTTCCCACCTGAATAGGAGGGATTAATAGGGGAGTGAGGGAGAGCCTACGTTGAGTGGGGGCGCCATATCGTTACTTTTAGGGTGCCAACCTCCACGGAAAGGTAGGAAACAGAAAAGGATTATTGTAGGGTATCTGACAGTATAGTTCTATTGGTATAAATAGATATATTTATACCGGTGACTGGGTTGGTGTTTTTTATGATATTTGAAATAAAAATCTGAAATTTTAAAGGGAATATATGTACACATACTTTATGATTTTTCCTATATTAATTTGTGTTTTGAACAGTACCATGTTATCCTATGGAAAAAAAAAAACGCTGTGAACATGCTGCGGAAAATTCCGTGCGGAAACGCAGCGGTTTATTTTCCGCAGCATGTCAATTCTTTGTGCGGATTCCGCAGCATTTTTACACCTATTCCATTATAGGAATCCCCAGTTGTAAAAACGCATGGCAAATCCGCACAAAAAACACAGAAAATCTGCAATGAATCCACAATGAATCCGCAAGTAAAGCGCAGGTCATTTTACCTGCAGATTCTGCTCAGAAAAATCTGCACACAAATCCGCAATGTGTGCACATACCCTTACACCTCTCAACTCGAATTTTGAACCACTTTTCTTTTACAAACTGCTTCTGGTCTCTCATATTTGAAGGCCTCTTCTCACAACAGCAATTTTAAGATCTCTTCACAGGTGTTCAATGGGATTTAGATCTGACTCATTGTTGGCCACGTCAGAACTCATGCACATTTTGACAATCTGCAGTCTAGCTTTTTAATTTCTATGTGTCAGCAATGGGGTCCTCCCAGGTCTCCTGCCATAGTGGTTCATTTGTTCATTTCATTCAAATATTGACTGATAGCTACCTCTTAGACAGATGCACCCTGAGCCTTCAGGACAGCTTGAATTTTTTTGGAATTTGATTGAGACTGCTTATCCACCATCCAGACTATTCTGCGGTGCAACCTTCCAGAATTTTTTTTCTGCTGTTCACGTCCAGGGAGATTACCTACAGGGCCATGGATTGCAAACGTCTTGATTATTTTATAACTAATGTAGATAGGGCGCTTGTACATGTAAACTAGCTAGCAGCATTACGATTATGTTACGTAGCAGGGACAAAATAACATCAAGATCTCTGGAGATGGACTTGTAACCTTGAGATTGTTGATATTTTTTAACAATTTTGGTTATCAAGTCCTCAGACAGTCCTCTTCTCCTCATTCTATTCTCTGTTATGATTCGGTAACCGAGGAGGATTATCGAGAAATAGGCTAGGCAACTAGACACCCAGAGAGGTTGGTAACTTAGTGGATTGCAGACCCCTAAACTGACAACACAACTAGAAATAGCCGTGGGACGTACCTATGATGCCCTAGATGCCTCGACACAGCCAAAGAGTTAACTAAGCCTAAAGAGAGAAAGGGGAAAGCTAAACTGCCCCGGAGTAGAGCCCCAAAGGAATAGATAGCCCCCAAACATATATTGGCGGTGAGACAGATGAAGTACAAACACAGGCAGAAAATAGAGCAAGCAAATGCTGGGGCCCAAACTGTCTGGATAGAACAGGACAGGAATCCCGCAGAAAACCCTAAGAAAATTCCAACACGTCTGATATGCACAATCCTGAGGCCATATGACCTCTCCCCCACTAAATCAGAATTCTGGTGTGAACTGGATGCAAAAACAACAGATACTGAAAAAACAGGGGAATGGACTGACATAAGCTGTGGCAAAGGAAAATAGAGTCCAGCACGGGTCCCAGCAGGGAACCCGACTGAACTATACACCAGCAAGGCAGAGAACTGAGAAAGCAACAAGGGGAGAAAAAAAACACAGATTAAACAGACAAAACTTATCTGAAAGATGCAGGACAAAGCAGGGAGCAAGCTGACTTCCAAAAGGCTTCAGGCAGAAAAACAAATCACCAGCAACAGCTAAAGGAAGGTTGCTCACTTTTAATCCCTCCAGTCAGTAACACCTGATCTCCAATCATCCTTTTTTGGTGATCGACTTCTGTCAGCCAGACCAGCTCCATTACCTGCAGCAACCACCAGAGGGAGCCCAAACTCAGAAGCCAGATCAAAAGTGTTGACAACAGTACCCCCCCTTGAGGAGGGGTCACCGAACCCTCATCCAAGCCACCCGGCCGATCAGGATGGGCCCTGTGAAAGGCACGAACCAATCTCTTGGCATGAATGTCAGAAGCAAACACCCAAGAATTATCCTCCTAACCATAACCCTTCAATTTGACCAAGTACTGGAGTCCCCGTCTAGCCAGACGAGAATCCAATACTTTCTCTACTTCATACTCCAGATTGCCCTTAACCAATACAGGATCAAGGGGAACAGCCATGGGAACTACTGGCTCCACAAACCTTTTCAACAAAGATTTATGGAAGACGTTGTGAATCTTAAACGTTCCTGGAAGAGCGAAACGGAAAGAAATGGGATTAAGAGTTTTCAAAATCTTATAAGGTCCAATAAAACTTGGCTTAAATTTTGGAGACGCAACCTTCATAGGAATATTTTTTGAGGACAACCAAACCATGTAACCTACTTTAAACCGGGGGCCATCAGTCCTATGCCAGATGGCAAACCATTTGGCCTTCTCCTGAGAGAGAGACAACTTATCCACTACTTGATTCCAAATCTGCTGCATCCTCTCTACCACGGAATCAACACCTGGACAGGCAGAGGCCTCCACCTGCCCTGAGGAAAACCGAGGATGAAACCCGAAGTTGCAGAAAAAAGGGGACATCAAAGTGGCAGAACTAGCCCTATTATTTAGAGCAAATTCAGCCAAGGGCAAAAAAGAGACCTAGTCATCTTGATCAGCAGACACAAAACATCTCAGATAAGTTTCCAAAGTCTGGTTTGCTCTCTCAGTCTGCCCATTGGTCTGAGGGTGAAACGTAGAGGAGAAGGACAACTGAATTCCCTGTTTAGAACAAAAGGCTCTCCAAAATCTGGAAACAAACTGGACTCCTCTGTCAGACACAATGTTCTCCGGAATGCCGTGGAAACAAACCGCCTGCTGAAAAAACAAGGACACCAACTCGGAAGAGGATGGCAACTTCGGCAGTGGTACAAGATGGACCATCTTGGAAAATCTATCACAGATCACCCAGATAACAGTCATTCTCAGAGAAACAGGGAGGTCGGAAATAAAATCCATTGAGATATGTGTCCATGGCCTCCTGGGCACCGGAAGTGGCACTAACAATCCACTAGAGCGAGAACAGGGTTTGGACCGAGAACAAGTCCCACAGGACTGCACAAAATTCCTGACATCACGAGATAAAGCATGCCACCATAAAGACTGACTCACCAAACACTGGTACCAGAAATACCAGGTTGACCAGCCAAAGTGGAGCAATGAATTACAGACATTACTTTCCTCCTCCATTGGTCGGGGACATACAATTTCCCCATAGTGCATCGTTCAGGTTTATCCTCCTGAAATTCCTCCAGGGCAAGTCTCAAATCAGGTGAGATAGCGGAAAGAACCGCCCCCTTATTCAAAATGGTAGTAGGCTCAGTCACCTCAAGAGAATCCACCAAGAAACTCCAAGAGAGGGCATCCGCCTTAACATTCTTAGTGCCCGGAAGAAAGGAGAGGAGACCACAAAATTAAAACACGTGAAACACAAGGCCCACCTAGCCTGTCTAGGATTCAATCGCTTGGCTGATTCGAGATAGATCAAGTTTTTGTGGTCGGTAAGGACCACAACTTGATGTTTGGCTCCCTCCAACAAATGTCTCCACTCTTCAAACGCCCACTTCATAGCCAATAATTCCCCATTCCCCACATCATAATTACGTTCAGATGGGGAAAATTTTTGAGAAAAAAAGGCTCAAGGGTTAATCTTAGAGGTTACCGGATCTCTTTGAGACAAAACGGCTCCTGCACCAATCTCAGTAGCATCTATGTCCACCTGAAATGGGAGAGAAACATCAGGTTGCCGTAGAGCAGGAGCAAAAGTGAATCTCCGCTTAAGCTCCTGAAACGCCAAAACTGCCTCTGGAGACCAATTCACCACATCAGCACCCTTTTTGGTCAAATCCGTCAGTGGTTTCACAATACCAGAAAAATTACTTATGAATTTACGGTAAAAATTAGCAAAACCTAAAAATTTCTGAAGAGCCTTCAAGGAAGTGGGCTGAACCCAATCATAAATGGCCTGAGCCTTGACCGGGTCCATTTCAATAGCGGACGGAGACAAAATAAATCCCAAAAACAAAATTTTTTGTACGCCAAAGAGACATTTTGGTTCCTTAACATACAAAGCATTTTCTTTCAAAATCCGGAATACAGTCCGAACATTTTCCACATGAGAATCCCAGTCATTGTAAAAAATCAAAATATCGTCCAAATAAACGATCAAAAACTTGTCCACAAAATCCCGGAAAATATCGTTCATGAAAGATTGGAAGACGGAAGGGGCATTAGTGAGCCCAAAAGGCATCACTAGGTACTCAAAATGCCCCTCAGGAGTATTAAACGCCGTCTTTCATTCATCACCGTGCTTAATGCAAATAAGATTATAGCCCCCTAAGGTCAAGCTTGGTAAACCAACTAGCACATTTCACCCTGTAGAACAAGTTGGAAATCAGGGGTAACGGAAACTGATATTTAACAGTGATTTTATTAAGGAGACGATAGTCAATACATGGCCTCAATGAGCTATCCTTGGCCACAAAGAATAAGCCGGCACCTAAAGTTGAAGAGGACGGTCTGATATGGCCCTTCTCCAATGAATATTTGTTATAAGATCGCACATCATCATGTTCAGGTACAGAAAAATTGAAGAGCCGACCCTTGGAAATTTACAACCGGGCACTAACTCGATCGCGCAATCATAACTCCTGTGAGGAGGCAAGGACGCAGACTTACTCTCACTAAA